>JALGBA010004211.1:0-55000 GCA_023970755.1 Azemiops feae
TAATAAATTGAGAGGAGATTTTACCGCTCTCTAAATCATCTTATTCTCTTCTTTTATTTACTAATAGTAAATTCACTATTTACTTTATCACTAGTCTTTGACGTTCCAATTGACACAAAGAAGAGGGGGGTCAACCTCTTCTCCAAAGCACCAGAAGGCAGGACAAGAAGGAACGGATGGAAACTGATCAAGGAGAGAAGCAACCTAGAACTAAGGAGAAACTTCTCAACAGTGAGGACAAGTAACCAGTGGAACGGCTTGCCTTCAGAAGTTGTGGATGCTCCAACACTGGATGCTTTTAAGAAGAGACTGGACAGCCATTTCTCCACAATGGTATAGGGTCTCCTGCAGGAGCAGTGGTTTGGACTAGAACAGAGGTCCCCACCCCCCAGGCTGCAGCTGATTCAGAACCGGGCTGCAGAAGTGGCAGGTGACTGTGTGCCTGTGCAGGTCCACTTGTGCTCACAGCGGGCGTGCGTACTCGCCACTTGCACAAATGGAGACTGCTGGACTAGAAGACCTCCAAGGTCCCATCCTATTATAGATAGAATAGAATAGATAAATTCTTTATTGGCCAAGTGTGGTTGGACACACAAGAATTTGTTTCCGGTGCATAAGCTCTCAGTGTACATACAAGTAAGATAATCATGATCATATACAATATGAAAATACATTCATCATAAATTGTGAAATACAACACTTCATCATAAATCATAAGATACAACACTTAGTGATAGAGAAACTTCCTAACAGTGAGGACAATTAATCAGTGGAACAGCTTGCATTCAGAAATCATGGGCACTCCATCACAGGTGGTTTTTAAGAAGAGACTAGACAGCCACTTGTCTGAGATGGTATAGGCTCTCCTCCTTGAGTAGGGGGCTGGACTAGAAGACCTCCAAGGTCCTTTCCACCTTCTATTCTATTCTATTCTATTCTATTCTATTCTATTCTATTCTATTCTATTCTATTCTATTCTATTCTATTCTATTCTATTCTATTCTATTCTATTCTATTCTGTCTTGTTTGGCGCAGTTCTAAACCAGATAGTTTATTTATATTAGTTTACATGTAGTAGCTGATCCAGTTTTACTTTGTTAATAGATTAAGTTTTGAATAAACTTACTTGCCTTTTGTAATGCTACTTTCCTTAAATGTGCTCATCTCATTTATGCACTCCCTTCTTAATACTGCCTTCATAGCATCCCACCTTATTCTTGTTGATGTTCCATTTGTATTATTTTCTTGCAGCTGCATTTTATAATAACATAGTATTAAAATGCCAATTATAGGTAAATGGGATAATCTCTTCTAATTGGAACATAATAATCAGCAGAGCATGATCTGATATAAGTATGGGGGCAATTTTAACCTGTTAAAAAAATTTTCGAAAAAGTTTTCGATCTTCATACTTAGTCTATCCTAGAGTGGGATTTATATCTAGCTGAATGAAATGTGTTTCTTTGTTGTAAGATTTATAATTGTACATGAATCAATAAATCCATGACTATGCATTCCATTTTGAAATCTCTTAAACATTGCAGGTTTTAATGCAACAATTATTGAAGTCTCCTATTGTAAAATTCATAATCTTTGGTAAGTAACCAATCTGACCCTGATTAGGAGCATATGTAAAAGCTAGAATTAATATCTTATGACCAAATTTCACATATATAATTATATTACCTTGTTGTTTATATGTACACTGTGAGCTTATGCACCAGAGACAAATTGCTTGTGTTTCTAATCACACTTGGCCAATAAAGAATATTCTGTTCTGTTCTGTTCTGTTCTGCTCTGCTCTATTCTATTCTATTCTATTCTATTCTATTCTATTCTATTCTATTCTATTCTATTCTATTCTATTCTATTCTATTCTATTCTATTCTATTCTATTCTATTCTATTCTATTCCAGCACACACATATGAACAGAACAGAATAGAATAGAATACTTTATTGGCCAAGTGTGATTAGATACACAAGGAATTTGTCTCCGGTGCATACCTCTCAGTGTACATAATATAAACAACAAAGTAATATAATCAGTGTATATAAAAACATACAAACAGCATGTATATGCAAACAACACGGTAATGTAATACAACCAATAGGAAAAGATAGTACAAAACATGAGAAGGATAATAGTAATACAGCCTTTCTACATAGGTAAATATCCTTAGATATAAGATAATACTGTGATAATTACATGTACAGTACATATACATATTTTATATTATTTTACCTTTTAATAGATAAAATGAAAAATGCTACATTTTTTTAGAATTCAGTAGCTTGTAGGTCCATTTGTAGCAGAAATGAAGGTAATTTAAAGGATTCAATGAATGGATATATCTAAAAATTATTCCTTTCTTAATTTAATTTCTTAAATTAACAGCTTTCAGAACAAGCATTTGTATCTATAAAAGTGTCTAAAGCAACACTACATATATTTCTTTTCTCCCAAATCATACATTTTCTGAGAAAATAGAATATTATTTTTCTGGAGTTGTTTCAAATCTCAAAAATCTCAAATCTTCTACTTATGTCATACATTATATATATCATATTTCTCATAGACTGGATGATTAAACATGGGATCTGAATAGAGATGAGAGGAGAGTCCCTAAAAACCCTCTCTTTCCTGACCTTAAAGTAGGTATTTCTCAAGTTACGACCGCTCATTCAGTTATGAAGATGAGTGGTACTTATGACAAGAATAACAAAGTTTATTGTTGGAGGACCTAGTCCAGCCCCCAGTTCAAGCAAGAGACCCTATATCATTTCAGACAAGTGACTGTCTAGCTTTAAAAACCTCCAGTGATGGAGCACCCACAATTTCTGGAGGCAAGCTGTTCCACTGGTTAATTGTCCTCACTCTTAGGAAGTTTCTCCTTAGTTCCAGGTTGCTTCTCTCCTTGATTAGCTTCTATCCATTGTTTCTTGTCTTGCCTTCTGGTGCTTTAGAATAGAATAGAGCTGGAAGGGACCTTGCAGGTCTTCTAGTCCAGCCCCCTGCTCGAGCAGGAGAACCTATATCATCTCAGACAAGTGACTGTCTAGCCTCTTCTTAAAACCTCCAGTGATGGAGCGCCCACGATTTCTGGTGGCAAGCTGTTCCACTGGTTAATCGTCCTCACTGTCAGGAAGTTTCTCCTTAATTCCAGGTTGCTTCTCTCTTTGATCAGTTTCCAACCATTGTTTCTTGTTCTGCCCTCTGGTGCTTTGGTGAACAACCTGACCCCCTCTTCTTTGTGGCAGCCTCTCAAATACTGGAATACTGCTATCATGTCTCCCCTATTTCTTCTTTTCTTTAGACTAGCCAAACTCAAGTCCTGCAGCCGTTCTTCATATGTTTTAGTCTCCAGGGTTTTGATCATCTTGGTTGCTCTTCTCTGAACTTTTTCCAAGGTCTCAACATTTTTTTTGTAGTATGGTGACCAAAATTGGTTGCAGTATTCCAGGTGTGGACTCACTAGGGTTTTATAGAGCAGTACTAATACTTGGTGTGATCGTGATTCTGTGCCTCTGTTTATACAACCCAGGATTGTATTAGCTTTTTTGTGGCAATTGGAACAATCTTCCCAGCACCACCACAGTCACATGATTTTAATCTAGAGTGCTGGCAATGACAGTTGCAGTGTCCCACATCTTGTGATTGCCTCTTGTGACCTTCTCTGGAAATCATTGGGGAAGCCAGTGGGGAAGGTTGCAAGTCACTCTGGTAAGTTTCGCACAACTTGTACTCTTGTAGCCACTCCAAGCTCTGCCAGACTCATGCTGTGTTGGTCAAGTGCACATCCCCACACATACTCCTCCCCCCTTCTCCCTCCCCCCACCACCACTGGCAGCAGCCCCTTACATGCCTGCCAGCCTGCTTGTCATGCTAAATGGTGTTGGATTTAATTGTTCTGTTGTTTATTTCTTGCTAGTTGCTTAACTGCTCTTCATTAAAATATAATTTCAAAAATCCTTCAAACATTATCTGAAACGGTTGTCTCCAAATTCAATATGGTAACCTTTATCCTATTCCTTTCTGCTGTTCTCTTTTATTTTTCTCCAACTTGTGGATTGCTTCTCCTTTCAAATGGGCAATTCTTTTTTATGTAAAGAAGCTTATTTTAATTTAATTTAATTTTTTTAATGTAAAAATCTTCCCCTTTCAGACACACAACTCTCCTTTATGTAAAACAATTCCCTAGAGTCATCTGCTTTGCAAAATTACTAATTACCACCCTGTCTCTTTCCTCCTACAGCTGCTTGGTTACATATTGCTTATTCTGGTCAATTAATTTCCTCTTCATTAACCTGTACCTGTCTTCCTGTTGTCCATTCTTTCATCTAAGTGGTCCAGCCTCTTAATCATTCTTTTTCTAAATCTTAACTGTGTTTGCGATAGCTATTGTAATCTTTTGTTTTATTTTGTTTTGTTTGTTTCTAGCTAAGGAGCCATCATTTCCCTATCAGCCAAGAGAACCAGCTTGGTTGGCTACATTAATTTCACTATAAAACCATGTTCTCTTTTTTGACCAAATTCAAGACTGCAGAACTGTTTCTTTCTTACAGCCAACCATGCAGGATAGCCTGGAGTAGTTCTGAGTAATCAGGATAGCAAAATCCAACATTTCTAGCCAAGCTATACAAACATCTCAAGAGAAGAGATAAATTTGTACAAGAATGAAAGCTCATTGCAACATTATTGCGGTAAGAGACACTGAAAATAACTTGTACAGCAAGAGAACGTGATGACATGACACAACACACTATAACCTGCTACTGAATCAACAGGTTCCCTTTCCTGTAAAATATATTGAGTAATAAATTAATGTCAATAATGCTTCAGCAACAAGAACAAAACAAAATCAAGGGAAAATCAGAGTTAATTACGGTTAACATGTGTCAATCAGCATCTTGCATGAAACCAAGTTGAGGGGAATGGATAAGCCTTTAGAGAATAGACTCAAGATCCAGAAGGACTTTGACAGACTTGAAACCTAAGCCCTATCCAACAAAATGCAATTCAATGCTGAGAAAAGTAGGTAAGAAAAATCAAATCTATAGGTATAAGATATGTGGTACCTGGCTCAACAGCAATAATTGTGAGAGGGAGTTAGGTATCTTAGTAGACCATCACTTAAGTATGAGCCAGCCATGTGCTGCAGCTGCCAAAAAAGCCAATGCAGTCCTAGGCTGCATTAACAGGAATAAAATCAAGATCTCATGAAGTGCTAGTATCACTTTATAAGGACTTGGTAAGACCACCCTTGGAATACTGCATCCAGTTCTGGTTGCCATGATACAGAAAAGATGTTGAGATCCTAGAAAGTGTGCAGAAAAGAGCAACAAAGATGATTAGGGGGCTGGAGGCTAAACTGCACAATGAACAGTTAAGGGAATTAAGTATGTCTAGCCTATGAAAAAGATGTAAAGAGTGGAAGATTTTTAAAGAGAGAGCGGCTTGCTTTCAGAAGCTGTGGGTGCTCCATCACTGGAGATTTTGAAGAAGAGATTGCACCGCCATTTGTCTGGAATGGTATAAGGTCTCCTGCTCAAGCAGGGGGTTGGACTAGATGACCTCCAAGGTCCCTTCCAATCAGATTATTCTATGTTCTAAGAGCCTTCAAGTTATCTGTGATCAGAAAGTCAATGGCAAAATCAGTATGAAGGAGCAGGGAGAGTAGAGAAAGGGAATCTGGCTGTTTGGGGTGTTATCATTCATCAGTAACCATATTTATTGCTTTCAGCTGACAAACATGTTCTGGCTCACATTTTTTCTAGCTTAGGATATCTAATTTCAGATGCGGACTGTCTGGAATTTATGCATAAAAAGGAGGCCTGTTGCTCTGTATAGGTGAAGTAAGCGAGTGCATAAGATGCTTCTAGAATCTGGATTCAGGGAAAGGAAGGCCGAGGGACCCATGATCCTATGGCCTTTACAGCCCTAGCACATCACTATAGTGTGATCCTTTTTACCACTTACAAATCTTTCTAAATGGTAAATGGGTATTTTGCAAACCCCAAAGAAAAGACACTTGGATGAGGATGGTTAGTGAAATGCAGCCTCAGCAGCCTTCCACTTGATTGTGACTTCTTTCACTGACATACTGAGGCAGAAGTTGAAGTTCAATTTGGGGACTGTCAGCTTAGTAAAGGGGTGATATCCTAGTAAATATACTTAAACTCCAAATTAGAGGACAAAATTGCTCAGCCAAGGAGCTGTTTGTCGGAACTCGAGAGGGACTTCTCGACGGAAGAGATGTCACGTTAAGAACGCTAATGCTTGGGATGAAAAATGGCCATCGTCCACAAAATGGCTTTGTGGTGTCACTTCTTGTTGCGCAGCTTTGGAGACAGATGTCCTGGGCTGCAAATAGGCTGTAGAGTCAGCAGTTGCAAATGTAATCGGGCAGGGGATGATTTCAAGGAGCAAAATTACCTCTGTTGTGTGAGTTGCATGGCCGGATGTTCAAATGTTCCTCTAGTCTAGAGGCTACTTCCAGCTCGTTGTACAAATTAATATGGACACACAAACATACCAGGTACACCAGTGACTGCTTTACAGCACTGAATCAGTCCACTGGTGCTTGCTGGATGCAGGGATACCTGCTCTGACTGGGTCTTGGGGAGGGGGGTGATTAACTGCAGAGAGCAGACTCAACCTAGCATTTTCAAGGGGAAAAGCAGAAGTCACAAAGGAACTAATAATAATACTTTTTATTATGGTCACAGACCACATCTGCCTATCCCAAGTCCTTGGAAAGGACTCAACAGATAGACAAAAACCCAAATCCGGTCTGAACATCCGGTTGACTGTACAATGAATCATAATAATAAAAGACAAAACAATATATTACAATTAGGGGTGGATTGTCAGTGGGCAGCCAAAGTCTGCCTAATTTTGCAGATAGTATAACAAAATTTAGCTACGTTCAAAGAAACTACATTGTACTGATCTGATAACAATAATTGTACATAGAAAAAAAATTCTGTTTCCTGGGCGTTTTATCAGGCGAGGTGTTATGAGATGGGTCTCCGAATTCCTATGGAAGGTATAGTGTAGTAGGATCTGACTGTAGTTTCAATAGCCCCTTGTCTTTGGGGGTACAGCCTCAGCTTGTATGGATTTTTTTTATAGTGGCCCTCCAAAACTGCTTGTGGAAGTACGTTAGAGCTAAAAGTTAGTGCCCTTTGGAGTTTGGAGACAGTAATATGATGTAAGAATCTTGCTGCTTTGGCAGTAAAATGGCTTAACTTTGAGTCTGTTTTTTTTTAAACCAAATGAATGATGGGTATGGGGGTAGAAACAAGAGATCTCAATAGAAGGCTACCAGGATGTCCACATCTGGCTGATTGTGACGGAACAATCTTTAACTATAATCATTCAATCGATCGATCAATTCCCCCAACAAACTCTGCTCTTTCTGATTTATTCCAAAGGGTTCAGAGCTTTTGAAAGCCAAATTCCTTTGAAAGGTCAATTCTGCAGTTTGGGAATGAGTTTCAGAACCCCAATGTATTTTGTATTCCTTTCCTATGCCCTCCTTTTTGGGTTCTGCCATTCTAATGGGGGGAGGGGTGAACCTAAGGGTGGTCAGCAGTATACTTCCTTTGCTTTGTTCCCTCCTCTTTGAAGTATCTTTCTTGGGGTGAGAATGGAATATGCCTCTGGTGGAGGGAAGAAGCTGCAGAGAAACCTGACAGCCTTGAGAATGGCACCTTATCGGTTCTTTCCCACAGCAACTTAGCACCTATGGATTGGCTCAATACAAACCGGCCGGATAGACAGTTGGGGTGGGGTTTGAACAGGTTCTTTTAGTGTAACGTTTCCCATGGGAAATCCTCAGATCCTGCCTTACTATCCTGCTATCAATACCTTCCAATGAAAGTTCCTGTTGAGACAATGTAAGTTTCAAGAGTTCTGCTTTCTTGGGAGGTTTAACTGAGGCACGTCCTTACAATAAGGATGTATAACTTTTTGTTTCATGTTCCAAAGACATGTTCCCAGTCTTTAGCTACTGGGTTGCTTGTAAAAGGGAAACTTGTAACTTCTCATTTCATGCCATATTTTTTTCTTGGAGGTCTACCACACTGTACTCATAGCCAAGCTTTGTAGCCACCAAGAGGCCCTATGACCTCTCCAAAGAGACGGTAACACCCACCACCTAATGGGATGGGCAGCCGTTGTCAGGCACACACCATTTCATATCTCCACTTGGCTTAAATTTGTGAGCAAACATCACTCTTCTCACAAGCCCAACCAGCTTCTGCTGAGTCTCGTATTCTTGGGTAAGAGGGAGTAAGACCTGCATCAGATAAATATGGAGTAAGAACATTCCAGGATTCTAGAGAAAAGTTTTACCATCTCAGGAAAGAAGCATTTGCCTTGAGATGTCAGGAGTGGCAAGGAATCACCCTGTGTTGGGAGTCTTGTTTTATTTGGATGTGTCTAAACTCTTTCACAGCTATTATTTGGGAAGCTCCACCTTCTTCAGACAAGCCCTCGGGCATTGTCCCTGTGCTTACATTTGCTCTTCATCTCAACTCCTTTTGCTCTAAGCAGTTTCTCCCACATTTTCCTTGCTGTTGAGTGTTTTCAAATAAATAATTAAATACTATTTCAAACAGGCTGCTTTTGGTGGGTGCTAAGCACATTTTATGTCTTGGGGATTGTACGCTGGTCAGTCTGCTCCTGCTTAGATTGTGCTCGTTTGTCTGTTTTCAGGAGAAAAAAGGAAGGCTTTCCTTATGAGGCCTTCTTGCTGTCCATCTCCCTGGTTGTGGGGAAATCCCAGAGAATCACTGGACTGCCCTGTTTGGGTACACCAGGCCCAGAACAATGGGATGGACTCTTTGCACATTGTATCAGTTAATAAGGATGAAGAAATGGGGAAACATAAGTCAAACTGATATTTACAATAGAATAGAGCTGGAAGGGACCTTGGAGGTCCCGCTCAATCAGGAGAACCCATACCATCTCAGACAAGTGACTGTCCAGTCTCTTCTTAAAAAACCTCCAGTGATGGAGCGCCCCTGATTTCTAGGGGCAAGCTGTTCCACTGGTTAATTGTCCTGACTGTCAGGAAGTTTCTCCTTAATTCCAGGTTGCTTTTCTCTTTGATCAGTTTCCAACCATTGTTTCTCGTCCTTCCCTCTGGTGCTTTGGTGAATAACGTGACCCCCTCTTCTTTGTGGCAGCCCCTCAAATACTGGACTACTGCTGTCATGTCTCCCCTATTTCTTCTTTTCTTTAGACTAAGTCCTGCAGCCGTTCTTCGTATGTTTTAGTCTCCAGGCCTTGGATCATCTTAGTTGATCTTCTCTGAATTTTTTCCAAACTCTCAACAACTTTTTTGTGATATGGTGACCAAAATTGGTTGCAGTATTCCAGGTGTGGTCTTACTAGGGTTTTATAAAGTGGTACTAATACTTCACGTGATCGTGATTCTATGCCTCTGTTTATACAACCCAGGATTGTATTAGCTTTTTTGGCTGCTGCTGCACACTGCTGGCTCAGTCAAGTGATCGTCCACTAGGACTTTTCCAACACAATCATTGAAATCGTATCTCACTTAGTTAGATCTAAGATCACTTAGGAGGCCGTGTCTTTGTCTTTCTTTCTTGCTACTTGGTCAGCTTTGCAAAAATCTTACATCTAGTTACCAATGGCTGAATTTGCACAACAGACAGACTGATAGAACACCATAAGAGAGTTTGTTTGCACAGCATTTTAGATGCACAGAGCAGATAGATCTGCTAATTTGGGTCTAGGATAATAAAGTCTGAATTAGCTTTATTGCAAAGTGTACACATTTCTCCAGAGGCATGTGTTTCCCCGTGTCTTCTCCTATACAGTGTTTGGAGTTTGGGAGCCTCAGTTGTCCTCCACTTCCTTCTGTCCCTCTTCTGTATTTATCTGTATTTATAATTACATATACCCTGTAATACATTTCCAAAACTGTCCCATGACTCACCTACATCTTTTCATTTCTCCGTTCAAGGAACGTGTTCCAGTGTCGATACAGAGATTGGCAATCTTCTGTAAACCTATATCCTGTTTTGTTTGTTTGTTTGTTTGTTTTAAAGAAAAATCTCTTAGATTACAACACGGATCTTTTGAAGGGGAAAAGATGTGGAAATCACTAACTCCTGGCAGATAAGGCCTGACAAATGGTTCTCGACAAACAAATTCTTTATCTTCCACAGGTGGTCTAATGCGCCTGGGTGCAGCAGGATAAGCAGGATCCTGTGGCAGAATAAGTTAATGGAAAAAGAGCTGCAGAAGAGAGAAGGTGCTACAGAAGATAAAAAGACATTTGCAATCAATTGCTGAAAGGGAAAACTAGTCTGTGGCAGAAAGTAAAGCAAAACAAAGGGCAGAGAAGACAGAAAGAAGAACAAGGCACTAAAAGAAGGGCTACGAGAAAGTAAACTCTACAAAGAAATTATAGGCAGTGTTCAACTTTAAGAGGAGAAGACTGAGGGAGGTATTTTCTCATTCCTGTGATCATACTTACGACCAAAATTGAGCCCAAATTTCTGTTGCTAAGCAAGACAGTTGTTAAGACTTTTGCCCCATTTTATGACCTTTCTTGCCACAGATGTTAAGTGAATCACTGCAGTTGTTAATAACATGGTTGTTAAGTGTCTTCCCCACAGACTTTGCTTGTCAGAAGGTTGCAAAAGGGGATCACATGACCCGGGACACTGCAACCGTCATAAATGGGAGTCAGTTGCCAAGCAGCTGAATTTTGATCACGTGACCAAGGGGATGCTGCAACGGTCATAAGGGTGAAAAATGGTCATATGTCATTCTTTTCAATGCTGTTGTAACTTGGAATGGTTACAACCAAATGAATGGTTGTAAGTCGAGAACTAACAGTATCTTAAATAACATTTAACAAGACTGAGTTTGATACAGAATTGTCTACAAATGATGGACATGTGACTACTAAAATGTATAAACCATAATTGAAATTTAAAACAAGAAAAACAAGGGAAAGAATGTATAACCAAATGAGGTAAAACTTTAGGTATAATATATGCACACTGAGAATGTGGTTGAAAGGATTGAAATGCACATTATATTATAATCTTAAGGAGAATTTTTATAAAATGATGTATTGTGGGTCTACGCCACCAGAGAGATTGTCTACTCTAGAATGTTGAAAATGTGAACAATAATAAGGGACATTTTATCATGTTTGGTGGACGTAAAAAACCCAGAACATTATGGATTCAAATACATACCTTGACTTAGAGGAATTTAAAGATTAATATGCAATTGAATCCAGGAGCTTTTCTTTTGGGACTGATAGATAAACATTTGGAAAAGAGATACGATAACTGCAGTGAAATTATTATATTCTTTGCAAAAAAATCCTCAGGTGGGGCCAACGGGCTGGGTGGTGGTGGTGCACTGCTGCAGCCTCCAAAGAGGACAGCCGAGAGCTAACACAAAAGGCGGCAGATTCTTCAATTATTGTGCTACTGGTTAAGGCTCCTGCAGCCCGTTTGGATTGCAGTTGCTGTTGAACTGATCTTTAGCAGAAGTTTCTTTTGCTGATCTGATGATGCAAGTAACTGGAAAATCTCTTTTGATTTCTCTTGGCCGGGCTCTGGTCAAACCCACAAAGAGAAGGCCAAGATAGTAAGGAGAAGAGTTGCCGTGCATCAGTTAATTTCCTTGCAGAGGAAGGAGAAGAGTTGCTGTTAACTCAAACAGTGGAACTGTTTGCCTTCAGAAGTGGTGGGTGCTCCATCACTGGAGGTTTGCAAGAAGAGTCTGGACAGCCATTTGTCCGGGATGGTATAGGATCTCCTGCTTGAGCAGAAGGTTGGACTAGAAGACCTCCAAGGTCCCGTCCAACTCTGTTATTCTGTACTCTGTATTCTCTATTCTGTTTCTGCCCCAGACTAGCAAGAACAGATTTGAATGTCATCGTGGTTTTACTTCTTAGAGGACATGGGGAGGCAGGTAGATCTTGGAAGCTCCAGGAAAGGGGACTGGAGGAAATTGGGTGGCTTCTTTTGAATTTGACTTGACAAGAAGGGCCAGAAAATCTAGAGGAAGTAGTAGCTCACAGGCAGGCAAGGAGGCAGGCATGAAATGGGAATGAGGAAGGAAGGAAGGAAGGAAGGAAGGAAGGAAAGAAAGAAAGAAAGAAAGAAAGAAAGAAAGAAAGAAAGAAAGAAAGAAAGAAAGAAAGAAAGAAAGAAAGATGCTCATTAACATCTTTTTCTCCTCCAAGTGTTATCTTTGATTTACATAGCAGTGATACAGCAGTATTCCAATATTTGAGGGGCTCCTACAAAGACAAGGGGGTCAAATTATTTTGCAAAGCGCTAGAAGGTAAGACAAGAAACTATGGATGAAAACTAGCCAAGGAGAGAAGCAACCTAGAACTAAGGGGAAAATTCCTAGCCGTGAGACCAATCAATGGTCTTCTGCTTGAGCAGGGGGTTGGACTAGAAGACCTCTAAGAACTCTTCCAACTCTATTATTCTATGTTCTATGTTCTACATCATATAACTTATACATTATGAATTTATGTTGTGCTATTGAAATGGTATTTTTATGGCCAATACATATTATGATGTAACAATAAATATTGTAAAAATTAATCAGTGTTTACTTCCTTACTGTAGCAGCCATTAGTTTAGGAGAGATAGTCCAGTGTTTTCTGTCTTCAAGGACAGCTACACACAAGTGATGTGCTGTTTGCTCTCTCCTAGCTCAACAACGTTGGTCGGTAGAGACATTCCATCAACTGAAAGATGGCTTTGCTAGGCTTTGATGCCCCTGGAAATCCTTTGTTTAACAGATTTTATATTACGGCTGCTCTGTGTATATTTTGGCACCATTTGGCAGCCTTTGTTTGCACTGTAGCTGTACTTTGTGCTCTGACCTCCTTTCCTTTTCCTGGCAGGGAGAGAAAAAGTCTCCCTCTGCAGATGGTCACCTTGGCCAGGCCTCAATCCCTTTCCAGATCTCCTAAGAAGCAGGAGTCCCAGCAGTCCCACACCTCAGGGCCTCTAATCCGAGAGGATTAGTTTCAAAAATAGCAGAAATGGGTGTCTGATCGGCATCACTTCATTCTGCTGACAAGCTCTGAGACGTCTGAAACGCTCTGATTTCCAAACGGGGCAGGATTTATTATGTAGGGGAAAACAAATGCCTGTCGCTCATATCATCAGCCTTCATGTGTTGAATGCAGATTATTTCAGGGTCTTTTAATGTGTTTGGATGACTATTTAAAGTCACAAAGTCTGGCTGGCTGGGAGAGTCCAGCACTGCTGTGAAAGGGTCTGGGCACAGGCTGGCAGCCTTCTTGGCTGAAGGACCAAGCAGTGTCAGCAGGAGCAGAAACTGCCCTGGCAACTTGCAAGACCAGGGAAGCCTGGAGGACTCTGTCCAGCTTCAGGGACAGTCCCAACTGAAGCGCTGCAGCAAAACAGAAGAAGGTGAAAATGGTCTTGTTCTTCAGCCATTCCTTCCCAAGTGGGAAAAATACCCAGTTCCTAAAACATGTGAAGAACGGTTGCAGGAATTGGGTATGTCTAGTAGTCTATTGAAAAGAAGGGCGACGGGTGACACGATAGCAGTGTTCCAGTATTTGAGGGGCTCCTACAAAGATGAGGAGGTCAACCTTTTCTCCAAAGCACCAGAAAGCAGGACAAGAAGCAACGGATGGAAACTAATCAAGGAGAGAAGCAACCTAGAAATAAGGAGAAATTTCCTAACAGTGAGAACAATTAACCAGTGGAACAGCTTGCCTTTAGAAATCATGGGTGCCTCATCCCTGGAGGCTTTTAAGAAGAGACTGGGCAACCATTTCTCCAGAATGGTATAGGGTCTCCTGCTTGAGCAGGGGGTTGGACTAGAAGCCCTCCAAGGTCCCTTCCAACTCTATTATTCTTTTACACTATTATTCTGTTAAGTACGATTTCTAGTGGTCCTTGATTGGGCTCAGTGGCCCATCCGCAGCACTGGCTGGGATCGTCTCAAGAACAGCAGAGGTGCAGGGAACCCTCCTCTTCCTGGGGAAATTAAGGAGAAAGAAAGGCCCTGCCAGAAATGGGAATCTTTTCTCGGGCTGGGAAAGATCCCGAATGGGCCACTTTAGTCATATTTCTAACCCTAAAAAACAAAAACAGTAAGAGACTTTCCTGTAAAAGCCCCCTTTCTTGTTCTTAAAGGGAATTTGGTCTAAGCAAAACAATGTTTCACTTTCAAAATCAGTTTTTTAAGCTGGATTCTCATATATGCATAATTAGCACATGACGCTATACTGTGTCAGTTCTGGTTCCCTTGCAGTGCTGAATGACATTCAGATTCTCTCCTATATTAAGCTCTCCCTTAGATGAATTTAATTCTAATAATTTATTTATTAGAATTATTTATTACAATTATCTGCATGCCACCTAATCAAATGACTCCAGCAAATTACAGCTTACCTACAAGAGAACAGCTGTAAAATCATCGACAGCCATCTTTCCCCCGAAATGCCTTGTAGCAGAGGGTGGCTTTCCTCAGGGAGGTCAGCTGAAATGGGGATGTTGGTGAGGAGGCTGCCCGCCCTCTGACCTCCTAGGAGTCAAACAGCCGCCCCCCCCAAGTGTCCCCTCCTGAGCACATTGCACAGGGTGGGCAGATTCCCCCTGGAGAACATGGCCCCAGCGTTAAGAAAGGCCAAGCCACATAGAACCAGCACCAGACATCTACTGCAACCAGAGCAGCTTTCACTGCTATCCTGCTGAGTCCGCCTGTGCTCTTCCATCGGTGGCTGTTCCTGTCCATTCTGGGTCATCACTGCGGCGTTCAGGTGCTTCAAGGGCAGGCCCACACAGAGCAAGTGCTGCCCTCTTAATGGCCAAGGCGTGAATCACTCACTGTCTTCAGCATTTCCTGGACCAGGCTTGCTGCTGCTGGCCAAAGGCTCTCCTGGTGATGGGCTTCTAGAAAGCGTCGTGAGTCTGAGACACCTGCCGGATTGCATGCCAAATCTTTCAGGGGAACTAACCCCAGCAAGAAAAAATAGATGGCACCTCAGGTTCCCAGAGATGTGCCTTGCAGCCTCCAGGCACTGGACAGGAGGATTGATGTTCGGACGCTGGCTCGGTGCCTGGGGTTTTTAAGAATTTGGATGGGGAGAAACAGGCTGTAACGTAACCCTAACACAACAGAGTGTTTGTGGACTTTTGCTCCCAGGGTCAGGAGAACTGACATCTTTGACTCTGGATAGGACGGTACTCTCTGTACAGATCTGGTGCAGAATTTGGGGGTTCTCTTTGACTCGCAGCCCCTGCTGGAAGAGCAGATGGCAGCCATGGCCAGTAGGCCTTTGCAAAAATCCACCTTGTGCACCGGTTCTGTCCATTTCTGGATACAGGAGCCTTGCTCACAATCACCCATTCCTTAGTCACCTCCCACTCAGATTACTGCAATCTGCTGGGTGTGGGGCTGCCCCTGAAGACCATCTGAAAGCTGCAAGCAGTCCAGAATAACTTGGTGCTCTCTGAGCTTGGTTGTTTTCTTGCAGACAATTCATTAACCAAACTAGGTAACATCATCAGTGATAGAAATATCATTTGCAAGAAAATCACCAAACTCAGAAAGCACCAAGGACCTGAGCTACAAATAGTCTTCTTTATTGGTCCAAAATACATTGGCCCAGAGGTACTCCAAGCTGAATGGCCCAAAGGATAGATCTGTCCTCCAGCAATATTGACTAGAACTGCCCAGTTAGCAAGGAACAAAGCTAACTTACAGCAGAATCCCCAGTCCCTACCATTCTAAGATGATCGAAAATGTATCACGGTTGATGGGTTCAAAGGCCACTAAGAGGTCTAACAGCTGCCTCCTTCCAAGTTCTGGCAATGATCTTCCAGAAGAACAATCAATGAAGTCTTTTTCAGAACAGTTCCACATCTTTAATTGGGCCATAAATTGAGCCTATCGTTTGCTACAGGTTTGAATTTTCCAAAGGCTGGGAGTCCAGCCAGCAGCCCCTATCCCTGTGCAGATGGCCAAGATGGACACCGTCTCGGACCACACATTTATGTCTCTGGATTTAGCCTTGCCTCCAATGTGGTTCTAAGTTTAAGATTCTGGGTGTGTGTGCGTATGTGTGCCTGTGAACAATAGAAGAGTGGAATTCGTTTCCATCCCATGAACAGACAATCCTGCTTCTGCCAAAGACGTCCCACATTGTCCCTGAGCTAAGCTTTTGCCAGCAACCAAATTGTCCACTGAGATCTTTTCCTCAGAAAGGATTTAAAGAAAATCCTTCTCTTTTGTCTGCTTGCTTAACCAAGCTGGTTGCATAAACCTAGCAACAGCATAAAAGCAGCCTGCTAAATTCGGTTACTTATTCATTTTTTGATGATTTAGTGTGTTGCATAAACATTTAACTAGTGTTCCACAAATTCTGCAAAGTCAGAAAAATGAGTTAATTTAGGCAATGTTGTGTGAACACAGTCTCACTGTTGTCTTTTAAATTTCATAGAATTACTGTGCAATTCCATGTCATCTTAACCAACTCATTTTTTTTCCTTTGTAAAAGTTGATGGTTTCCCCGCACTTTATTGCTTATGTGAGCATGCAAATAAACTTCTTAATTTTAGCTAATCATTCCTCATTGTGTGTGTTTTTGAGTATGTGTTGTCTGACCTTATTTTATTCCACATCCTGTTTGTGATTTTTATTGCAAGCTTGAACTAATCTCCCCCAAATAATATGACAAAAAAGCCATTTTTCTCAATTGACAAATGCAAGTGCCCAATTTTAGTAAAATCTTCTTTAGGATAAGTCCTTACCCTACATGTTCATCCATCTTTACAAGCATAGAGGACCTCTGGCATGGAAGAGACTGGACAACCATTTATCTGGAATGGTATAGGGTCTCCTGTTTGAGCAGGGGGTTGGACTAGAAGACCTCCAAGGTCCCTTCCAACTCTGTTATTCTGTTATCTATTGCTTGATTATTTTTTCCAGGATCTTCCCAGGTATTCATGTCTGTAATTTCCTAGATCCATTTTTCCCCTTTTTTTCAGGATTGGAACCACATCAGCTGTTTTCCAGTCAGAATAGTCAGAATCAATCCTCCGGTAGTTCCCTGGTGCTCCAGAATAGTTGATAGATATGTTTCAGTGGCTCCGATATCATATCTGCCAGCTCCTTCAGTACCCCAGGATGTAATCCATTTGGTCCTAGTGATTTGAGCTCGTTTAGGGTAGACAAGTGTTGTCTTATCATTTTCTTGCCTGTTTTGACTTGTATTTCTAATTTGTTTTTTACGCTTCTGCTTTTGATAGGTTGGACTATTTTTTACCTTTTGGGTAAAGATAGAGCAATGAATTAAGCAGTTCCACTTCCTCCCTGCTGTCTGTCACCTTGTTGCCATCTTTTCCCATTAGATTATAAGCCTAGGAAATATATTCCCCCTTTATGTGAACATTAGGTCCAAATGCCTTAATTTACAATTTTCCTGGGATTTGTTGCATGAGAAGATGGGTACTGTAAATGCTTAACTTTTTTATTAATGGAAAGCATTTTGGACGGCCTCAGTAAATAAATCTTTGGCACGGATGTGCCTTGGTCGATTAACCATGATTGACTAAATCTATTGCATACTTGCCGTATACAAGAAGTGAATCCGAAATTAGCCAAGCCCACGTCAGCTGAGCCCAGCACGTTGTGCAAAGCCAGCCTCTCTGCTTTAGATGAGATAAGCCTCTGTGGCAACATGCAGAAAAGACATACTGTTCATCAGCTGGGGTGTGAAATCCGAAGTTTTTCTCAACTTGTCATAAAATGGGTAAATGCTGCCCTTATTATCAGAGCAGTTTTCACTGATCAAAATGTTAAACTCAGTAATATAAATTCTTTAGACCCTAGATATTCTTGAACAGTGGCCAGCTCAGTGGGTGAATTAACCACCCAATGGCGGTATTAAGAGTTTGTAAAGAATGGTTGGCAGGAAGCGAAGAAGAGCAGAGCCCACTGCAGATGTTGCCTTGTTCTTGTCTGGCTTTGTCTGAGCACCGTCGCTGCTTGTGCAAAGATCCCGGCTGTTCCCTTTTGGCTGCCCCAAGGATACGTTGTCCTCTGGCTTCTGTTCTGGGTGGTTCAAACCAAAGGACGGTGAAGCTGAGGGCTGCTAAAATGCAAGAGACGTTCTCATCCATCTTCATGATGTGTTCTTTCTCTTTCCAAAGAAGTTACGATAGAAAGAGTATCTTAATTAATGTGTGAAGAGCTGAAGCAAATCCTTATGCATGACCGTCGATGTATGAAAAAGGCCAGTAAAATATATGTTAAGGTAAATTTCTCCCCGGAAATAAATGCTGGGATTTTCTCGACATCTTGTGTCATTATTAACATTTAGAGGGAAAAATGAAAGGGTGTTTGAAGTTTGAAAGCCTTTCTTTATTTGAAAATGGCAGAGAAGTTGGGTTCAGGCCAAGTAATTAGGCACCAAATTTGAAATGAAATGTCTCTGTTGAAATGAGAATTTAAATGAATTAGCTGTATCGCTCACTGGCTTTGAAAGAGCTGCTTAATTTTAAAAAGCTAGGTATAATCTGAGTTTGGCATGTACAACTTAATTATAGGCAGTCTTGACAACCAACAAAAAAGGCACTCCCATCTGGGCTGGCCGGTTCAACTTCTGAGCTCTGTTAATTATTTCACAAGTATTGGAATTGCTTTCTAATTAATTTTCTGTGTTCGACCCAATTGTAGGTCTGCGGAAATGAGGTTACTTGGCTTGATCCTTTTCACTGAGTTATGGAAGTTCAAGTTTAAACTGCTTAGCTGGGAAGGTTCTGCAAGGATTTATTGCTGCTGACGACTTGCTTTCGAATTCCCTTCCCGGAACAGGGAACAGCCGACCTGAACAATCCTTGCCTGCTTGGCTTGAAGAGGGAGCAAAACGCTTGGCACAGAATCGATGGCAACAGCGACCTTGGAAACAAGAGACAAACTTCTGAATCCTTTAAAAGAAGCCTTTAATTGCTTAATCAGTCCAGCCTTTTCTTTAAAAGCTGCTTCTTTAAAAACAGCACTTGTTTTTCTTGTCATAAAATAAATCCCAAGATTTGCATCTTTCAAAGGTGCTGGGACTTTCAGCTTTTGAGGGAACAGATGTTGAGGACCGACTCCTGCGTGGGTCTGTGTCCCGCTTCTCACAACACCTGGCCGGTCCCCCCCCCCCACTTCCGTGGCTTTGACTCTTTACGATGGGGATCAACATTTGAAGGAGAGTCCATACCAGTATTCTCATCATTAGGAACAAATTCTCCTTCAAATGAATTTAACCCTGCCTTTCTCCAAAACCCCCTCTGCCCAGTAGGGAAATACAGAAAGCAAGATGAGGAATCCGCAGGATGCACAAATAGTCCTTGACTTACAGCCATTTGTTTAGTGACCATTCAAAGCTACAATGGCACTGAAAAAGTGACCGATGACTTTTTTCACTGATGACCATTGCAGCATCCCCATGCTCACGTGATCAGAATTAGGACCCTTGGCAACTGACTCATGTCTTATGATGGTTTCTAAGTCCTGGGATCATGTGATCCACCCATTGTGAGCTACCAACAAGCAAAGTCAATGGGGAAGCTAGATTCACTTAACAACCTTATTATTAACTTAACAACTGCAGTGATTCACTTAACAACTGTGGCAAGAGAGATCGTAAAATGGGACAAAACTCATTTAGCAAATGAGACATTTTGGGGCTCCATTATGATTGTAAGTCAAGGACTACCTGTCAAATGTGAGGCTGGCATATTTGTTCTCCGTGTCTTCGCCCATCCAGGCCTCAGATTCTGCCCAGCGCATAAATTGGAGCTGTACGTGTCATTCATGCCTTGAAGCCTATTTGCATTTGGAAATGTTAATACAAAACAAAAATATCCCCTATAGATATTTTATGACTCTTTTGACATATGGGCCCATTTATTATGAATTCCATGTTTTAAGTCCAAACTGGTACAAAAGAATAGAGCCAGGTGGAACATTCATTCCACAAACTTTTAATCAAAGCATCCCATGGATAAGACAGCACTTTACTTCGAGGCACTAGCTTCAGTCTGGGCATGGAAAGGACCTTGGTAGAAGGAGGGGGACAAGTGGACGCTGCTCTTTGACACTCTCCTTCAAGGCCTGGAGGAGGAAGGATTCTCTTTCCCAAGTTAAGGCATCATCTCTGATGGAAGAGCATCCCTTCGTGCCAGCGTTCCCAAGAATTGGGGCGCACAGGAAGGATCAGAAGAAAGATATATCGACAAGATGTATTTCAGTTGGTAGAGCAATTTGCACAGTCAATGTGCAAATGAGTGAGCAAACAGGCAGGAGGGAGCTGCCTTGTCCTTCACAAAGTGAAACATTAACGTCAATTCTGAATTGCCTAATTGAGTTGGAGAACTGATCCTCCTGAGGATTTGCAGATGTCCCTCTCTTTCCAAGTATAATTAATGTAACTCCAATGTAAATGACACTTAAGATCTCTTTCAGAACTTTGCATTCATGAATTTATTACGTGGTGGAGGCCGAAACTGGAGGGGAGGAAGTGGACATCTTTTGGTGGAAAAAGGGTCCACCACACTTGGAAAGTCTGCATGGAGCAGATTTTTCAGGATTTCATCACTTTGTTTTCTCTCAAAAGTGCAGCCCTTTAGGAGGAGAGCAAGCAAGGGGAACTTTGGCATCAGCCTCTCTGGAGATTTATTTCAATAAATGTGGATTCAATAGTGCATGGTGGCAGTGTGTGTGTGTGTGTGTGTGTGTGTGTGAGAGAGAGAGAGAGAGAGAGAGAGAGAGAGAGAGAGAGAGAGCATGTGAGTGAGTGTTTTTCTGATCTTCATTTATAGGAAACAGATTATCTTGTGAAAAGTGGACATCAACTGTAAGGTGACATCAGTTAACTATCTTCACTTCTCCCACATCAACATCAAAAAAGTTTCTTCTGAGTCAAATGATTAAAATATTCTGTTTTAATTTCAAACTACAACCAAAACGGTCTTTTTTAAAAAAAAAAAACACAAAATAATTTAAATAAACTATTTTCCATTCTGAATTCTCCTATCATAAGATGATTAATAGATCAGCTTATGATCTATTTTGAACCTTGTTTGGATTGATTTAGAGATCTTTCTCTACCTTCAGTTCAGCCCTCAAGTCTTACTTTGGAAAGCTAAATGTCTTATTAACTATTATTGAAAATCAATGAATGACTATAACTTTTTTTTCTGTTTTGTTTTGTGGGAACAATCCAGAGAAAGAAATATTTTTGGGAATATTAAAAAGGCAGAATATATTTCGCCAAAAGATTTTAAAGGCAGAAACCCCCCCCCAAGAGTCTCTGCCCCCCCCAAAAGCAAGTCTGCAGAAATGCAGATGTGATAATCTTGTCAGAAAGACTGGAGTCAGGAAACTGGGATTAGGAAGAAAGATCCCTAGAATCAACAATCCCTCACACCAAAAGTCCAACAGCCCCAGGGAAGCAGGATATGACCTTTGGAACATAATAGGAATAACCCACCACCATCAGAATACCAGAAAGGCACACTCAGACTCAGGTCAAAGTTCATGCCACAGGAACAACTCCAAACAAAAGCTCAAGAAGGTATAAAAACCCACTCTCTACTACATGTGTTCTCTCTTTTCTTCCAGAGCCACATTTCTATCTGGCTCTCCTCTTCAATAAACTACAACCCTCTTTCTAAAGCAGTCGCCATGTTGTTTATTCCCGGCTTGGACTGGACCCTGATGAAGACTTTTCCTTCAACAGTTTAAATGACTGAACATTTCTGAAATAATATCCCTTTGAGGGGGCTGAAACTCCTAAGTTTCAGATAAGAATCTACAGGAACATTTGTTCAAAGAATATTCACATACAGAATTTAGAAATATATATATATATATATATATATATCTTGGTAGTTTGGGAGGAAATGTTTTTTAAAATGTAATTAATAGTTGCTGAGTGGGGGGAATTTAACTGGTCAGTTTTCATATCCCTCACTGGGGGAATACCCAAGAGAGGCCTCCATGTTTGGAGGGATTGAAAAAAGGAAAATAATAGAATGAATAGATCGATCTACGTTTTCTAGGTGCTGACTCAGAGGTAGCCCAGGTTAGCGGAACTACAGGGTTGAGGAGAGAAAACACTGATTTATCCTTACCTCCTAGATGAGGCAAGGACTTAACAATTGTATAAAAATTGCTTACATCAAAGAAACCTCTATATAGGAGTAACATGGGGAAAAAGCTAGGATTAGTGCAGGGCGCAGGTGTTATGATAAATGAAAAAAGGGTTATGGCTTTTGTTTTGCTTCCATTTTTTAAATCAAAATCACCGAAAGTGCAATAAAAGATGGCAAATGTTGCACGTGAAATAAACAATGGCAGAAGCACAAAAATTTATAAAGGCATCCTCTAAGAAAGATTTCAGTGTTACACCTTTTCACAGGAGAGAACCCCAGCCAACATCTTTATTTGGCCCGATCCCACGAACAAGAATTGGAAAAGTTCTCCAATGAGTTTATTTGACCATCTCCATAGCACGGGGCCCAGAGAAGCTGCCAAGCCCATTCCCTGAAACCCCAACTTACAGGGGCCTGTTGCATAATCCCTTCCTACCAATCGTTGCCAAGGCAAGCAACAACAGCAAGAGCCAGGAGTGGCTATTTCTGTAGGGCCAAGGATCCACTGCAGACTGTCTAATGACAGGAAATGGCTCCAGAAGTGATGGCCATTTTTAAGCATGTGCGCACATCAGCTTGGGCTTCAGACATCTAGATGCTGTCCTGATGAAAACCAACTTCTATCTGGGTGGGTTGGCAATCAATAGTTTCCGTACTAACTGCCTTTAGTTTCTCATATTTTGCAGAAGGCAAGGTTTGTGAAGCAGTCCAGAGAAGGGAACCTAGTTCTGATTCACCATATCTCCAGTGGCTGGCTAAACTTTTTTCAAGCATCAGACAACTGCATAAGATAAAACTCTTCCTGCCCAGAGGGGTTCTTGGCCAAAAGGCAGGCAGAGGAAAGAACACAGAACTTTGCCTGGCGGTGAATGACTCAATGTCTTTCTGGGTCAAAGGCAGTGGTGGGATTCAGCCGGTTCGCACCACTTCAGCAGAACCGGTAGCTAACTTTTTGTTGCCCAGGCCCAGAATGGACTTCCGGAAGCGGCATCCACACAGAGAACCGGTTGTTCCCATATTTGAATCCCACCATGGGTCAAAGGTATTGTAGGAGGACAGCACCCCCCCCCAGAGAAAGAAACATTTGGGGAAATACTAAACAGGCAGTTCTTCCCCAAAGGAATAATGGAGAAGATCTTTAAAAAGGCAGAAACTTCTCCCTCCCCCCAGCCAGAAACTCAGCAGAAACCAGGTCTATAGAAATGCAGATGTGATAATCCTTTCAGAAAGATTGGAGCCAGAATCTTGGACCTGATGGGATTAGAAAGACAAAAGATCCCTAGAATCAACAACCCTTCACCCCAAAAAATCCAACACAGGACATAGTCATCAGCCACAGCCCCAGGGAAGCAGGATATGACCTTTGGGACATAATAGGATTCATCCACCAATACCAGAAAAGCACACTGAACCTCAGGTCAAAGTTCATGCCACAGGAACAGGAACTCCAAACACAAAAGCCCAAGAAGGTATAAAAACCCACCACTCCCAGCAACATGGGGTCAGCTGCTCCCGAGCCTCATGTCTTGTGGTTCTGCTCTTTAATAAACTCCAACTTTCTTTCTAAAGCAGTCTCCATTTTGTTTATTCCCAGCTTGGACTGGACCCTGATGAAGACTTTTTCTTTCAACAGTATCCAGAGAGTAAAATAGCAAAGGAATATGAGGTCAACACCCAAAGCCACTCACTGTATTCTCTGCATTAGGAAATAGAATATGCTCAATTATCACAAAGCTTTGATGATTTAAATAATATTAACAGACTTGATGGAGCATTGGGTAAACTGCAGTATTGCAGGCTAACTCTGCCCACAGCCTGGAGTTCGATCCTGAGGGGGTCAAGGTTGATTCAGCCTTCCATACTTCCGAGGTCAGTAAAAAGAGGACCCAGATTGTTGGGGGTAATGTGCAATTAATGCTTACATTGTAAACCACCCAGAGAGTGCTGTTAAGCACTATGGAGCAGTATATAATCCTAAATACTATTGCTGTTGCTATTAACTAAATATAGACAGCAGTTCAGATAAGAATATTTTCCTCTTCTTGTCATGTTTGAAAGTGCTCAAAGCTGAGTTTGGACTCCTGCAGAATCTGAGAATACGGAGAGGAGCCTGAACAATCCTGATCCACTTCAGGTCTCTGCCTGGCATGTCCATTCTGCTTCGTCATTATTAGGAGACTCTTCAGTGATTCTGTTTGACAGCAGGAACAATCAATCAGTGGCTTGCCTCACTGGAGGTTCTCAAGAAGAGATTAGACCACTACTTGCCCAGAATGGTATAGGGCAGGGGTCCCCAACCCCCAGTCCATGGACCAGTACCAGGCTGTGGCATGCCAGCAACTGGTCTGCACAAACAAGCAAAGCCCCATCCACGAGATGCAGGCAGCACACAAAACCATGCACCCTCTGGTCCACGGAAAAACCTCTCTCCAGGGAACTGGTCCCTGGTGCCCAAAAGGTTGGGGACCTCTGGTATAGGATCTCCTGTGTGGACAGGGGGTTGGACTAGAAGACCTCCAAGGTCCTGTCCAACTCTATTATTCTGTTATTGCTTAGTTGGAGCTTAAGAGAGGACACTTCATACCCCACCCAAAGCTTTCTCAGCCCACGTGGCTCTCATTCACTTTTCAGAGAGAAATCTTGACCTAGGCTGAGAGGAATTCCATGCTTAAGCCCCAGTAACCAGAGTTATGGGGGCTTATTCCCTTAGGGCTTGACAGACAAAGTAGAGAAAAACCAACCAACTAAAGAGTATTTAGCCTTCCACGTTTTGTGCAATGCATTGAAGAAACCATGTCTATAGGATCTGACATAAAGGCAGATGCACTATGGAACAGCCCCTCTGCTGCCTCTCTGCTCTTCCCAAGCAGTGATTTTCCTTGGAGACAGAATGCCTCTGTAATACCACCCCTGTTTACACAACCTGCTTAGCAAGACTGTCAAAGACCTAATGGCTGCATTCATATTACATGCTAAGCTTGGTTGATTTGATTTTTGTGACTTGGTGTGCTGTGCCAACCTAGGCTGCTCAGTTAATTTATGGTTCACTGTATTCTATGAACTACAAATGGATTAACTCAGTAACAGGTTAACTTAGTTCCCCAACCCCCACTCCTGCTTCTCCTCCTCCTCTTTTCAGGATCCAATCAACGCATGCTAATTTGGGCAGAATGACAATATAAACCGTATTGACACTGCAGAACTGGAAATGGTTTCCAACTGCTGAAAGATGAGAATTTCTGTGACTTGATCTTCAATCAGAAAGCAAAAGTTGCATCTTGTTAGCCCTGTAATTTTGCATGCAATGTTTATTTAACAATCAAAAGTTTATCATCACATTTTGAAAAACACATCATTAGCTCCCTTATTTGAGCCATTACTACTACAGCCCCTCGTGCACCCGGACCAGCTCAGCCCAGCCCAGCCTCCAGCCCCAACTGGCTTTCCCGAAGATGCGTTTCTCAGCCCTGATTATAAACCAGAGCTGGCAAAACAGAGTGATTTAATGAAGTTTTGATACAGCTCATCAAATACTGAAATGAGAAGTTGCAATATTAATTTAGAAACTCATTATCATTTCAATTCTACTCATTCTAAACTGCATTAATAATGGGGCAGTTCATGGCATTTCTGAAGGATGATGTATCATTCAAAGGGCAAAAATATATTTCAAAATTACATTTCATTTGACACCCAAACATCAAGCATATTTTCCGTATAACCATGTAATCAGTTCCTTTCTCTGTGTGTCTCTTCCCGTCTTGAGGTTGGGGGAGAGGCTGGGGGAGGCAAAAGCGCCCCTCCCGGATGGAAGCACAGATCCTGGTCCAGGAAACCAAGCCTTCTTTTTTCAGCCCTGCTCCCTGCCTCCAGGGACTGAAACTGGGCCCCGTTGTCAGGAACAATGTCTCAGTGAAGATGAGAGCTTTGTGCCAGACTGAATTGGTTGAGAGATTTGGAAGAGTAACAAAGTGCCCCAAAACATTATCAGCAGCCTATGGAGAGAAGCACGGAAGGAACTATTCAGATAAGCTATAGTGGTAAAAGGTAGCTGGAACAAGTCCTCCTGATCTGACCCATGCTGGAACTCAGGAACCATTCATTATCTGTCTGGACATTTTGTTGGAAGTTGACCAAGCCTTCCACAGAAATGGATTTACCACGTGATCTATTCAGACTGGAAGCTCTCTGGAACATTCAAAACTCACTCAGTGGCTTATTTATTTAGATTTAGAAACTGCTTGATACCCATCTACTCTGAGAGGCTTGCAATTAAAATAAAGAGGAGTGTAAAACCAAGGAAGAAAGCTGCAGGTATAGGAAATATACAATTAAAGCAACTAGAAGGGCTCAATATGGTTATGTTATACCAAACTAAGTAACTGAAAAGCTGTGCGATAAATCAAGCAGTCGGTTTGTGAGCACCAGGAAAGGAATAAGGTGATTACTAGGAGCCAGCATGGGTTTCTTATGAACAGGTCATGCCAAACAAATCTTACCACCTTCTTTTGACAAAGTGACTTAATTAGTGAACCAAGGAAATGCCACGGATGAAGTATACTTAAATTTCAGTAAGGCATTTGATCAAGTAGAACACAGCCCATTTCTTGGTAAGATAGAACAATACAGAAGACGGCATCACTATCACTTATAATTGCAGTTGGCTGACCAGCCAACTCAGTGCGTTGTCCTCAATGGAACCCCATCCATATGGAGGGAAGCATGCAGTGGGGTACCTCGGGGTTCTGACACAGGCCCAGTGTTCTTCTACATCTTCATGAACGATCTAGATGAGCGTATTGCAGGGGACCTCATCAAATTTGCAGGCATGGGGAAACTGCTAAAATTGAAAGCTAGACTCAAGTTTGAGAAGGATCTTGAGCTCAGTTTTGGGCATTGGGCGCCATCTAACAAGAAGCAGTTCAGTGGTGAGAAAAGTAAGGTCTTGCACTTAGGCAGGAAAAAAATAGATGCCCAGGTACAGAATAGGCAGCACCTGGTTCAATAGTAGTGTCTGTGACAGGGATCTAAGTATCCTGGTGGGCTACCTCTTAAGATGAGTCAGCAGTGTGCTGTAGCTGCCAAAAAAGCCAACACAATCCTAGGTTGGATCAACAGAGGGATAGCATCAAGTATACCAAGAATATCAAGTGTGGCCTCACAAGAATTGATAGTACAACTCCATATTCCACTAGTGAGGCTACACTTGGTATATTGAATCCAGTTCTTGTCACCAGAATATAAAAAGGATGCTGAGGCCCTAGAAAGAGTGCAGAGAGGAACAACTAAGACGATCAAAGGTCTGAAGGCTAAATTGTATGAAGAACTGCTAAAGGAATTAGGCATTTAGCTTAACAAAGAAAAGATTTGGGAACATATGACAGGAGTCTTCCAATATTTGAAGGGCTGCTCCAGGGAAGAGGGAGTTGATTTATTCTCAATAAACCTAAAGGTAGGACAAGAAACAATGGGTGGAAGCTCATCAGTCGGGAATAAGGAGGAATTTCCTAACTCTGAGAACCATTAAGCAGTTTGCCTACCAGAGTTCTGGGTGTTTCATTGCTGGAGGTTTGAAAGAAAAGACTGGACCACTTTTTTTTTTCCTGAGATGGAATAAGGACTCCTGCCTAGAAGACCTCAAAAGTCCCTTCCAAACCCACCATTCTATGAAATTCCTTTCTTTGACACCACAGTGTCAAAGCCACCTCCATGCCACTTGTGTTCTTTTGGATGCTATTTCCAACTCCGCTAGTCTCATTTTATCCCAGTCTATTTTTATTTTCAACTCCACTAAGTAGCACAGCTGCTCAAGTTGATGTTGCTAATGAGCACACGTGGCAAAGGCTTCTTAGGGAGCAAACAGAACACAGAAGCAGACTGATTGTTTTGCAAGAGATGAAAAAGTGACATAAATTGTGGGAATTGTATTTGTTTGTATTTTTAAAGTGAAAAATTTGTACAATTAAGTAGTAACACTTCCTCCCTCCTTGAATAAAAAGGAGGTATAAAATCACATAGTGAATAACAATAGCTTAGCACCTTTTCAGGCTCTTGTGATCAGGATCGGAGACCCAATTGCACCCACAAGAGCAGAGCCCCACACCTCCTGCAAAGTGCGAAGTGACCCCCGGCCTCTGAGGGGTGGGGAGTCGTCCCCACCAAGATCTCCAAGAGGTCCTAGCAACTTTGGGTGAAATAATTTGGCAATGGATAAAACAATTAAATACATCTTAATTTCATCCAAGGCAGTCCTTGACCTACGATCACAATTCAGCCCAAAATTTATGTTGCTAAGTGAGACAGTTGTTAAGTGAGTTTTGACACATTTTATGACCTTTCTTGCCACAGTTGTTAAGTGAATCTGGCTTCCCCATTGAGTTTGCTTCTCAGAAGTTTGCAAAAGGGGATCACAGGACACTGCAACCGTCGTAAATATGAGTCAGTTTCCAAGCGTCTGAATTTTGGTCACGTGACCATGGGGCTTGCTGCAATGGTCGTGTGAAAAACTGGCCATAAGTCACTTTTTTCACTGCAGATGTAACTTTGAACGGTCACTAAACAAATGGTTGCTAAGTCTCTTCCTGTATATGAAACCAACGCTTGGGTCTTTGTCCTCGGTGCTCCTGGAGGGAATTCTGCTCCTCTGACTCGAGAGGAGGCAACAGGCAAGCCCTGCCTGGACTTCAGAAGCCAAGATGGCAGCTGGGGTGATGCCCTCGGAAAAGAGAGGCACCATTTGAGGGTCCCATCGGGATTCTGCCTCCAGAAAGATGCCTCGGAGTGAAGCTGGTTCTTGCCAGGGATCCTCTCTGGCGAAGTCTGGGGGTTCCCCTTCCAAAGGCACCCAGGCAAATGGCAAAGCGATCTGTCTCCAGCTGGGAGGAGAAGGGACCCCCGAGGCACAAAGGGCTCCAGGTTGACGACAGAGAGGAGAGAGCAATAGCGTTTAAACTCTTTCTGCCTCCCCAAACCAACCCCTTCTCTTATCAGTCCTGATGCAAGGATGTGAATTGATTCTATTCTATCTCCCTTTCCCCTCACAGAATTAGTAATTTATAAAGGATTTTTTAAAAAAAGTTCGGTAATGATCTTGCATGAATAGATCATGCAGGACACAAAGTTTTCCATTTAAAGGTGCAGAACTCTGCTCTTATTTACCAGAACAAAAGTGGACTGTGCCATTTGGGCCACGTTTCCCTTCTCCTTTTAGTATCTCCTGATGGCCTCTTTTCCCCCTTCTCTTCCCCTCTTCTTTGCTGAGCCTTTTAACCTCTTCTTTTGAACCCCTCCCCCCCTTGATACAAACTATTTCCTTGCATTCTACTGTCCAACATTTTTAGTGCAGAAGCTGTGGAAAAAATGAGGGGGCGGAAGATGCTGCCGGGGCCTCCTCCCAGCTGGGACCCAATCGGGAGAATGAGGTCCTCCCGCTTTGCTCCCCAAATGCTCCTCTGGCTGCTGCCCCCTTGGCAACCTCAGCCATCCTCTTCAGCGTCAGGATCCTGGGGAAATGAAGTCTGGGCTGATGAGCGAGGGGCTGAGCTGCCAGCCCAAGGCCGTGAAAGCTTCCCCTCGGATAGGGGAATGTCACCATCCAAGCTGGCTTTGAAGCAGTCTTCTTTCTGGTTTTAAAATGGGGGCCGAAAGGGTCCTTTCGGTTTTTGAAGGGCAGCCAATCCGCCGTGGCTGCTCACAGCTGGGGTAGCAGGAAGCAGATGTTGGGCTCTTTCGTCATCCGGAGGTTGGGAGGAACCTCTCTGCACTTTGGCCTCCAAGATGAGACTCTGGGTTGGTGGACGATGGGCTTCCTCAGCATCTCCATCTTCATCTGGCCCCGAGCGGCTTTTCGGGGGAGACTGTGCCCTGTTTATCCCAAGCCTCAAATTGAGGCACCAAACACACAAAGACATCGATGCGGGAAGAGACAAGATTTAAATGCAGCAGGAATTATAGCATGTTGTCCAGATTGTTTAAAATATTTTTGCTGTCAATTTAGAGGGATTGTCTTGCTGAGGGTGATCTATTTCTGCTCACTGCAGTGCTGACTGAACAGCCAACTCATGGAGAAGAAGAAAAAAATAAACCCACACAAGTTACAATAATTTAAATAATTGGGTGTTTTTTGTATATGTGACAGCGTCAGGAATACACAATGCTTATCCACAGTAAAATCCTGAGGGATGGGAGAAGCAGAAGCAGATGAATTCTTGTGAAAGAAAAATGCTATTTTCATGCAAATATCCCTCTATAATAAAATACCCAGGGAATAGAAATGGCAAGCAGCAGGCTGATTTTCCACACAAGAGGGCCGCCCGATCTCGCTATCATTAATAGGACCAGATGCATAAATGAAAAGGAAAGCGACCTGGGGGGGGGGAGGAGGAGGAGGCCAAGGCCAGGGGTAAGGGAGGGGATCCTGAATTTCAGGGAAGAGAGCAAGCCCTTGCTGAGGATGGGCCAGACCACTCAGTTCCTCCCATCCCAATCGTCCTCCTTTGCTCTAGTCATTTTCTCTGCAGTTCCAGGCTTTGGAAAGCCTCGGGAGGAAAAAAAATAAAAAGGTAGAATTCCAAATGCACCTGTTAGCGAAGTTTTCTTGAACCAATAGAGAAGGTAGTCTTCACTCTCTTCAAAATAAACACTTGAATAATTCAAAGTTTTATTACTTAATTTATAAGTTCTTTCTAAAATAGCAGCTCCCCTGGTGACAATCTGTGTTACTGGCAGGCTTGATGGCCTGGCTCATTGGCAAGGTTAGCATCCCCTGGAAATGAGATGCTGTGTATCGTTTGCGAAATAAACTTGGAAAAAAGGTAGCCCCTGATCATACTGCACGCTCTGGCACAAAGAAATAGCCTTGCATTATACATAATAGCTAACAGGAAGCAAATTCTTTCAATCTTCCTCTCACTGTGAAGACTAATCATTATACAGAACAAAACAAAACAGATGACTACTACACAGAAAACAAGCAGAGGGGGAGGAAGAGACAGGGAATAGGAAAAGGAACAGGGATTTTAAAAAATATATGTAAATTAGGGGATCTGAGTCTCTCTCTCTCTCTCTCTCTCTCCCTCCCCCCCTCCCCCCCCAATGCAATAGGGACAACACTGAATCAAATTCACACTGGCCATGGTAGTTGTGCTGATGCTCCCTACAAGTGGGGCAAAATACAATCACCCAAATTGTGACTGCAGGGTTGAAAACAAACTATCCAACATATGGTGACAGAGTGCCAAAATAGAGCGTATATTTCCTGGTTGTGACAAATGAAGCAAAAAATTATATCTGTAATCTAGACATACCTTTATAATATTTTATATTTTGTATTTTTATCTCTTGTGTTTTTATTGAAATGTGATGTGAATGTGCCACATGATAAATAAATCTCTCCGATAAAACTGCCCAGAGTAGACTAATTCTAGCAAAAGAGTGAGATATCATCAACAACTCATGTCAATATCAGAGAAACTCTAATTTTCCATACCTGAAAGGGAAGCATAGAACACAAATTGATGTTTGACCCTCATCAAACCTAGAATGTCCATCAAATCTCTGAATCAAATCTTTGAATCTCTCCAAAACAATTCAAAGGCACTTATTCAGCTTGATGCAGAACTCAATTTGAAGATTCGGTTTTAAAATTCGGTCCAAAGAGGTGAAGTCATAGAACATAGAATATAGAGTAATAGAGTTGGAAGGGACCTTAGAGGTCTTCTAGTCCAACCAACTGCTTGAGCAGGACACCCTACTATTTTAGACAAATGGCTGTCCAATCTCTTCTTAAAAGCCTCCAGGGATGGAGCACCCCACAACTTTGGGAGGAAAGTTGTTCCATTGATTTATTGCTCTCATTGTTAGGAAATTTCTCCTTAGTTCTAGGTTGCTTCTCTCCTTAATTAGTTTCCATCCACTATTCCTTGTCTTGCCTTCAGGTGCTTTAGAGAATAAGTTAACCCCTTCTTCTTTGTGGTAGCCCCTCAAATACTGCTATCATGTCACTCCTGATCCTTCTTTTCATTAGACTAGACCAGGAGTCTTCAAACTTGGCCCTTTTATGACTTGTGGACTTCAACTCCCAGAATTCCTCAGCCAGGCATGCTGGCTGAGGAATTCTGGGAGTTGAAGTCCACAAGCCATAAAAGGGCCAAGTTTGAAGACCCCTGGACTAGACATACCCAATTCCTGTAACCGTTCTTTGTATATTTTAGCCTCCAGCCCACTAATCATCCTTGTTGCTCTTCTCTGCACTCTTTCCAAAGTCTCAACCTCTTTTTTTATATTGTGGTGACCAAAACTAGATGCAGTATTCCAAGTGTGGTCTTACTAAGGCTTAGTATTACTAGAACGTCATGTGATCTTGATTCTATCCCTTTATTGATGCAGGCTAGGACCGCATTGGCTTTTTTGGCTGCCGCCACACACTGCTGGCTCATATCTGATTATCCACTAAGACCCCAAGATCATCATCATATATATTTTGAATCAAATCCCCTCTGGGAAACTTCATATAACCCCATTTTGTCCCCTGGTTGTGTTTTGTAATTTGCATAATTCTGTAATGAAGTTTTTAAAATGCAAATTCTTCTGATGCAAGTTCTCTTTTAAAATTTGGAAGTTCTGTTTTATAAACATGGCTACATTATTTTTTTCACTAAATTATCAGTACCGTATTTTTTATTTCAATCATGTTTTAAATTGATTTTTTGATTGCAGAAAGGGGGCTGTTTCAGTCTTAATGATTATCCCATTAAAATCTGAAGGCAATAAAACACTTTCTCTTGCTCTCAACATAATTTCTTCTAGAATTCTTTTATATCTTTTATTTGGTCTCTTCTTAAATCAGTTTTATGAGAAAAAGACTAAAATGATTTGTCTATGGAGATTCTCAATCATCATCCAGGTCATGGTTGTCCCAAAGGTGCTTTTCTTCAAAAGGCAACTGGACTTTCTTGGTTTTTTTTTTCCTTTGAAAACATTTCACTTATCATCCAAGAAGCTTCTTCAGTTCTGACTGACTGAAGGGGAATGGAAGGATTTATATTCTTTTGAATATAAATATATAAATATGAATATGAATATTGAATATTTCCCTGCAGTCAGTTAAAACTGAAGAAGCTTCTTAGATGAAGTGAAATGTTTTCAAAGAAAAAAATAACAGAACAGAATAAAAGAGTTGGAAGGGTCCTTGGAGGTCTTCTAGTCCAACCCCCTGCTCAGGCAAGAGACCCTATACCAAAGAAGTGGCTACCTATGGTGGTGCAGTGATCAGAATGCAGTGCTGCAGGCTGCTTCTGCTGACTGCCAGCTGCCTGCAGTTCGGCAGTTCGATCCTGACCAGCTCAAGGTTGACTCAGACGTCCATCCTTCCGAGGTCAGTAAAATGAGGACCCAGATTGCTGGGGGGGGGGAATAGGCTGACTCTGTAAACTGCTTAGAGCGGGCTGGAAAGCATTATGAATGTAAGTCTCAGTGCTACTGCTATTGTTATATCCTGTCCGCAGAGAAAAAATCACCTTCCTCTGGGTCATCATCAAATGGCAAGGACCTGTTCCTCTGGAGGCTGAGATTACAGGAAAATGGTAAACCTGGGAAGTTTATCAGCTAGAACAGAGATTCATCTAAACCAAATGCATAAGGTCTGTTATAAAAACGGTTAACTAGTTGTTCTGTTTGAATCCTCAACTGTCTGTCTGTATATACTGAAGCCTTGTTTTAGGCGGGAATGTATACTTTAAAATCATTGGCTGCCGTCTAGTGGTGGTCCGTATAAATATGAGTCAAGTGGCTGCTAGAGTCGCTTCTGTGTGGATTGAATAAAGGAGCTGTTACTTTCACTCCTGTGTCTTCAATGCCTCACCGTTTTCAGTATACAACAGTGGTGACGAAGGTGGGATTATGCTGCTAGGAAGAAAAGAGCTGGAGGACTAAGAGCTAAGTCACTAAGGGGTAAGACCAGGCATCAGCGCCCTGGTTGGAACAGCGTTCCCTCCTTCTGCCTGCCAGTACGCAAACGCTGGAGATATCACTATCCTAAGGGATCCGTCCCTAGGAGTCTCACAGAAGCCCTAGCAGCATAAGGCATCGGAGACGCAGTAACAGCAAACCATGGCTAGAGTCGGCAAACTTTCCGAGTTTGATGTAACACACCCTGAGCAGTGGAGTTGGTATATCTCCAGAGTCGAAAAATACCTCAGAGCGAACCAGGTCAGGGAAGATAATTTAAAAGCTGCAACCTTGTTGTGTGTGTGCGGCCAAGCCACGTTTGATATAGCAGAGAATCTTGTCGCTCCTGCTACGTTAGAGTCAGTCACCTTCGCTGACTTAAAAAGAAGACTCAAAGAACACTTCAAACCAAGACTGTCCATCATAGCATGGAGGCACGCGTTCGAGCGGAGAGATCAGCAACCTGATGAGACAGCAGCTGAATTCGTGGCTGCCCTAAGACAAGTCTTCAGATTCTGCGAATTCCCAGATCTGGAAGACAGACTCAGGGACCGACTGGTATGTGGCCTGAGGAGTAGAGACTTACAGCAGAGGCTGTTTGCAAAGGAGACCCTGACGTTTCAGGATGCACTAAAAGAAGTAATGGCAGAAGAAGCTGCAGGGGGGGGGCAGTAAAAGCTTTACGACCCCCAAAGAATTCCTCCAGCCAGATGAAGATGCAGAGGCAGCAGATGACCCAGAAGAGGACACTGAGATCGACTGGGTGCAGAAGCTCCCAGGAAGAAGGCAGCGGCCGCTTGACAAGGCAGCCTTCTTCCCTAGCTGTCCTGGCTGTGGAGGACGACACCAGCGCTCAGAATGCAGGTTTCGTGAGGCTGTGTGCCGAGCATGTGGCAAAAGGGGCCACATCGCTACCGTCTGTAAGGGTCGCCAGAGGGAATCTCCACCAGAAGAGGTAAAGGGGCCCCGGGGCAAAACAGAACAGGATATTGCTCTGGAAGAAGGAGCATTCAGAGAACTGGAGCCCGTCACCCCTTAAAAGAAAAGCTTAGACTAAAGGTCAAGCTACAAAGAGTTCCATGCTCCATGGAACTGGACACTGGGTCAGCTGTGTCTATAATGTCTTACAAGACTTTTAACTACGTTTGCAGAAATGGTGGGAAACGAGTCAGACTCAAGCTGTCAGATTTAATTTTGACAGATTTTCAAAATTCCCACGTAGCGGTTAAAGGAGAAGCTACGTTAAAAGTAAAGTTCAAAGAGTTTGAGGGTCCCCTCAACATCGTGGTGGTGGAAGGCCAGCGCACAAGCCTGATTGGCTTAGACTGGTTTGATGCCCTGGGCATACATGTGTCTGGCATCAACAGACCCAAACAGCAGAGTTGGCAGCTGTCTGCCAGGAATTTGCTGACGTGTTCAGCCCCAACTTAGGAACATACAAAGGAGCACCAATTGCTCTCCACCTTGATCCAACCGTAGCCCCAATCAGAGTAAAGCCTCGTAGAGTGCCTTTTGCCATGAAGCCCAAGATTGATGCAGAGTTAGACAAGCTAGTTCAACAGGGAGTATTGCAACCTGTAGATAGAAGTGTGTGGGAACCCCCCATAGTCACACTGGTTAAGTCTAACGAAGAGGTACGCATCTGCGCTGATTACAAGTGTACTATTAATAAGGCACTTCAGCAGCATGCATATCCGGTACATCCTGGCGTCATTACAGGGAGGTCGCTTATTTGCGAAGCTGGACCTGGCACAGGCGTATCAGCAGCTGCCTGTGGATGATGCCTCTGCTGAGGCGCAAACAATAGTTACCCATAGAGGGGCATTCAGGGTTCGTCGCCTGCAGTTTGGGGTCAGTGTAGCCCCAGGGCTCTTTCAAAGCGTGATGGAACGCATGCTAAAAAACATCCCAGGTGTATGCCCTTATTTCGATGATGTGCTAATTGCTGGAGAGTCAGCTGAAATATTAGCAGAATGTCTAAGGCAGTGATGGCGAAACTTTTAGAGACCGAGTGCCCAAACCGCAACCCAAAACCCACTTATTTATTGCAAAGTGCCAGGATCGCATCAACATTGTGGTGCCCTCAGGGGGGTGGAGGGCATGGCCCACTGGGTGGGCATGGCTGGGGTGGTCGTAGCCACCTCAATGTTGCTCGTGGGGGGAACGCCTGTGGGGGCCGGGCAGGGTTGGGGGAGATCCAGAGGATGTCTGGTGGGTGAGGCAGTGGGCAGGAGGCTCATCCTGCGGGGTGAGGCAGGGGGCAGGTTGGGGTTACCATTACCACAGGGTAAGGCGAGGCAGGGGCCAGGGTGGCTGCTGCCTGACACCATCGGCCCCCGCACACAGAGGCCAGCGAGCGCATGGGGGCCGACAATGTCCGTCAGCAGCCACAGCCTGCCGGCCCCTTGACTGGTGCACTCTGGGGCTCCGCAGCCCGCTGCCAATACCGGGCCAGCCCTCCAGCAGCAGGCGGAGTAGGGGAGGGGGGCACGTGATGCAGACCGCTGAATGTGCTTACCCGTCCCATCTGTTGCGGTTGGAGAGCAGGTTGCTGCTGGTCATCTCGGCCCCCTTGCAGATCTTGCCCTTGGCCCGCGCATGGAGCCTATTCCCCTCGCTCACCCAACCTGTGCGAGCTGCTGGTGGCGGCGGTGCACGTGCCCACAGAGAGGGCTCTGAGTGCCACCTCTGGCACGCGTGCCATAGGTTCGCCACCACTGGTCTAAGGGCTGTCCTTCAGCGCTTCCACGAAGCAGGGCTGAAGCTCAAAAAAGAAAAATGTCAAATAGGAGTGAACTCCACAGAGTTCCTCGGTTTCCGGATCGATGCTGCCAGAATACACCCCGCTGATTCAAAGCTTAAGGCTATTCTGCAGGCTCCCTGACCTAAGTCAAAGGGGGAGCTGCAAGCATTTTTGGGGTTACTTAACTTTTATCATGCCTTTCTTCCACATAAGGTAGCATTAGCAGAGCCTCTGCACAGGCTCTTGGATAAAAGGGCACCATGGCAGTGGACTAGCGCCCACAAAAAGAGTTTCAAAGCAGTCAAATCACTGCTGTCTTTAGACTCTGTGTTAACACACTTTAACGAAAAACTGCCTATCAGTATAGCATGTGATGCTTCATCATACAGAATAGGAGCAGTTTTGAGCCATGAGGTGGCAAATGGGCAGCAAGCACCCATAGCTTATTATTCAAGGACACTTTCCCCCATGGAAAGAAATTATGCACAAATTGATAAGGAGGCATTAGCCATAGTTGCTGGAATAAAGAAATTCCACGATTTCCTTTATGGTCACCCATTCACGGTCTTTACAGACCAGAAGCCTCTTCTAGGTCTGTTCACTGCAGACAAACAAACCCCTCAGATCCTCTCTCCATGGATGCTGAGCTGGTCAATCTTTATGGCAGCCTACAATTACAGGCTAGTCCATAAGCCTGGCAAAGAAATGGGCCATGCTGACACACTCAGCAGATTGCCCCTGCCCATGGTAGAACCAGACCCCGCACCTGCTGCATGCATCCTGTCAATTCAGGATCTGCCAGAATCTCCCCTTCACGCAGGGGATGTGGCTGCTGAGACAGCCACTGACAAAACACTCAGCCGTGTTTTGAACTGGGTGCTGAGAGGGTGGCCAGGAACCAGTCCTGGGACAGAATTTCATAGCTTCATCAGAAGACAAGATGAGCTATCTGCATACAAGGGATGCATTCTATGGGGAAGCAGGGTTATAGTCACACACACATTAAGGGAAAGAGTCTTAGAATCTCTGCACAAGGGACATCCTGGAATAGTCAGGATGAAGGCACTCGCGAGAAGCTACCTGTGGTGGCCAGGGTTGGATAAGGATATAGAGGCTCAAGTGAATGGATGCTAGGTTTGCCAACAGACCAGACCTGAAATGCCTCAAGCTCCAGTACATCGCTGGGAGACCACGCAGACCCCCTGGTCTAGGATTCACATAGACTACGCAGGACCCTTCCAAGGACAGGTGTTCCTCATTGTAGTGGACAGTTACTCCAAGTGGCTTGAGGTAGCACCTGTCCCTTCTATGACTACCGCCAGGACCATCCAGGAACTGCGCAGAATCTTTGCCACACATGGCTTACCTGATGTAATAGTATCAGATAATGGAGCACAATTTACTGCTGCTGAATTTCAGTCATTTCTAAGGTCTAATATGATTAGACATGCCACTTCTGCCCCATTTCACCCGGCCTCTAATGGTCAAGCAGAAAGGATGGTCAGGACGACCAAGGAAGCCCTCAAAAGAATAACAAGGGGCGATTGGCATCACAGGTTGGCAGACTTTTTGCTCTGCCAACACACAACTCCGTGCACTTCAATGGGTCGTAGCCCAGCAGAACTGAGATGGGGACATCGGCTGACTACGAAGCTGGACCGTCTCCATCCGGATCGAGTTGCAACAGGGACAGCGCAGCCCAAGCCCCCGAGGAATTTGTAAGTCGGTGACTGGGTTTGGGCAAGGAACTACAGTCAAGGGGCACCGTGGGTGGTAGCTGTGGTTGGTGTCAGGACCACTGTCATACGAAGTGGTCCTGGAAGATGGGTGCATTTTGCGCCGCCACATCGATCAACTGCGTCGGCGGCAGGCTAAGCAAACCCTGGCCGCCGACCAAGAGGAGAGCCGAGGGCTGCCTGACAGCTGCGGTGCGTCTGAGTCTCCTGGGTCCAGCGAGACTCATAGAGACATGCGGGACGACTCAACCACGGTTGAGCCGCTACAACCGAAGGAACTGTGCCCACAGATCAGAACGTGCTGGAGGACTTGCTTCCCAGCCCTTCAGGGACTGTTCCGCTCATGGACTTGAGTACTGGTCTACCTAGATAGACCAGCCGGAAAGAGACTGGTCTACCCAGCCCGAGCAGTCAAATAGACTCCAGTCTACCCATCGCTGGTGGGTCGTGGAGTCCTGGTCTATCCAGCCAGTCGAGGGTAGACCGGGGACCTCCAGCAGAAACGTGGCATTCGGAACGATCGCGAAAGCCGCCTACCTATCTAAAAGACTATGTACATTTTATGGATATGTAATCGACCTAGGGGGAAGGGGTGTTATGTATTAAACCAAATGCATAAGGTCTGTTATAAAAACGGTTAACTAGTTGTTCTGTTTGAATCCTCAACTGTCTGTCTGTATATACTGAAGCCTTGTTTTAGGCGGGAATGTATACTTTAAAATCATTGGCTGCTGCCTAGTGGTGGTCCGTATAAAGTCAAGTGGCTGCTAGAGTCACTTCTGTGTGGATTGAATAAACGAGCTGTTACTTTCACTCCTGTGTCTTCAATGCCTCACCGTTCTCAGTATACAACAGTATGCCTGTATGTAAAATTCTCTTTTCATACCTATGGGTGGCCTGCGTCTTCCTCAATCTCGGCTTCTGTGCCAGAGGCCTGGGAGCTTGAGGGTTTTGTGCAGGACCTTCCCTATTCCTAGCCCTGCAATATTTTGGATAAAGAACTCTGATGTTGTTCTGGAGCCGCCCTCCAGGAACCACCCTCTGTGGAGCCACCCTCCCCAGCTTAGGAGTCAGAACCACCATTAGGACCATTTTGGCTTTTATTTTCCATCCTCTCTAATTCCTCCTTCAGGCCCTGGCACTTCTGTCACATCTATCACCACTGCTGCCTTCTGGTCTACTACCACAAGGTCTGGTTGATTGGCCAGAACCTGCCTGTCTGAATCTGGACGTCCCAGAGGATCCTAGCCCTGTTATTCTCCATGACCTTCTGTGGAGTCTTCAATCTGGACCCAGGAGGTTTTTTAAGAAGAGACTGGATAGTCACTTGTCTGAGATGGTATAGGTCCTCCTGCTTGAGCAAGGGGCTGGACTAGAAGACCTCCAAGGTTTCTATTCTATTCCATTCTATTCCATTCCATTCCATTCCATTCCATTCCATTCCATTCCATTCTATTTCTATTCTATTTCTATTTCTATTTCTATTTCTATTTCTATTTCTATTTCTATTTCTATTCTATTCTATTCTATTCTATTCTATTCTATTCTATTCTATTCTATTCTATTCTATTCTATTCTTGACAAAGATCCTGCTTCTTTCCTCAAATTGCCCATTTGGCCTGTCTTTCCAGGTTGTTTCAAAACTTTATGATGGCAATGCCAACAAAAGAAATGATATGTCCAATATTTTGACAAACTTTTCTTTTGAGTTCCTTGTTTTGAGGGGATTTTTGTCAAGCTTAACCAAAAAGAGGTTTTGCATTTTGTAGGCTTCCTTCTTCTCGGTAAATGCTTAGCTTTGTTTTTCTTTTTTTAAGGAGATAGATATAATTTTGAAAATTGCAGTGGGAAAAAAAAAGACACAGAAATTACCCTTCAACAGCGTTAAGCCACCCTGTTCCATTAATATATTTCTAAACCTGAATATTGCAAAGAGAAAAGTACATTATCTCAGAGGCTGAAGCCACCTGTAATCTGTTCTGGCCATTACTGGTCTCATTATGAATGCAAAATGCAGGGTGCTGAAAATGCAAAAGAAGGGAGAGATTTGCTTAATATGAGGTTTGAAAAACAAGTAAATTAGATATATGCATTAGTATAAACTTCCCAAGTTGGCCAGCTGCAACATTATTTCCTTACTTTTAATTTTAAGAAAGGCTTCCTTTTTAAAATTAAAACTCTTTCTGGTCACTCTCATTGCACCTTTTATCAAGCACTGTAATTATTCCATTGAACCTCACTCAGCAGAGCCTCTTTGGTGGAGATGTTAAATTACTGGCGACCTTCCTCTGACGTTGGTTTCTCCGTAGCTTCTGGTTTCTCATGGCTGTTCCTTTTTTCCATCTTGCAAGCATAATCGTTCTATGTCGATTTCCACTTTAAGATCATTAAGGCAAATTGTTGCCATTGTTTTTTCATATATATATGGAATAAAAATCAACGGCGCCTATTGCAGGTGATCACTTAAGATTTGCAGATGATGTCGTTCTCTTCTCACAAGACCCAGAAGAGCTACAAAGACACACACAAGAGCTGCACAAAACAGGAGAACCATTTGGCTTAAAAATAAACCTGAAAAAGAGCCAGGTTATGTTTAATAAATTCACCAAAGAAAGAAATTTATTTATATTTGCAGAAGAATTAGACGTAGTAGACCGCTACATAGCCAACGGATCTCAACGGAAGGTGTGTTAAGTGTGGTTGGCAGGCATTCGGCTAGCTAAGCGTAATTTTCAAGACCAACCTCCCGCTATGCCTGAAAAGATTTCGATCAGTGTGTGCTACCTGCTCTAACATACGCCGGTGAAACATGGACACTACCCTCACAATCGATACAAAAGCTACGAGTGGCGCAAAGAGCCATGGAAAGAGGCATGCTCGGCATCACAAAACAAGCTAGAAAGACACACATGGATTAGAGAACAGACGAAAGTATAAGATGCCACCAAGGGAGAAAAAGAATGGAAATGGAAATGGGCTGCTCACATAGCAAGAAGAACCGATGAGGGCAGGTGGACCAAGGAAGACATAGAATGGATCCCACTTGATAAAAAGTGTCCGCGAAAGAGACCTAAAACAAGATGGATTGACAACATCAGCAAGTATTGCGGGGCCCAACTGGCGAAAGAAAACTCAGGACCGTCTTGGTTGGAAACATGCGGAAGAGGCCTTCGTCCTGCAGTGGATGGATGATGATGATACCCAATATACTTTTTATTCCTCAAGGTTATTGCTGCTACTATCACAGTGCCCTTCAAATATCCTCACTTTATGCCATGCAGGACTTTATAGGTAATAACCAGCACCTTGAATCAGAATATAGAATACAGGCAGGACAAGAAACAATGGATGGAAACTGACCAAAGAGAGAAGCAACCTAGAACTAAGGAGAAATTTCTTGACAGTGAAAACAATTCATCAGTGGAACGGTTTGCCTTCAGAAGTTGTGGGTGCTTCATCACTGGAGGTTTTTAAGAAGAGACTGGACAGCCACTTGTCTGGAATGGCATAGGCTCTCCTGCTTGAGCCAGGGGTTGGACTAGAAGATCTCCAAGGTCCCTCCCAACTCTGTTATTCTGTTAAATAATCCACAGTTCTAGTATGTTCCCAACTATAATAGTCCTGCCTTCCTTGGAGTCTAGCTACCCAGACAGCCATTTGCTAATCCTGCTATTCTAAAGTTTTACAGGAGACAACTCATGGGGAAGAGGAAGGAAATGCTAGCAAGTTCTCCCTTTCTGCAGAGGGATTATAATTATCAGTTCAGAGTCTGTGAAAGATGAGCTGCAACAGGGCAGCAGATAGGTCACTCCAAGGGCAATCATCACTGGCCATGAAGATAAAATATTCCCTGTTGATTTGCTCTGAAACCTGAATGTGCTTCGCCCCAATAAGAATAGCCCTATGGAAGAGCCCTGTGCTGCTCTTTGGGAAGGTTGCGGTAAAGAGTCAGGCTGAGGGATTCCACCTTGGAGCTGGGGAGGTTGCTGTGCTTTGGGCCCGCTCAGATGACCACCTTACAGTGCAGTCCAAAGTCATTAACAAGCAAAAAGAGATTGCCATCATACTGCTGAGTCCTGATCTGTCTAAGCAGCAAGGCCAGCGAGTTTTTATGTGGAGATACAATTACTGGTGGATGGCCTCATCTTTATGTACCTTCACCCTGAGCATTAACTGCTGGAGGGAAGAACAACCCCTGAGCATAATGGGGCAAAGCTAAGCTAGGTAGGGAGGGGCTTTGAACAGACTTAGCTAAGCACCCAGCAGCGCGATTATTCATTACAGGCACAGAGCAATTAGTACAGACTGGCTAGCCCTATGGACCTGCACAGGCCCAACAGAAGGGCTTCAAGGAAGATCAGGAGCACCCCAACTTGCTTCACCACACTCTTCCTTGCACCTATCAGCTCGTCTAATAGGTCCAGAGGAAAGCACGGGGGGGGGGAGCAATTGATGATGAGCTGGCATTGTCCCCAGCTGGTCCTGCAAGAAAATGGCATGGCTGGGAAGGTGTGGCCATGGCGGGCAACCCCTGGAAACAGCCAGTGGAGCTGATGTTTCTTCCTCCACTCCCTGCAAAGGAATAAAAGCAAAGTAAATAGTGCAGCTGTGCAAAACCCCTGGTTGGCAAAAGCAACAGAAAACCAATTGCACAGCATGCAGCTGCTGAAGGTGGCTCTCTTCCCTGTTTCTGCAGTCTGTTCAGGATAGGACATTTAAAAAAAAAAACCACAGCTCTAGTATTCCTCCAGAAGGCTGCTCAAGCCATGTTTGCAAGGAGCCCTTGCCAAATACCAGTCAGGCATTACCTAGTGGGGATCCTGTCTCTTCTGTGGCCCTACTTCAAAGGCCAATAAAGGAATGGTTGGCTGGCTCAGGAATTCTGGGAGTTGAAGTCCACAGGTCATAAAGGGGCCATAGCTTCCCAACCCTGCCTTAGCAGTTGGTTCAGGCCTTCCCCATTCCAGAGGGTCAGGCCTTCAGCTGATTCACAACCCAGCTATCGGCATGGCATGGCTGCGCCCTTGCCTCTACCTGCCTGGCACTTTGTTCACCATGCCAGCTTCTCTGCTCTCAGCTACGGCTGTCAAGCTCCTCCTGCTTGGCCTGTGGTGGAGCTGAGTCTTCTGGGAGGCAGCACTGCCAGGTGGTCTCCAAGGAAGAATTCAGAAATGGGACTGTTTGTAATTCTGCTTTTATCAACTCCTTCTTTATGAATGTTCCCTACGAGTCTTTCTTATCAACTTGCCAATGCCCTAAGATGATTACAACTGATTTTCTTAATACCTGGGCTCGACTCTACTCTTTCCCTCCCAATTAGAGTCAAGACCTCTGGCCTTATATGGTCCCTTCCAGCAATCTTCCTGCTCCTTCCACCTCCTCCAGGAAGCCTTCCCTGCTGATCAGTAGCAAGTCAAGGATGACTGATCTCCTTGTGCCGGCCTCAGTCCTACAGAGGGGAAAGCTGTCAGCAAAGCAAATCAGGAGTTTCCTAGAGTCACCATTCTTGGCAAACCATCAGATGTCAGCGTCATTTCTATCATCTCCCTCATCACTGTGAAAGATCTGCAGCCCGGAAGGCATCACCCAAATCTGCTTTTTTGCTGGGCACCATATTGCGTTTATTTCTTCTCTCACTTTTTTTATCGCAGATGTTCTCCACGACATTCTCAAATTCATTCATCTGGATTTGTTAGCAGGAAGGGATATTTTTAAATGCACAGTGCAACCCCTTCCCTTCCCGTTCCTTCTGTTTCATTTGAACACATTTTATCCTCTTGTTCATTAAAAGAGATTGCTAATCAAAATTTTATGGGGCATTTTATCAACTACATTCCTCAAATCAAGATGTATTTATTTAGGATATTTATATAGCCACCCATTTCACAAAAACATGACTCTGAGCAGTGTACAACAACAATTAAAAACTCCATAACCATGTAAAAGAAAACCCCAGTCAAACATAAATAAAACAAACAAACAGAACTTATAAAATAAACATATGAAACCTAAGGAAGCAGGAGAACAAACATCACTTGATCTCACATGAACACCTTCTAGGCTCTCCTGGGATGGTGGGAAAAAACATGGTTTCAGGGTCTCCTGGGAGGCTACGAGAGATGGGCTAACCTCCAGAGACCAGGGGCCATAGCAGAAAAGCCATGCCAGATGCAGACAGGAGGTGCAGCCTCCTGCTGGGACTGGTGGGACCAGCAGATGTCACCGAGAAGAGGCTTTCCTCAAGTTCGACTCCAGCCATCTAGGGCGTTAAAGGTCAGAACCAGCACCTTGGATTGCACCCGGAAGCAAACTGGCAACCCAGTGGAGCTCATGGAACAAAACGGTTGCATCCTTAGGATTCCCATCACCTGCTTAGAAAGCTACCCAATCAAAAAGAAAAATAGGAGGAGGAAGGAGCATTGATAGGTTCACTGCCACATTGAGTTGGATATATTAGAAAGGGCAGGATAAAAAACCTAAAGAGAAAGAAAAAGAAGGTGGAATGAGACTTCTTCCTGCATTTGTTAAGTCCAGGGTGACTTTTAATAACAAGTTCATTTGTCAATGGGGTGAAACAAGAACCTTTCACCCTCCGTCCCTCCTCTCTGTTCCTTCCTTCCTTCCTTCCTTCCTTCCTTTCCTTTCCTCCCTCCTCCCTCCTTCCTTCTATTTCTTCCTCCCCCCTCTCTCCTTCTATTCCTTCTTTCCCTTCCTTCCTCCTCCCTCCCTCCCTCCCTCCCTCCCTCCTTCTATTTCTTCCTCCCTCCCCTCCCTCTCCTCTATTCCGGCCTGCCTGCCTTTCCCCCTTCCCTCTCTCTGAAATTGACATCAGTTTTCATATATGCTGGTCCAAGTGGCAAGAAAAGAAAGCAAAAGTGTGGTATTTTCTCCGCCCCCACTCCAGCCGGGGGCCGTGGTAGACAGAACACTTGGTCAGCATCTTTGCTAAGTTAAAGAATCCAAACCAGGAATTGCCTCGGTGAGCTTCATCTCCAGCTGGCATCAGTGGGGGAGACAAGTAGAAAGAAGGGCTCTTGGCTAAAATAGAAGCTGAGTAATTTGACGCTTTCTTTATTACTGCTCATATTTTGTCACCTTCCCTTCTTTTCCTTGCTTTTATTTTGAACATATTAGAAAAGACTCTTTGTGAATCTCAGCTCATTTTGAGTTTTATCCTATTTGACATCATCTCTTTAACTCTGGGCTCTTTACAACTCACATATATTTTCATTTTATATTTTCAGAACATCACTAATGTTTCTATAGCTTCTTTTGCTTCTCTCCGTGTGTGTGTGTGTGTGTGTGTGTGTGTGTGTGTGTTGGGGGAGGGAGAATTTCAGTGGCTGAGAGGGGAATTTCAACAGCCTGAAACATTACTGGATTCTAGTCCAGGAGAACTGGGGGTGTATCTGCTATCAAAAGAAGGTGAGAACAGGGTCCCCCCCCCCCTTATGATTGCCATGAAGGGTTGCTTGCTTCCTTGATGTCCCCATCTGCACGGGCCCATCCACACAAGATCTCTCATGCATGATCCTCCACTCTTTCTCCTAAGAGAGAGAGAGAGAGAGAGAGAGAGAGAGAGCGAGAGAGAGAGAAGAGAGAGAGAGAGAGGTTTGAGGAATACAGCAGGCTTCGGAGGGAGTGGTCACAGCCGAAAGGGGAAAGACATGCCCATCGCCAGGCATACTAGCTAATGGAGGGGGGCAGGCTGGGCACATAGTACTGCTGGTGCCAGAAGAGGAGAGAAAACACCACTTTGGAGCAAACCAAAATGAGGCCAGGTTGCCTTAGGACCATGTTTTGTCCTCTAGAGTTGGCAAGGAGGCCATCCTCTCCCTTGGACAATCAGGAGGTAAGGATGAGACTTGTGGTTCATATGCTGAGTTAATAGGGGCACCAAGAAAAAGTAAAGTAGGGCGATTGAACTCCTGCAGGATGATAGTCCTTGAGAAGTCAGAGGAAGCTGGGCAGGGTCCTGCTGCGTTGGGGTCAGATCAGAAGGGAGGGTTTCTTCAGCTGCTTCTCTGCTTCAGCCACCCCCCAGCTGCAAGGGAAGTCCAGGCCGCTATTTCAGCCTTTTTAAAATAGTGACCGTTGGGGAAACCGTCTTCAAACCTGATTTACAAGTTCCCTGGCACCTTAAACAAGGCTGTCTGTATTACAGAGTTTTCACATTTCTGGGCTTTCAGAATAGAGCTGGGAGGGACCTTGGAGGTCTTCTAGTCCAGCCCCCTGCTCAAGCAGGAGAACCTATACCATTTCAGACAAGTGGCTGTCCAGCCTCTCCTTAAAAACCTCTAATGATGAAGCACTCACAACTTCTGGTGGCAAGATGTTCCACTGATTACTTGTTCTCACTGTTAGGAAGTTTCTCCTTAATTCCAGGTTGCTTCTCTCCTTTATTAGTTTCCATCCATTGTTTCCTGTCTTTTGGTGCTTTGGAAAATAAACTGAGCCCCTCCTCCTTGTGGCAGCCTCTCAAATGCTGGAATGCTGCTATCGTGCCACCCCTAGTCTTGAAGAGGGCTTGAAGAGGAAAGGGAGGAAATAAGCTACATATCTGAACTTTTTTTTCCAAACCAGCTTAGGTTTGCCCTGAATATGAAATAGTGATCCCAGCCCCACTTTTACATACATGAATCCTTGCTGCCTGTGAGCATCTCATTACAGCATTTGTCGATGGCGGTTGCAAGCTGTTTCAGTGTTAATCAACATTTTCTCTGTCGTTATCTTGAGCTTTGCCAGCTTGGATCTGAAGTATAGATGAAATTAAATTAAATTAATCTATGCATTAATTACTCTTCACCACCCTATCCTCCCCCACCCCCACAGCCTTATTCCTCCTCAAAGGAGAAATAAGCAGTGCCAAAAATATATTAAAATAAAATAAAATGAAAGACTTCAATTATATTTTACAATAATGGGATGATTACAGTTTTTATGTTTGCATTAAATTGAGGAGAATTAGGAGATATTTTACTGACATTTTATGCAGATAGCCCACAGCAAGCTAGGTAGCAGTTACATGCTGTAATAAATGTCACCATTTAAAAATTAATTGCTACACTATCTAACTTGCTGTGGGCTGTCTTGTTAAATATTAATGGAATATCTTGGGGGAAAAAGAGGGTTGTGACTTATTTAGATGTAGAGCTGGAGGTGGGAAAAAGCTGCCGACCTCACACTGACAGCCGGAGGAGGCCTTTCCCACCAACGCGACCGGCTGAAGAGCGGGGCTGCCTGCCTTTAGGGCATCCCGGCTGAAGAGTGGGGCTGCCTGCCTTTAGGGCATCCTGGCTGTGGGGCAGCCCGGCAGGTTCTTCGCTGCTCAGGGGGCAGTCAGAGAGGGGATGTCGGGGGTATCCAGGGCCTCCCCACCCTCCAGATGGTCTTTGTCCACAACTTGTTTTCCCCAAGAATTCAAAGTTGTTGGGTGTCCTCTCCACGCTTTTTTTTTTTCATCCCTGAAATCCTGGCTACAAGAAGGAGCAGTGTGGCTGCACACATCAGTTGTTACATAACGAGTGAGGCCGCAACAAATCATGCTTGTCTTTAAAAATATTTTCCAAGCAGCAATATCACCTTTTAATTAGCTTGGAGGGCTGGGAATTGTCATTGCAAAGTCATCTTTTTCAGAGAAATTCTGCAATACCTTTCAAAGTCTAGAACAGAGGCCCCCAACCTTTTGGGCAGAAGGGACCGGTTCTGTGGAGAGAGGTTTTTCCGTGGAAGGGAGAGTGCGCGGTTTTGTGTGCTGCCTGCATCCCACGGATGGGGCTTTGCTTGTTTGTGCGGCCCGGTTGCTGGCATGCCACGGCCTGGTATCGGTCCATAGAGACTGGGGGTTGGGGACCCCTGGTCTAGATCAGGTTGCACCTCTCGCCCAAATATCTGGAGACCATCGGGATACCAGACTCTTCCTTCAGATGGAGAGCAGGGGCGGGGAGGGTGTCTCCAGGTCTTTGTGCATTTGCCCTACTTTCTCCCAGCTCAAGGATTTCCTCCCTGCGGACCCTACAGCAAGACTGAATGACCAAAGTCTCCCAGGCAGCTGGACCAGTCCTCCCCAGTAGTCCAGCCTCTTGGCACCCTGTTCCCTTCTCCGGCACATCCCAGGCTGTTCCTTTCTCCCAGTGGGGTAAGCCTGGGTGGGTGTCCTATAGCCCCTTCCTTCCTTGCCTACCACCTGAGATGCCAGCTGTGCCCCAGGAGTCCTTTGGTGGCACAGCAGAGTGGCAGGAGGTTCAGCCAATCAGCTTCCTCCTTTGGCTAGGGAGGGCAAGTCAGTGGTCAGGAGGCTCAGCTCCCCCCCCCTTTGCTGCTCCTTTTGGGGAGGGGGAGTGGAGGGTGTACCAGGGACCCCCTCGAACCTGCTGTTCCTGATGTTTCCACGGGGGGGGGAGGTGTGTGTGGGGGTCCCATTTGTTCTGTTCCACTTGGATATTCACCGTTGATGATATTTGGCTGAAGGCTTTAACTGCACTCTTTTTGATGTTGAGCTTTTATTGCGGTTTTATTAATAGATGCTGTTGTTAATTGGTTTTTATAAATCGCTTCTTCAGGGGCCTCATTACCGATGGAAATTGCATAAAACCACTTAAATAAATAAATATCGGCTGTTAAAAGATGCCTGCCAGTCAGGAGACACGACCCTCTCCCCACCCTGGGGGTGGGGGTAGGGCCGAGACGAGCCCCGCTGCCGGGTTGGGGGGACTCCGGCTCTTGCGGGGGTCCCTTGCTGAGCCATCTGGACTTTCTCGGCCGCCCCCCGATGCCCCCCTCCCCGGGCGGCCTTCGGCAGGTGCGCGCTTTTGGCCCGGCGTCTCTGCCGGCAGCCGAGAGTTGGGAAGCGGCGGGGCTGCGACTCCCAAGCTGGCAACGCGCAGCAACCTCTCTTTCCTCTTCCCCGCAAAAAGCCCCCCGAGGCCTCCAAGCCGCAGCCCCCGCCCGCCTCCCTGGCTCCCGGGCCCCCTCCCGGCGCCTGGCGCGCCCCGAGCAGGCGGCGGGCGGGCGGGCTCCGTCGCCTCATTGGGTCTCTTCCCGGAGCGCTCCGGGGGAACTGCGAGCGGAGCGGGGAAGGCAGCGCCGGAGCGCCGCGAAGGTCCTCCCGCTCCCTCCTCGCCCGCGCAGCCGGCGCTTTGCCTTGGCGGCCGCCTTCCCGCTTGCCTTGCGCGCATCCCAGAGGATCTGGCGCAGCTTTCGGGGCAGGAGAGAGCGCCGGAGCCCTCCAGACGGTGAAGAGACGGACAAAGGCGGCCCTGCCCTGGCCGTGGATGGAGGGGGGGGGGGGCTGGCTCTGCTCTTCTGGGTTGCCTGGGGGGAGGCATTTGTTTATTTATTTGCTTGTTTGCTTGTTTATTCGTTTATGAATATTTGTAGGGCCGCCCACTCGCTCTCAGCGACTCCAGGAAGCTTACACAAATAAAAACCCAATATATAATATTTTTTATTATTATTATTAGCTTGGTATTTTTGCTGTTCTTCATTATTTTGTCAGTTGGCGTGGAAAGTCCATAATTCATAATTCAGGGATTTATTTTAAATATGCTTTGCTCACGCTGTTTTATTTTTGTGTTGTATATACAATATATTAAGTTTTCATTATAATTTTTATCTTGCTGATAGAAAATGGTGATAGAACTGTTTTAAAGTGTTTAAAAATACTGCAGCCAAGTTTGGTCACCATATCACAAAAAAGATGTTGAGAGTTTGGAAAAAACTCAGAGAAGAGCAACTAAGATGATCCGAGGCCTGGAGCCTAAAACATACGAAGAACAGCTGCAGGACTTGGGTTTGGCTAGTCTAAAGAAAAGAAGAAACAGGGGTGACATGATAGCAATATTCCAGTATTTGAGAGGCTGCCACAAAGAAGAGGGGGGTCAAATTATTCTCCAAAGCACCAGAGGGCAGGACAAGAAACAATGGTTGGAAACTGAACAAAGAGAGAAGCAACCTGGAACTAAGGAGAAAGTTCCTAACAGTGAGGACAATTAACCAGTGGAACAGAAGTTGCCTTCAGAAATTGTGGGTGCTCCATCACTGAAGGTTTTTAAGAAGAGACTGGACAGTCACTTGTCTGAGATGGTATAGGTTCTCCTGCTTAAGCGGGGGGCTGGACTAGAAGACCTTCAAGGTCCCTTCCAGATTCTATTCTGTTCTGTTCTATTCTGTTCAAGAATAATCAAGTGCAGAGGCTTTGTAGATGCTTTGGCTGAAAACCTGGGGAGGTGGAGCCCCGCCTTTGTTTTAGGTAGATGGCTCCATTTTTGAACAGCTTTTGCCACCAAGAAAATTCCTATTTTCAGCCTGAATTTCTTGATTTAATTCCAGCCAGTTGATCCTTCAATTGCTCTTCTCAAAGAGCTCCTCAAATGTTGTGACTGATACTGTAAATGTAACGAATTACAAATTTGAACTGGGCAGGTTTCTCTTTCTCTCTCTCCCTCTCCCTCCCCCCTCCCTCCCTCCCCCCCTCTCTCTCCCTCCTTCTCCCACATCCCAATGATAGAACAGCCAATGCATTCTTATGCTCATTCTGGATATTATTATGGGCTATTTTATTGCTTTTGGCCTGGAAGGGAACCTCTAGAGATTTAAAAGCATGGTGCTTGTTCAACGGCATTGTCAGGAAAACATTTTCCAACTATTAGCAAATATCCTGATTTTGATTTAGAGAAATTAATTCCAAATTAGTCTTCTTTACCAATTCTGATGTGCTGTGAAAGTTGCTCAAGCATCATTGAAGTCCTCTGTGAGTCGCAGAAAGGATCAATTACATCAGCTGCATATATTCATTCACTCATCCATCCATCCAATCAATCAATCAATCAATGTTAGGATTCAGCTTAATGTCAACCATCCCTCTCAGTCATCTAGCAAAGAAAGACGCCTGGCCATTTGTTTTTACCAAGAGTCTACTTTACTGAAGCTTAGGTGGTTACAGAAGTAGCGTAAGCTGAATTTGTATGCAAACAATACAAGGTAAAATTTCCTCTCTCCCCTCCTCCCCCCCTTCTCCATTTATCTGTAAGAGTCCAATTAGGTGCTTGTACATTGTTTTTTGAAACAGGTTCTTGTTTCCCAGCGATAGTTGATCTTGGCTGACAGAAGCTTGAGCGTGAGCAAGGCCTCCCAATCAAGGAACAGGTGCAAGTGATGCACATCCCAAAGGGATGCAAAGGCACTTCTGGATCTTTGGGTTCTGGATTTTGCATCCATTTCCAAAGGAATTTTTGGGATGGGTTTGAATAGTGGAGTGCAGCTGCAGAGAACCCAGGAAAGAGTCAATTAGCTAGAGGCCTTTCAGGCCAGGGGTCGTCAAAGCTGACTCGGCTTCACCAATGCCTGCACCTGATTTCGGCTCGCAGTTTGCCAAACAAAAATGGGAGGGGGTTGGTAAATTCCTAGGGAGGGGGGAGGGCTAAGGAATGTACGAGAGCCTTCTGCCGCCTGAGAACAGTTACCCACCAAGGTCGAGTCCCGAGAACTGTCCAAAAGACGCAGACTGTTTTCCCAAAACAAAAGAACTGCATTCAGTTGGTGGACAATGAACTATGGGTGGCCCAGAGGAGCATGGGGGTTTTACCTATGCCGGTTTTCACAGGAAAACCTCAGAACTGAGTTTGCTTCTGCTGTACCTAGATGGATCTTTCAGTAAAGTTTCACTGTTGGTAAACTCTAAGGACCAGGAGTTCCTTTTTTAGAATGTGCCAACTGGGAGGGTTGACACCAGGATTCAGTATGGAGACAGCCGTGGTCATATTTGTGGATGACCTGTGGTGGACTAGGATGGTGGTGGTACGTTTATTCTTGTGCTCCTTGGCTTCTGTGGTTTCCTTCAGGACCAGCTCCCGGAGCTGGGAAGAATTATGGAGAAGGTCCAGTCTTTTGGAACTCCAGAGCAGAGTTGATGGCAGCAAAAGGGCTGCTAAAACTGCTGCTCACCAATCAATATGAGTTGTGAAGACTTCAGTGGAGATATAACAGCTCCCCGCTGCTTTGCCTGCCGGAGCCGGTGCCAAAATTTTCTTAATTTCTGTGTTTCTGACTGGAAGCCAGACTGGGAGACGGATGCGTGAAGGATCATAGAATGAGACCGGATTTTATCTACCTGTGAAGTGAAAAATTTATTGCAGGGATATGACAGGCAAACCTCGGCCCTCACTGGTGGTCTTTTGGGCTACCATCTGCCAAAAGGAGATCTATACTGCTCTTGTGTATAAGTTTGTGTGGAGATATACATCCCATAACTCTTTTCTAGCGTATTTTTTTTTCTTTTTTAGAAAAGTTTTACGTGCACTTTTCTCTAGCAATAAAGAGAGCGGCTGAATGTAGTTATCAAGAAATCTCTGGCTACCTTCCAGTCTAAGTCAAGGGCGGGTTTATGCAACCAAGAGAGCCAGGGAGTGATGAACAGGTGCTAATTTTTCATAAGGTATTACTGTGTTTGTGTAATTAAATCTGGAAGTGGTCAGTTACATGTTCTGGGATAATATCTCTATACAAAGAAGAAATGGTGAGATGCTTAGGAAACTACCAGTCTCCTTGTTTACCATAGTAACTAGTTGTTAAATGAGAAGCTGGGGAAGCAGCTGTAAATAAGTCACTGATACGTCTTTCTTGTGAGTTGATCTGACTCGGAGGTTTTTTTAAATGAAACACTGAATGTTTCTATGGCAGAGGTGGGCAACTATGGCAGCTTTACAACCTGTGGACTTCAATTCCCAGAAGGCACCCACAACTCCAGGAGGCAAACAATTGTTCTGTCAGAAAATTTCTCTTTAGTTCTAGACTGGATCTCTCTTTAACAAGATTCCACCCATGACTTCTAGTGCTCTGGAGAATAGATCGACCTCCTCTTCTCTGTGACAGCCTCTCAACTATTGGAAGACTGCTGTCCTGGATCGAGCAGGGGGGTTGCTTGATCTTGCTTGATACAGGCAGATTCACTCCACGGAAGGGTTTCAAGCAAATTACTTTTAATTGATCAGGCATCCTCAAGACATTAACTTACAGTTACTGTAGAGATTCTTCTGAAATACAGGTCATAATCTGAACCCATCACGTAGGTAAAAAAGAATAGCTTCTTCCATTCTAACGAAGCAAACAGATCTTGTGGCTGGACTTCATAGAGACCTCGCTGACTGGCACGTAGCCAGGAAATCCCGTAATTAAACAGAAGTCCCTCCCAGTGGCCAGTCCGAACACAGATATGACCAGGTAATATAAACTACATTACCCAGAAGGCCATCCCTTAAGGGGACAGTTCTTAATTCTTAAGATAGCTATATACTCTGACCAGCACAACTGCTGTCATGTCCCCCTTAATTCCTCTCTTTGTTAGGCTAGTTCCCTCACCTATTCATCATACAATTTAGCCTCTAGATCCCTTATCGACTTTGTTGTTCTTTGCATGATATTTTTAACTTTTAACAACAGGGATTGTTTTGTTTGACCAGCTGATCATTTTGCCCACTAAAACCAGAAGGGGGAAGAAAATGTTTCTCCAAACCTTGCCTCAAAAAGCTGCAGGGTTCACTTGCAAGGCGCCGTTTCCCATTTTCTCCTTCCAGCCATGAGTTAAATAATGTTCTCCTTGTGTTCTCCTTAAACATGGCAGTTGGAGGTGTTCCTGGGAGTGACATCAAAATATTTAATGGGGCTTTAGGTTGTGCACCCCCTAAAATCTAGGGACACAAAGAAGGGAGTGGAGGCTGACTTAGCCTCCTATTTCTAGAGATAACTTGGTAACTTGCACAGGTGGAAAAAGAAGGACTAAGTGTAGAGAATGGAAGCTGCCTTCCTCTTGCTTCTTTAGCAAGCACTGCAGGGCCAAGAAGAAAAAGGGGCCATCCACCCCTCCCAGGCAGCAACTTTTTAGAGACAAAACACACCTAGATCAGGTTTGGGCAGTATCCAAACACAGATGGATCTCTTCTGGCATGTTTGCATGAAGCTTTTTGTCACTTTCCCAAAGGCTCCACTTCATGTTGGGGCTCAAGCAGGAGCCTTGCTGGTCCCCTCCACCCCATCTCACTCTCCTTTCATCCCCCATTGTAGTGAACCCCAAAGGGCCCTGGGTGCTTGGTGGCTGCCCTCAGAGCACAGCCAGAGGACGGACACATTAGCACAATGTTTGTTTCTTTGTTTCCTGCCTTTATTATTTTTATAAATAACTCAAGGTGCTGAAGATATCCAATAGAACTTCATCCTCCAATTTTCCCCACAACAACAGCCTTGTGAAGTGAGTTGGCTGAGAGAGTGACTGGCCCAAAGTCTCCCAGCAGGATCTCATTGCTAAGACAGGACTTGAACTCACAGTCTCTTACTTTCTAGCCCGGTGCTTTAACTGCTAGACCAAACTGCCTC
>JALGBA010004211.1:662500-1042500 GCA_023970755.1 Azemiops feae
GTCGGGGATAAGGCAGAAGCCCCAGGATCAGTGCCAGGCTCCAGCTGATTGGGGCTTCCGGGAGCTGGAGTTGCCCCGAAGAGAAAAGGAGGAGGGGGGGAGAGAGGAGAGGATATAAAAGGTTTTGGCAGGAAAGGGCCAGCGAGGGGTTGGCCGACCCTTGGGTGCACGAAGAGGAGGCGGCGAGCACCCGGCGTCCCTGCTGACCGGCACTGCTGACCACGGAGAAAGAAAAAAGGTAGGAGAAGCGCTTCCCTTTCCCCCAGGACACCAGCGCTCGCACGCTCGCCGCCTTCTCTGTGCACCCCCAGGGGGCAGGGCAGAGACGGGGGGGGGCTCGCTGGCTCCAGGGCTCCCCGTGGAACTAAGGCTGAGCGTGTTCCGGCTTTGATGGCCCCCACCGGTAGATCAGCACCGTGCCTGCTCGCTGACCTCGCCTTGCAGCCACCAGGCTTCCCTTTCACCGGGACCGCCCCTGCCTGCCTGGGATAGTGACTGCCGGTGGCAGCCGGAGGGAAGGAAGGAAGGAAGGAAGGAAGGAAGGAAGGAAGGAAGGAAGGAAGGAAGGAAGGAAGGAAGGAGCGAGCTGGGAAAGGGACTGCCTTATGAGCGCTTCGCAGGTTTATTTTTTTAAGCTGCCAGAGGCTCCGGGCAGGCTTCCCATTTTGACCCCTTCTCCCCGCCCCCCTTCATTGCCTCTGCCTGAAGGGCACCTGCATGGCTCTCAGCTCACCTCTCCCAGACCTGCGCATGTGTGTGTGTGTGTATGTGTGTGTGTGTGTGTGTGAGTGCACGTGCAGGCGGGGGTCTCACTCCTTGCAGCCCCACACTGTGACCTTGGGGAGGAAAAGAACCGGAGAGGTAAGGGAAGCTTCTCGCAGCCTTCCACAGGGCTGGGGGCGGGAGCGCGATGCGATGGGCGGCACATGGAGAGAAAGAAACAAGGACTCCCAAAAAACAGCTTTCATTAGTTTGCAGCCTGCCATGGCAGAAGGCCTCTTTTGAGGGCGAGGGGCTGCAAGGGGTGAGCTGAGAGCCACGCAGAGGCAGCGACAGGGGGGAGGGGTCAAAATGGGAAGCCTCTGCCCACCGCTGCCTGCCTGCTGCCACCTCTGCCCAAGAGCCACTGGCAGCTTAAAAACAGAGGAGCTGTGATCAACTATCACACCGACAATTTTGACAGTTTTGCTGTACTGTGGACGCCCCCACTAAATGCAAGCACGGGATAAACTGAGCTTGGTTTGTTCTCAATCTTTTAAGTGGCCACAAACTACTAGCAAATGTGGCATTTGATCACAAGGCAAGGAGGCATCGAGAAATGTTTCCCCTTTTGCATTTGAGCATCCAAGAAGAGACAGGAAAGGAGAAAGGGAAAGAGGAAAGACAAAGAAAAAGAAGGAAAGAGGGGAAGAGAGCAAGGAAGAAAAAAGAAGGAAAGAGGGGAAGGAAGAAGAAAGGAGAAGGAAGGAAGGAAAAAAAGAAAAGGGAGGAAGGAAGGAAGGAAAGGAAGGAAGGAAGGAAGATTATAATGCGAGGGAGGGAGGATCTGAGGGAAGTCCTGCCTTAACACTTGGCCACGACCAGCCCTGCTGCCCTTTTGCCATCCCCTTGTCCCCTTCTCCTGACTCTCCTGGTGGTCTCCTATCCTATCGCTGAGGATGCTTTGGTTACAAAGCCGGGTCTCCTCACATGGAGAGGGAGTGGGGCCCCCTCTGACCCACACATTTTGCCCTCCTGCACACACCATGAGCAACCTGGCCAAGGAGAGCGAGCAGCAGCCTCCAGGAGAAGGTAAGCCCAGCCGGGGGGTGGGTCCCTTGGGGAAGGCTGGGCTGAGCTGGGCGCTTGCCCTCCACTGCCCAGGGCTCTGGGCAGCCTGCACCGCAGGGGCTCCTCCGCGTGGCCTGAGAGCAAAGGAACCGCCACAGAAGAAATTAAAACCGGTACTTTTTTCCTTTTTTTTTTTTTTTTAGAGTTTGTAACATTTTATTAGATTATGGAATAAAAAACAAAAATACAAAAGCAAATAGTAGGGCACGGTGGGGAGGAAGAAGGGGGAAAGAAAAGCCATTGACTTCCGACTTCCCCTGTTGCAGTAGAAGGAAGCATTAATATCGAACCTCCATTTTTTTTACTTTTCCATAATAGTATAAAGTAGCCATTTCTATAACAACAAATGACTCTAAGCAGTAAAACGCAAAATCCCACCCCTTTTTTTTCGGTCTTCAAGTTTTCGACACCTTGCTAAGCACTGGTGGTGTCCTAAAAGTGGTGCAACCTGTGAAAAGCAGGGGGCTGGACTAGAAGACCTCCAAGGTCCCTTTCAGCTCTATTCTGATTCTGATTCAGCTGCTTTTTCTTCCTGCAGGACAAAGCCCAGCCCCATCTAGGAGATCTTTGCCAAGTCTTCCTTTTGGTATGTATGTATGAGTTTGTCTTTCTTTTTTTCTTTTTCTTTTTCTTTTTCTTTCCTTTCTTTCTTTTTCTTTTTCTTTCTTTTTTTTCTTTTTCTTTTTCTTTTTCTTTTTCTTTTTCTTTTTCTTTTTCTTCTTTTCTTTTCTTTTCTTTTCTTTTCTTTTCTTTTCTTTCTTTCTTTCTTTCTTTTTCTTTCTTTCTTTCTTTCTTTCTTTCTTTCTTTCTTTCTTTCTTTCTTTCTTTCTTTCTTTCTTTCTTTCTTTCTTTCTTTCTTTCTTTCTTTCTTTCTGCAAAGCCCTTCCTTACCCAGGAGCTTTTTGCAAAGGGGCTCCTTTTGGAATTCGTTCACTCACTCATTCACTCACCATAGCCTTGATACCACATGTAAGCAAAATTGCCTTGAAGATAATCCAGCAATGTTTGAATCCAACTGCCAACAGGGAACTGCCTGATTTACAAGCAGGATTTCGGGAAGGAAATCTACTGCCTGTTGGATGATGGAAAAAGCCAAGACCGCTACAGTTGCTTCACTGACTACACAAAAGCATTCAACTGTGTTGACTATGACAAGCTCTGGAACTGCCTCAAAGAACGAGGCAGCCACTGTAAGAATGGAAGATGGAGACACAAAATGGTTCAAAATTGAAAAAGGCAAGGTTGCATCCTGTCACCTATACTAGTCAACCTGTAGTCAAAAGTGGTTATGAGAAATGCACATCTGGAGGAATCTACCATTGGGGTTAAAATCGGTGGTAGGAATATCATCAACCTCCGATGTGCAGATGATATAACATTACTCACAGAAAGCAAGAAGGATCTGAAGTGGTTAATCCTGAGAGTCAAAGATGAAAATTTAGAATTTAGAATAGAATACAGCTGGAGGTCTTCTAGTCCAGCCCCCTGCTCATGCAGGAGGACCTATGCCATTTCAGACAAGTGACTGTCCAGTCTCTTCTTAAAAATCTCCAGTGATGGAGCGCCCACGATTTCTGGGTGGCAAGCTGTTCCACTGGTTGATTGTCCTCACTGTCAGGAACTTTCTCCTTCATTCCAGGTTGCTTCTATGATCAGTTTCCATCGTTTCTTTTCCAAAGCACCAGAGGGCAGGCTCTGGTGCTTTGGAAAATAGGTTGACCCCCTTCTCAGATATCGGAAGATTGCTGTCATGTCACCCCTGGTTCTTCTTTTCATTAGGCAAGACATACCCAAACCCTGCAACCGTTCTTCACGTTTTAGCCTTCAGCCCCCAACCATCGTTGTCACTGTTCTCTGCACTCTTTCCAGAGTCTCAACATTTTTTATATTGTGGTGACCAAAATTGGACACAGTATTCCAAGCATTATAAAGCGGTAGCATCACTTCTCATGATCTGGATTCTATCCCCCTTTTAATGCAGCCTAGGATTGCATCGGCTTTTTTGGCAGCTGCAACACACTACTGTGGAGATCCTTTTGAATCGTGAGCCGATCTTCTGGGATGTTGACTATTCCTGCCAGTTTGGTGTCATCTGCAAATCTGATCATTTTTCCTTCTATAAGGCTTTATAAAGAGGTACTAATACCCTGTTTCCCTGAAAATAAGACCTAGCTTGATTTTTACGCATGCGCTTAATATAAGCCCTAGCCCCAAAATAAGCCCTAGTTTGGGGGGCAAGGCACACAGGTAAAAATCAAGCTAGGGTGGGGGTGGAGCTGCCCCACCCCCTTACCTTAGGATCGCTGCAGCCAGGCCTCCCACGCCACGACACCTATTGTGCCACTACCAGAGTTCTTCTGCAGCCACTTGTGGCTGGACACATGGCGCATCGCACCGGTGCCGCCGCCATTCATGGCAGGACGCCACATGGCTCATCGCGCCGGTGTTGCCGCTTGCACGTGCCACAGCACAATGCCCCTCCTGCCGCAAGTGGCGGCACTGGCGCAATGGGCCATATGGCATCCTGCCACGAGCATGGGTGCAAAGCGCCACGCGGCCTCCTGCCATGAGTGGCGGCACCAGCGCAAAGCGCCATGTGGCATCCGGTCGCAAGTGACCGCAGAACAACTCAGGTAGCGGCACGACAGATGTCGGGGCATGGGAGGCCTGGCTGCAGCAGTCCTAAGGTAAGCGGGCAAGACATCCCCTAAGACCTGGTGCCTCTTTTGGAACAAATATATATATATATAAGACCAGGTCTTATTTTCAGGGAAACACGGTACAACTTTATATCACGTGATCTTGTGTCTACCCTTCTGTTAATGCAACCTAGGATTGGGTTGGTTTTTTTGGCTGCTGCTGCACTACTGGCTCATACTGAAGTGATTGTCCACCAGGATTCTATTGGGTGCTGGCTCCCCTCCAGGTACAATTCAAGCCACTTAAAGCCCTTTATGGCATGGGCCTAGGTCACCTGAGGAACAGGCTCATCCCAATTACATCCCATCCACCCGGTCTAGCAGAAGGACATGTTGCAGGCCCCATCGGTTAAATTTTTTGACTTGTCTGGTCTAGGAGAGCTTTTTCTGCTGTTTTCCACCACCCTATGGACCATCTTGTCCTGGAGGTGAGGTTGGCTTCTACTCTTCGGGAAGAGCATCAAGATCTGGCTCTGCCAACTAGCATGGGGATCTACTAACTAGTGCAGGGGTAGGCAACCTTGGCTCTTTTATGACTCGTGGACTTCAACTCCCAGAATTCCTGAGCCAGCATGGCTCAGCTTGGAAACTTCTCCATTTCTCCTCAGCGTGGCTGGCTCAGGAATTCTGGGAGTTGAAGTCCACAAGTCATAAAAGAGCCAAGGTTGCCTACCCCTGAACTAGTGGTAAACAGACCTGGGGATGTTTGGTGGTTTGAGGACACTGTGTCCGGCGTTTTCAGTATGCATATTTTTGTAAGGACTTTAATGGTCTTTTTTGCTTGCAAACTGCTCAGAATCACTTATGCAGTGAGATGGGCAGTGTATAAATATGATCATCAAAATAATCCACTCCACTACTGTGTAGAATCCATTTCAACATCGTCATTATGTAGCCACCCAGCTATCTCCCTTTGAAAAACTTGGAGAAACTGTTCCACATTGTAACAGTTTTAACGTTTAACGCATCTTTTGGGACCTATTGGATGATACATACTGTATATTCAGTGAAGATCTGCTACACATATATTCAAATATATTACTGCTGATCAAATGACCATATTAAATGCACTTACTAAAAAAGCAAAAGGATCCAGGAATTGCACTGTAAATTAAGTTTCTATCTGCTCAAAGTAATATCCGTAATTTGGTGCAAATCATTTGAGTCAAAATGGCTTTACCTGCATGCCAACTGCAGGCCACCAAGGCCATAAGAATTCCTGATAGACCTTTCTGCAAAGGCGATTGCATGCTTACTGTCTACAGTGTTTATGGGTTCAAAATAAGAAAAAAATGACAGGTGCAAAAGCGTGCACACTTCTGCAAGACACTGATCTGAAACGTGAGTCCAAATCAACCATTAAGCACTTACAGGAAGCAAGGAAAGAAAGAGAAAAATGTTTTGAAGTGTCCTTTAGTCTCCAGGCTTGAATAAAAAAAAACTCTCCCTTTTCATGACCCTGTAATCCCTTCATTTTGGTGTAATGGGGCGATTGGATGGAGCTGAGTGTTTACTGGCCAGATGCCCTTCCTGAGGCCACGCGGTGTTTGCAGCAGATGTTTTTTCTTTGCGCCCTAAGAAGGAAACATCTGCCGTCTCAATCTTCTGAATGGGAGTTGAACTCCTTCACTAGGCTACCACAGTGCTCTTATTTCCACATATCTTCTCACCAGACTTGAATATTGCCAAAAAAAAACCTGTGGGGACATCTCAAATACGCGTTGCATGCAAGAGCTAACAATAATAATACTGAATTAAAAGAGTTCTGTAAAGAAGAGTGGGAAAAATATCCAAAAGAAAGGATACTTTCTGAGCTGATTAAGTGAGGTGTTTGAAAGGTGCAGTTTCCACCAAAGGAGGTATTCCAAAATAATGTCTGAAAGAGTTTCCCAGGAGAATTACATTACTGTTTTGGTAAAAATTGGTGCTTGGTTTTGCTTACAAGAAGTTGAAAGGAAACACGATTAAGAAGGCAGAATTTCTGCAAGGTATTGATTAGGACCTGCAACCGCCACTAATAATAATAACAATCTGGTAAATTATTTTATCGCAATGTGTGTGATTGTACAACTTCCCGTTGGACACAGGTAAATACATTTATTTGTATTTAATTCAGAGGAGAAACACTTATCGAGATAAAAGATATTTATTAATATCTTATACCTTCCAGACATGACCCTCTGGCAGAATACAATCACCTGTGAAGAGTATTAAAGCATTTGTTAAGTCTTTAACAAACTCCCATTGATATTTTGAGTAAAGAACAGAAGAGCTGTCATCATTAAGAAAATGGCATTTACATGCCAAAACAGAGACAATCTACAGGAAGATTCACAGAAAACATTTCATGGGAGGAAGTTTCACATGTTGTTAAAAACGATCAAAACTGTTTGCAAATTCCAGCAACCAAAACCCATCCTGTTCCATTCTTGTCAAAGCCGAACCTATTTTTTAAAAAATAAAATGACCCTCTATGCAATCATGCGGCTTCAAGAATGAAATATCGAACGAATAATAGCCATACTAGCCATGGCAGGGTGAAAGGGAATCATTTGGGGAGAGGGTAAAGCTTTCTCCTGATTAGTCCTGTCCCACTCTAGGGGATGAGCGTCATCTCCGTTTCCCAGCTGAGGGAGCCAGCGCTGCCCAAAGATGCTTCAAAAACTAGTGTGACAACGCGTGCAGGAACTGAGTCACCGAAGGCTTGAGAAGAGCCCCAGACATTTCAAAGAGTTCTGACGACAGTGAGAGCTAGAAAAGCAGATAAGCGCTTTCATTCAATGGGTTTGTTAAGGAGAGGTCACAGGATATATTACTTTTTTCAGATATTACCACAAAGCCATGTGATAAGTCATGAGGAATGTGTTGTGTACTCAAATAAATTATGGAATACGCCTGAGTTTCAGAGCCCCTGGAGCACATCACCGGCTGCTGAATTCTGAGACAAACAAGGCAGTTCCCACCTGGAGGAGAGGCTGCCTGCCTGCCTGCCAAATGACAGCGAAAGCCGCCACTCTGAATCTTGGCTTCCTCGCGGTCACTCCGGGTGTCCGTATGAACGCCGAGGACAAGTCCACAAGGCAGACTCCCCTGGCTTCAAAATAAACGGCTGGAGTCGTGCAGCCCTTCCTCCCTGCTGCTGCTCCTGCCCGATCCAGGCGCAGGTGAGCAGGGAAGCACCAGCTCATCCCGACTCAGTCCTCCTTCGGGGTGCCATTATGAGCCACTGCTTTCAGACCGGGAATGCTGGCTTGATGGCCGCAGGAGCGATGAGAGGAAACGCCCACTTCAAAGACCTCGTGGATGGCCTTGCGGAAGCAGTGGAAATTGTAGTCTATTAAGCCTGCGAAGAAAGAAAAAGGGATTGGGACGAAAGGGGAGACATCAGTTGGGGAAACCTCAGGAAACGAGAGGCGTGTGATACGGGGGCTTTGCAAACTGAAACGTTGTGAATGCAATCGGCCCTTTTCTAAGCTCAAAAGGCATCATTGGGGATTGTAGAAGTTCTAATAAGATGGAAACAACCCACTTCAGATGCAGAAGGGTTTTCTGAAGCACAAAATCTTTCCAGTTCTAAACATGTCGCATGCCTTCTTCCTTCTTCTGCGTGTTCCCACGGAAAACCACACGGTTTCCAACTCACCAGCTGCCCTCTTGCAGCTCACAGCATTTCTCCTTACAAAAAGGGACACGCTTGAAAGCAAAAGGTGATCTCACAGGATGAGCGGCAGAGGATAAGAGGATGAGCGGCAGAGCCGGCAATGCTGCAATCAAGTGAAAATCAACCCTAAGCTGTGTTCGATGATCCCCAGGGAATTAGAGGAACGGCATGTTTTTATAGACAAAAGCCTGAAGGGAGCTTCATCCAGCCTGCCCGACCAAGGGTCGCTGCTCCGGTGCCCTTCAGGGAAAAGGAGGATGGGTCCCTTTGTCTGCAGGTTGACTATCATGGCTTAAAGGCTGTCAGCCGTGAAAATGTCTACCCGCCAGCCCTAAGGAAGGACACGTTGGCCCGTTTGGCAACAGGGAAACTCTTTGCCAAACTGGACTCGCGAGAAGGGTATTGCCGGGTTGGGATCAAAGAGGGCGACGAGTGGAAGGCAGCATCCAGTTGCCCCTTGGGATGTTTCCGGGTCCGGGTCCTCCTTTCGGACTGCTGTGTTTATGCAGCTGATACACAAAGTGCTGCATGAGCACCTGTACAGGTGAGTGCCGGTTTACCTGGGTGACATTTTAACCTATACCGAGACTATGGCAGAACATGCAAAACTGGCCAGGGCTGTGCTCAAAAAGCTCCGAGCAGCCCAACTGTGTGTCAAAATGCGAATTCCACCAAAGTAAAAGTGACTATCTAGGCATTTCTCACGAGGGGATAGAGATGGACCCCGAAAAGGCGTGGGCGGTACTGGACTGGGCTCCTCCCCACACCAGGAAGCAACTGCAAAGCTTCCTGGGATTCGCAAACTTTTACCGCCAATTCATCCCGTCCTTTGCCCTGACACCCTCTCTCAGCAATTTGCTGAAGAGAAAAAGGGAAGGGAAACCCGGGCCCAGCCAGCCGCTGAAATGGAGAATGGAACGCCTAGCGCCTCTTCGCAGCAAAGCTGGCGCTGAACACCCCCTTTGTCATCCAGGCAGATGCTGTGATGTGGCAGTGGGGCAGGACTCTTACAAAAAAAACGAGCCAGGGGCTCTACAGCCACTTCCAAAGGCTCACTGGAACGGAGCGCAGGAGGGCAGTCTGGGCAAAGGAGGCACATGCAGGGCACGGGGGGCACTCCTAACTGGGAGCCATTTCTTGGAAGGCAGCAAAACGCCTTTGGAGGTGTGGACGGACCATAAAAACGTAGAGGCTCTAAAGCACCACCCACGCCCACACAAGTTGTCACCCCAACAGGTCCGCTGGGCTCAGTATTTTAACCAGTTCCAATTTCACCCTGAGATATCTCCCCGGGGGGGGGGGGACGACACATTTCTTAGCGGATGCCTTGTCTACAATGCCACAATGTAACAGCTGAAAGCCAGACGTGATCAGACCAGTCATCCTGTCCCACCAATTAGCGGCCCCAGTGCCCACTGGAGCGCAAGCCACGTTAAAGGCCCAAGTGGCCGAGGACATCAGGGCTGCCCTGGAGGAGGACAAACGGTTTCCAGCCCGTAAGGTCGAGTGTACGATAAGGATGGTTTAAAGCCTGGGTGGGAGCCAAACTCTACGTGCCTGAAAGCCATGATTCTAAAGCAGTGGGACGTTCTGGCTCTGTAAAAACCCTGCAGCTGGTTAAGCAACAATTCTGGTGGCCGCCACTGAAAAGAGGCACAGGAAGCTACATAGCTCACTGCCTCCTCTGCGCGTCTGCTGAAAGGCGGAAGGGAAACCACCAGGACTCCTGCAGCCAGCAGCGGAGCCTTATGCCCCGTGGAAGGGGCTCTCGGTGGGCTTCAGAGCAGAGCTACCCAAGCCTTCCGGGAACGCCGTAATTTGAGGGATAACCGGCTTGTTCACTTTGTGCCCTGCCCGAAAAGCCCCTCTGCCAAATTGTTCGTGCGGCATATTTACGGATTGCATGGAGCGGCAGAAAGGATCATCTCGGACCGTGGCATTCAGTTCCCCTCACAGGGTGTTTCCTAAGGGACGGGGGCAGGTCTTACGCAAAACTACAACGGCACTGGCTGCATGGCGATTACCACCGGATAGCAGATTCCGGCTGTCCTGACACCCTTTCAGTCACATGATTACCATCTGGATGCTTGGCCACTAGTTCACACTTAACAACTGGTTGCACTGCCCTGCGATCACGTGATCGCCATTTGCAACCTTCCCTGCCAGTTTCCCCAGAAAGTCAATCGAGAAACCAGCAGGGAAGCTCACAGGTTGCTGGGGTTAGTTCTCCCCCCGCAAACCCTCCCCCAACCTCTTGCACTCACTGCATACCCTTCCCAATTTTTGCCCCGCCTTCCGCTCACCCTTGTGTATCCTCACGCACCCTCCCCACCTCTCACTGCACCCCCTCCCAAACCCCACCTTCCTATCCTCCCCCCTTGCACCTACTCCAACTTGTACCTCCCTCGGACCTTTGTGTTGTCTTGCAACTCATGTCCCCCAATCCTTGCCATACCTCTCTTGCACCCTCCATGTACCTATCCGACCGGTGCCTCTTGAGCACCCTCACCCCCTCCGGGACGGGCCCTTGCAGCCCCTCCCCCACACCCCCTTACTCCGCCCCCCCACCTGGAAGCAGCCACTTATACTTGCAACTTCCTGCCTGCTTCCCCACCGACTATGGGATCTGAGTAATGATGGCAACCAGGACTGCAAAGATGACCGTCGCTAAGCAATGCAGCTGCACATTACAACTGCATCACCTAGCAACAGAAATTTCAGTCCCAATTGCCATAACGACTATCTATACTGTCTGGCGTTGAATGTAATTTTAGCATAATGTTCTTTTCCTGTGATTGTAATTTGTGTAGCGGTTCAAACATTTATTTAAGAAAATTTATATGGCCACCCATTCTCAGTGACTTTGGGTGGCTTACAAAAACTATTCTCTTGTAATTTATTATGTGGCTACTTAACTAAGGTGCTCAGGTTAGGAAAATTATCCTCCCTCCAATGCTAGAATAATAATTTCACCGTCTGCCAGGGCAATGTTTCATGCAGTTTTAAAACCATTTCTCCAAAAGGAGTGACAGGCAACCGTTTTGTGGAACGTTCCGAGCAGCCACTGCTTCCAATGAACTGAACATCTGAAGCGTTTCTAATGTTGCTCTCTCCGATACCTGGAACACTTCAGGAATTCCAGCTTTCACTCTCTAGGCCAGCTTAGACTAAGTATTTCAGATGAGACTGTTTTGCCCTGAGTTTGAAGCACAGCATATTTTCTATTTTGGAAAAAATAACATTATGGTTATTGTTTTTAATGCTATTGTTTGTGCTGCTGATCCACGACAGTAATAAAGATTGATTGGTTGATTGAACAAAATTAAGCTCTTTTCTTACCTTTGCGTTCAAAGCTTTCCTCTCGAAGGATACACACCAAGGCTAGAAATTTTGTCACTTCTTTTAAATATAAAACAGTTGTGTTGTTGAGTTTAATAATTGCCATAGATTCCTCATCATATGCGCTACCGCTGCCATCTTCTTTTAACCTAGAGTATGTTGAAGGAGAAAAGACTGTTCAGCATATCTGAGATTTAGACTCAGCACTTAAATTTGATGCAACTCAGATGTCTCATTTATATTTAAGCAACTGAATAGGACTTTAGAACAAATTTAAATTTTTTACAATTTACGACAACTTCAGAAATGTATAGCTTTTTAGCTTGATTGATCTACAAATATATTTAAATATCCTTATATTAATATATAAAGTCAGCTTACCACAATACTGACGACCTTTATTATTTTTATTTATTCATTAAATTTATATGTTGCCCATCTCATCAATTAGGTGAGTCTGGGCAGCAGTCATATTTTGATACAAATGCCTGTACTGTGATCATGATGTGAGGCATGCCAGGGTTTATAAGGACGCTTGCTCAGAATCCTGGATAAAATTTTATTGACAAAACTATGCCAACAATAAGCAAGGCGGCACAGCATCCCCCACCTTTTACACTAAAACCTTCACAATTTTAAGATTATCTTGCATTTCTCAAAATATCCCTGAACAGCAAAAGATCTTCTTAAGTAGTTAGAAGTCACTAGCTTCTTTCGAGATGGTTGTTCCATACTTCTCAAGTATTTACTTACCCATATATGCAAGAAACATCAATGACAACGTCAATCATGTCACAACATAGCTCGTAGGACTGCATGTCAACAGGGGAGCTGTCTGTTGCAATATAGATCTTGCTGACAACATCAAAAAGAAAAGCTTTCTCAATCCCCGAGTTCTTCAGGAAATGAAGAGACAGGTTTACGTTAAGATTACATCTCACAAATACCCACATTTGTCCCAAGATCTATTTGCTTTTATTTATTTTGCAATACTTTATTGTATAAACTAAGGAGGTAAAATACCCACTTAATATAAAGCAAGGATTGATCACACCAGATATTTTAATAATTTTACTAGCGTCCAATCCAAATCTTCAACGTACAAAGATTATTAGTTTAAAATGTCTAACATAAACCAAATCATCTGTTTAACCTCAGCACGATTAAGCAATCTCCAACCCACCTCTGCGTTGGAGGCAAAAGTTCTTCCCAAGATCTCTTGGTGTCAGTTTCACCATCCCCTAAACGGAAATCCCTCATTATTTGCCCTTCAAACATGGGGAGTAATTAACTGCTACTTACTGATATAAAGATATTCAGCAAGTTTTCCAAAGTGGGCAACTGTGGAATGAGCTTCTGCACCACCTTACTGAAGGCCTCAAATATTGAGTGATCGTAGATGCTGGTCAAATAAAAGCTAAAAAGAAAAGAACTCTAATTAGTCACCTGAGTGCTTTCACATATTACCTGTTCTTTGGCTGAAATAAAACCACCACTGATATAATTTCCCAACTGTAATCTCTCGAAACTTTTTTGCTTGTGTGATTCACGACTGACTAATAACTAACTTACTGAAACAACCTGGACCTGCATGGCACGTTAAACCCTAATTATGAAACATTTTCATTTCAATTAACCAATTAATAAACTGGTCAATATGTAAATAAATGATCTGTTTAGAAATACTATAGTTATACCAAATCAAGAAATGGACTGACGTGTGAGAGGGGAAAGAACTTTGTTTCAAAATCAGAAAAATACCAGATCAGAAAAAGTAGAATTGCTAACTGTGACAGCATTTGACTGTTCCCTTCCCCACCCCAAAATTAGTGCTGAATCATGAAAGAAGGGTGCATGTCCTTAAGTGGAGCATGGGGTGCCTCGGGGGGGCGGGGCTTGGAAGAGGAGCAGAACCCCAGGCCTGCCTGCCCTGGCCCTCCCAAGGCTTCCGCTGCTCCCCACCACACCCCCACCCCACCCCACCTTGCAATGGGTAACCGCCATTCAAAAGCATGTAAGAAACTAGAGAAATGTCACTTGCCTAAGATGCAGTTTTTCTAAGCCAGCATCAGCCAGATCATCGTTTGCTCTCTGATGGATGTCTCTCTGAGTTTCAATCTTATGGTCGTCCGATAAGCCATCCACTTTATGAATAAAAACTTCAAAGTTCATTTCTGGATTGATTTTGTAAGCTTTGGAAACGGTGATATGGAGCCTGGTTAACGCCTCCATGTAGTCGTCCTGCAAAACAAACGGAAGGCCTGTTTTTGCCGGGTCAGTTTAGTTCACCGGGCACCGTGAACACCTGCGAGGAAGCTGGGCGGGGCTCCCAAGAGCAGCTCCGTCTCGGAGGCCAAGCGGACCAGGACCAGCAGCAGCTGCAGCGCTGTTGGGAGAAGGAAAGAAGCCGGGAGGGAAGCCCAGGAAAGAGTCGGAAGCGCCGGCTGCATCGTCCGCTGAGCTGAGCGCTTTATGCCGTCCGAGCCCGGAGGCTCCTCCGCCCGCAGCCCCCCACTTGCCCCCCCCCGGGCGCTCCCTCCCCGCCCTCCCCCCACCTGGGCGTCGATGACGTAGATGAGGGCCCCGGTGCCGCGGAAGATCATCTCGTAGTCGAAGGCGGGGTCGAAGAAGTCCATCTGGCCGGGGAAGTCCCAGATCTGGAAGTTGACGAAGGAGCTGCCGGAGACGTCGTCCTTGTGGATCTTGGTGGTGCTCTCCAGGAAGAGCGTCTCGTTGGGGGACATCTTGTGGAAGACCACCTGCCGGCACAGGGCGCGGGGCTCAGGCGGGCTCGGCCGGGACACGCCCGGGGGGGGAGGAGGGGGGAGCCCCCCCACCCCCCCGGGGAGCCGCCGCCAGCCCCCCCCCCGCCTGCGCCCCTCAGAGCCCGGCCGCCGCGCACCTTCTGGATCGAGGACTTCCCGCTGCGCCGCAGCCCCATCAGCAGGATGCGCGGCTGCTTGGAGGAGTCGCCGCCGCCGCCGGGCCCCGCCATGCCCATCCCGCCGCCGCCGCCGCCCGCCAGCTCGGCCCCGTCGTCCTCGCCCGCCAGCTCGTCCTCGTCGGCGCCGTAGCCGAAGTCCTTGGGGAAGGCGTCGGCCGCGCCCAGGCTGCCCGCGGGCAAGGCCGCGCCGGACAGCAGCTGCGCCGGCTCCTCGGCGGCCCCGAACGGCATGGCAGCCATGGCGAGCCCGGCCAGAGGCGGACGCCCGGCCGATTGGACGGCGCCGCGGCGGGGAAGGGCACGTGACCCCCTCGGGCCCGCCTCCCTGCCGCCGGGCGGCTTCCGGGCCCGGGCCGCCGCGAGCGCCCCCTCCGGCAGGGTGGTGGCAGGGCAGCCAAGAGGCAGCCAGCCCGGCCGAGCCCCCTCCGGACCCCGCACGCTTCGCCATCGGCGCCCGCCAGAGTCCGGCGCGGGGAGGGGAAGACTCGACTATAATAGAGTCTCTCTATTTATCCAATAGACGTATAAACGTAGTTAATTCTAAAGAGTACTTTGTTACATTTGTAATTGTAAAAAGGATCTTGATATTAGATTTCTATTACTTATATTACCCGGTTAGAAAAGTTTACCTTATTTTACCCCTATGCTTCTCAGCCGTTTATTAATTTTCCTTTATTGCCCAAACCCTTTATTACTTCTAAACTTGAAGTGATGCTAACTTTTACATCCTTATTTTATCCACTCTTCCACCCAATCCTAGGTACGTTCCATCTTTTTTCCTAGTAAATGGCAGATTAATTCTGTAATATTAGCAATTATTCCAGAATATGTTAGTACAACATTGTCACTGATCTATAACTTTACAATGAAAGAAACATGAAGATCGGCGCCCGCGAAGAGTCCGGCGCGGGGACCAGGACGGGGACGGGAAGAGGCTCCTTGCAGGGCGGGCACCGTCTGGCTCAGTCTAATGGAAGGAGTAGAAGTCAAGCGGCAGGTCTCTTCCAGAACTAGAAGGATGGACGGAAGAGACAGAGCGAACGGAAGGGGGGCTGTGAAAGGCGGGTGAAATGGTGGAATTCTGAGCCCCCAAAGGTGAATCTACAGTGCGGGGGATGGAAAAGTTCCCAGATTTAATTGGACAATTTAAACTAACGACGGCTGGTTCTTCAGCCTCGTTAATAAGATGTGGCTGCCAGGCTGATTTTTAGGGGGAATAAATCAGAAGTTAGCATAATTACAGAGCAGGTTCCCATATTATGACAAGATGTACATTTAAGTACATAACCCAGAGGCAAAAACTGGATTGACTATTACTTGAGCTGCCAAGCTACTTAATACTTTCTAGTTTCTTAATAATTTCCAGAATAAGATCTTTCAAAGCTGGGACATGAGAATGGCTAAAAGTTTGAATGCTTAAAAATAACTAAGATTTGAATTTATGAGTTGAGACAAAGGTTAAGTAAAACTTTTAAGTATAAATACTAATAATTAAATGTGTATATTGGTTTGTGGTACAAATGCTGACGGTTTTTTGTTTGTTTGTTTGTTTCTTTTTTCTTTGGAAAGGAAGGAAGGAAGGAAATAGAAAGAAGAGGGAAAAAATTATTATTAGCCCCAAATACGAGATAGGAGACTTAGAAATTGGGGTCATTTAAAATTTGGAAATGATAAAGATTAAACGTTACATTTAAATATCAATGGGAAATTAAAGTTAAGAAAAACTAGGTTATTGTCTAAAAGATGGAACGTCAAATCAATTAAGATATGTATAGACTGAAGATTATTGATGAATACTAGAAAGGTATTTTCTGTTTGATTGATAGAATAAGAACTGTGTTGGTCCAAATATGAGACAGTAGATATTATGGGGGGAAAGAGAGGGAATTAGTTGTTGTAATACTTTGATATTTGTATTGATGATATTCAAATGTAATGGAACTACTGTGCTCAGCCGCCATGCTACTTTTCAAATATGTAAATGTAATATTGGAAAATTAATTAAAAAAACGTAGGGGCAAAAAAAAGAATGTATTTATTTCCTGGATTGCTTCCAGAGAGAAAAGATGTAAAAAACAATTCATTTGTTTACAGGTAGACTATACCAGTCCCTGGAAGCTCTATAAAAGGTTCTGTCACCTAAACCTTGTCCCATCTCCCCCCTTTCACCCTTATCAGATCACCTTGAGCAGATTAGAACTCTCAAGTTCTATCCAGGCTTGCAGGGGAGAAAATACTTAAGGAAAGACATGGAGTCCCAAAGGTGCTTTTTCAAAAGGCAACTGGATTTTCTTTGTTTTTCCTTGAAGATGTTTCGCTTCTCATCCAAGAAGCTTCTTCAGTTCTGACTGAATGGTGGAAGATGGAAGGATTTATATTCCTTGCAGTCATTCTTCCATCCTCCACCATTCAGTCAGAACTGAAGAAGCTTCTTGGATGAGAAGCAAAATGTCTTCAAGGAAAAACAAAGTCCAGTTGCCTTTTGAAAAAGCACCTTTGGGACCAACATGATCTAGATCAGTGGTTCTTAACCTGGGCGATATCGCCCCCCAGGGGGCGATTTCATTTTTCAGGGGGGCGATGGAACGAAAAGGGGCGATGCGGGGGCGAAGGAACGAAAAGGGGGCGATATGGGGGCGATGGAGCGAGAAGTTTTGGGGACACTTTTGAGCCTTCCCCTGCGGTTCCGAGCCTCGTCCGCCATTTGCAGGGAGAGACAGAGACAGAGAGAGGCACTTGCACTTCCCTTCTCTCTCTCTCTCTCTCTCATGCAGACTTGCCCCCTCATAGGGCTCCTGATTGGCCCTGCGCCTGGGTGCCCCGCCCCCTGGGAGAAGCACGGCCAGGAAGTCCCTTTCCCTGGCTGGCCCCATCCGAGGTGCACGTGGCCAGGGAGCCGTGCGGGGAAGCCCCGGGATCCCCGCTGGGAGCGGCCCACCAGAGCCTCAGCTGAGCGGGCCAGCCCTCCCGCAAACCGTGGCCCCGAGGGAGAGTAGCCCCTGTGATCCCCAGCCGGTGGGACCGTTGGCCCAGCTGGCCGGGAAGGCGCGCCGGAGTCCCGGCTGCTTTGTCGGCGAAGAATGTGAGGTGAGCAGAAGATGGGGGGGGAGAGAGAAAGGGAGGGGGGAGGCATTTTCCAACCAGCAGCAGAAGAGCCCCGGCCAGACCCGCGGGAGCGCCTCCTCCTGGGGCCCAGCGCCGGCTTCCTTGCCCTCCTCCTCTTCCCCTTCTTCCTCCTGCTGCCCCCCCCAGGTGGCAGTCCCAGCTGGGCTGGCGGCCGGCGGAGGTATTGCTCCCTGGGCCGTCCCCGGGCCACTCCCTGGGCAGCCGAGCCGGCCACGCGTCTCCCCGGGCCGGTCCGTGGTGCCCCGGGTGCCTTTCAGCGCCTTCTGCTGCCTCCTGCCCCCCTCCCTGCCCCTTCAGCGCCGTCTGCCTTTCGTTCTCTCTCTCTCTCTCCTCACCTGGAGAGAGAGAGGGGGGAGGGAGAGGAAAGAGAGGGAGAGGGGAAAGAGAAAAAGAGAGAGGAAAGAGAGAGAAAGTGCAAGTGCCTCTCTCTCTCTCACACATACACACACACTGAGTGGGGGAAGAGGACTGGCAGACCAAGGGCAGAAAGAGGGAGATGGAGGGAGGGAGAGAGAGACAGACCCTTTTGACATCTAAAATGAAGATAACACTGCATATAATATCCTTTTTAAGGTAAAAAAGGATATATGCAGTGTTATCTTCATTTTAGATGTCAAAAGGGTTTTGTGGCTCCTAGTGTTTTGTTTTCGGTGGGAAACGGGTCCAAGTGGCTCTTTGAGTGTTTTGGGTTGCCTACCCCTGCTCTACCCATACAGTGGCGCACCATTGGCCAGAATGGGCAGTGATGGCATCGATATGGCCTGATGACAATTTTAAAGAAAACAAAAAAAAAGTGTTTGCATAAATTGAAGAATTATTTCCTATGTTGTGATTGAGAGGTTATGTTGGGGGAGGGGGGCGATGACAACTTCCGCATTGGCTCAAGGGGGCGATTCGTTCAAAAAGGTTAAGAACCACTGATCTAGATCAGGGATCTTCAAACTTGGCCCTTTTATGACTTGTGGACTTCAACTCCCAGAATTCCTCAGCCAGGCACGCTGGCTGAGGAATTCTGGGAGTTGAAGTCCACAAGTCATAAAAGGGCCAAGTTTGAAGACCCCTGACCTAGATGACAGAATCTCCACAGACATAAGGGCATGGAGGCTGTACTAAGGAAAAAGGCAGTGAATGGCTTAAAGATGACTTATAGAATAACTGAAAATGCCCAACCCCCTCCCCTCCTAGAAGTCACAAAAAGAAACTATTTGAAACTTATTACTTTATTACTGAAAAGTGTTTAGTCCTTTTCGTTGCAAACACTAAGTTTTCCCCACTCCTTTACAACTGGCTACTTTCTTTCCATGGCAAGGGGCTTCAAATGCCCATACTCCCGTGGCAGGTTTACTCACAAGAAAAATGTTCCTTTAGCTGTAGTGGAGAATCATTCAGATTCTGTTAATTGCTATACGTAGTGGTGCCTTTTTCCTTCTAGATTAGTTCAATAGGAATCTGTAATCAAAGTAATTAAAGGTAGGAGATGAGGAATAAAGATGAGTGTATGCAAATTGGATGAAGGCTGAAGGAGAAGAGATGGAGAGATAGAATGAGGCGTTTTAAGGTGAACAGTTTGCAGGCGGAATTTGGAAAGTCCAAGGTTATGGGGCGGAGGTTCCCCAAGCCTAAAGGTGTCATTGGGAAAGAGCAGTCACTCCCCTCCTTGTATACTGAAGAGAACTAAGAGAAGGAAACACATGCACATGTGCCTGCACACACACAAGCAAACCTGAGAGCAGAAATAAGTAGGGGGCACCTACAAGAACTTATATAAGTCTCTGGGAACTTCATGGGGCATCTGTGGATGGCCATACCTCATGGTGTAGAAAGGCAGACAGACAACACCCGTCTACAAACATGTTTGACTAAAATATACAGAAAACGCAAAATAGAACTTTCCTCCCACCAATAGCAGATTTTCACGTTTCCTTTTAAATGAGTTTAAAACATTCCTTCTCCAGGAAACTGATGAAAATCTGGGCTATCTCATAGTCCCGTTTCTTGGGGAAGGGATAAGAAAAGGAAAGAGGGAAAAGAGGTTTCTCCCCAGATTTGCTCTGTTGGCCAGGCAAACCAAAGTGGGCAAGTTATTCCCCATTATTATTTCAGTAATTTCTAGAGATTTAGAAATCTTTGATGGGTAAAGATGTTAAACAGCTGAATTGTATATACACCAATGCCATTGCTTTCCCCACAGAATTCCCATCTCAGACACTCCACTCAAAATAGGCTGGAGGACACGGAATTAATTTGGAGGAAGAGAGATCAGAGATACATAATACACAGTAACTGTAAGATTGTCTTGCTTACAAAGAAAAAATAAAAATCAGAGCTCTTATATTTTACACATCCTGGCCAGGCATTTTCTGAACTGAAAATTTTCATCTTATTTCAATTTAAACTTGAAGAAACTTTCTCAGATTGAATGGCAACCTGACTTTTCAAGAAAACTGTTATTTTAAGGATGTTTTAATTTTTTAATTACAATTTGAAAGAATGTTTGTTTGGCCAAATCCGATTGCGTGCTGAACTCAGTCCAATTGCTACATAATCGTCCTGTGTGTGCTTTTTCCATTCCCGGAAGTATTTTATTTTAATAATAATAATCATAGGGGATTCTTTATATCCAAATTAACCTTATTTCTCTCATTATCTCAGCTACCCTTTAACCATTAACACAAATCCATGATTCACTGAGACTGGAAAGTATGGAAAACATATTGTAACAATAGATTGCTAAACTGCACCTCCGCTAAGCTATCAAGTGGCGTTAGAAAAACCAAGTGCCAAAACCAAGGACCTGGGCAAGAGTAATTAACCACACAAAGAACCTCTTCAGTTACACTTCCAGTCACACCCACAAATAGGCTGCCCAGACACCAGGAAGGACAAGTAAGATTGACCTGTTGACAGTCACACACTAGAACCAGCACGTATGCAACCCCCCCAGCCTACACTAGAACCAGCACGTACACAACCCCCCCAGCCTACACTAGAACCAGCACGTACGCAACCCCCTCAGCCTACACTAGAACCAGCACGTACGCAACCCCCCCAGCCTACACTAGAACCAGCACGTACACAACCTGTGCCTCTCCAAACCCACACAAGGACCAGTCCCCCTATAAAAAAATCTCTGTACCCCATTTTCTCTGTAGTCTACCCCCAAGAGCAGACCTCTTTGTTACTGGGAAATAAACGAATCACCTCTTTTCCACAGCAGCATGCCTCATGTCTTATTTGCCTGCGTTCTCCCAGCTCAGAGAAAAGGACCCAGGTAAAAATTATCTTCACCCCAGGAATCCCAGATTCACAGAAGATAGGGTCAGTTACTGGAGATTCCCCTCTTGGAGGTGTTTTCCAGGCTGCACCCTCTCCCAACCCTCCTTAATTTCTGCTCCTTTGCTTGTGGGGCATATTAGTGATTTACCCTCTGTTTACCAATGTGGAAACAGGGACGTTTCTGACTACACTACTGATTGTTGCCCTAAGTACCCTAATCCAGAGTCTGCAGGTTCAAATAGACCCTGGAGCCCCAACCAAGGTCAGCCACAGCCCGAGAGGGACCTTGGCCACATCTTCCAGCTGGATGGATGGACCCACCCCGCTTCCCTCCTTTGGTACTGCCTGGACGTCCGATCACAGGGTCCCAGGGACCATTTTCCTCCAGGGCTCAAACTGGGTGCATGAGGAAGTATAGTGCCTATCGGTACCCCAGTTCATGGTATGGTTTCATTCCCATCACCACCATAGTGACTACATATCAACAATGTCTGGGAGGCAAAGCAAGCATCTGAGGCCCAGTGACAAATTATCAGCTTGTAACAGGTCACATCTTCACACTTTTGCTCAGCTTACCCGAGCGCTGCCTCTCCCTGTAAGGATCCGTAGCATTAAGCATCCGTAGAGGCAGACGGTGGTCCATACCAGTGGCAAAAAAGCATCCTGTACATCTGCTGAGCCTGGGGGGGGGGAGTGAGAGGGGGAAGGAAGGAAAGGAAGGTGCTTCAAAAGCTCAAAGATGCCTGCGATGAACGTCAAGGCTTGGCATTATTTTGCGAAGGTCTCTCAACTGCCTCTGTAAAGGCTGCTGTGTTGTTGGCTACTTGAGGTGGTGTTCATTGTGGTGCCATTTGACATAGCTGAATGGATAAAGTTGCCATTGATCCCTGTAGATACGATGGCCTCCCTGGCCGTGAAGGTCAGGATAGTTCATGCACTCAGTGCCTCCCTGCCATGTCACTCTGGCTACTACACATTCAGAATAACAGAATTGGAAGGGACCTTGGAGGTCATCTAGTCCAACCACCTGCCGAAGCAGGAGACCCTATACCATTTCAGATAAATGGTTGTCCAATTTCTTCTTAAAACCTCCGAGACAAAATGGGCAAATTTGTCCTCTCTCCCTTTCCTCTAGATAGCACTGCTTTCTGGGACACAGAGGAGTGGGGCACATACACCTGGCAGAAGACTCTCCAGTGGATCTCATACAGCTTCTAAAAGACCTGATGGTCTTGAAAAGGCTCTGGAGGCTAGTCAAACCCCCTTAGGTAATGTAGGAGGCTCCTTACTGTCCTGCCTCTCCCCTCCCCAACCAGTCCCCCTCTGCTCTCTAGGACTTTTTTGTCAACTTCATGATGTATGGCATGCCATCAAAGCAGGATGTTCTGTTCCTTCCTGTGAACAGGTCAAGGGAATTTCCTATTGCAGCGGCTGTTGGGATGGAAAGAGAGGAGGTTATCAAGTGGTTTTACAGGCTGGCATATTTTCAGAAGAGATGCGGTAGATCACAAAGGTATAATGGTAAAGTGTGCCATTCCTGCTCCAGCAACCAAAATATGAGGGATCCTCCATATCACCATCCTTAGCCACCCCCACCCCATCCAGGTCCAGTGTGATGAACAAAATCTCAGGTGTTACTCTGGTTGGCCTTCCCATGAGATGTGGAGACTTATTGGGGGGCCACTGCTCTCAAGGGGGAAAATGGACAGCTCCCCATAAAAGCTTAAGCCACCCCAGGATGACATGTAAAAGTTCTGCTGGAGGCAGGTAAACTGCAGGCAAGCTGGAATGCCCTGGGCAACAGGTACATTCACAAGAGAGAACCCATTAGTGGATGTAGCATTGCAACCTTCTCCATCAAATCCAGCTTGCAGAAGTTTGTTTGTTTGTTTAGCGTAGGGCATCTACAGAACTCATGCAATCACTGATATACAACACCGATAAAACACACTGTACATACAAAGACAAATATGAATTGAAGTAAAGCATCAGCAAATACATACATACATATATACATTATATGTGTATGTGTGTGCGTGCGTGTGTGTGTGGCAATACAATATATAAGATAAAATATTAAAGTGAATCCATGATAACACCATAATATGGTGCCATTGAGTCTCAATAGGATAGATAATACAATTTGATATCTAAGGAAGCTAACCATCTTAACTGCTTCTGGTGTGGCTATGATGAAATTATCCCAGGTGCCTTGAAATTTCCCGAGGAAACATTCTCAAACTTTGTTTGTTTTGTTTGTTTGTAAAATTTATTGGCCACCCACCTTACCACAGGATACATGTGTTATCGTTTGTCCCAATGCACCAGTTGTGATGTGGGCTCTCAGCCATTCCCCAATTAAAGAGTTTGGCCTTAGTTCTGGTATGGACTTGCAGAAGCTCTCCGATACAACATGAACCTCTTTCTCAAAATCTTCCAGTACTTCCCCAAAATTCCTACTGCCTGCTACTGGAAAAAAAACCCAACCCATTTGGGATTGCCAAGCCTCATCCTACAGCTCTCCATAGAAAAAGTGTTCTTCCTTTGCTTTACATCAGTAGAAAAAGGAAGGAAGAATCCATAGCTAGAAGAAGACAGTAAGATGTTGGGGAGAGGATAGAGATCCTCAACATTCGGTTTAGTTTGGTCTTTTCCCCCCAAAAGGGAATAACGTTCAAAAGCAAAACAACAAAAATGTGGTGGTGGTGGTGGGGAATGGCAATCCAAATTAAGTGCTGATGGTTGGATGTTTGTCTTCCGAATCAGATCAAACGTATTCAAGAAATTTGGAAAGTTTGTGCATATCCTCTTGGGGCAACTTTCTGTGATTTTTTTTTGAAAAACAAATGCAAAAAGCTAAAAAAGGAGGAGCCAAGTTACCAGTAGCTTAGTTTCATAAGCAAGTATTGGAACGGATTATTAAGCAAATTATTATTCGTTAGCATTTAGGAAATAACTCATTGCTTAGCAGGAGCAAGCATAGCTTTTGTTATTAATCATGCAAAACCAACTTGATCTATTTTGATAGAGTGACCAGTTTAGTACTGAACCTAGTGAGCACCTTGTCTTCAGCAAAGCACTTAACACAGCAAAGCCTCCATGACTGCTACTGGGTGACTGCTACTCCCACTTCAAAGCTGGTTGAAAAGCTATATCTAGCAAATGACCATCAATGGCTCTACCTATTCGTGGTATCTGACTTCCTGAAGAATTAGTCCAGAGATCTTCAAACTTGGCAACTTTAATACTTGTGGACTTCAACTCCCAGAACTCCCCAGCCAGCATGGCTGGTTTAAAGTCTTAAAAGTCTTAAAGTTGCCACGTTTGGAGACCCCCTAGCCTAGTCTGTCAACTAAAGGGTAGGATGGGGGTGTTTCAGCATTCTTTCCTTTTTGGCCTAGTTTTTTAAAATCTCATGTTCAAAATGTTTCTGTCTGCTGTGGACGTACCATTTCCAGATACCCTTATTGGGGTTAGCTTGGTATATACTTTTGCTGAGGTAACTATCAACTAAGAATTAATAAACCTAACAAATTTTGGAGAGAAAAGTTTGAGATGGGGGAAAGAAGCACACGTAATCAATTGGTGGACACACTACAGATAGTCCTATCACTACAGATAGTCCTTGACACACAACCATTCATTTAGCACAAGGTCGGCAACCTGTGGCTCCGGAGCCGCATGTGGCTCTTTGAGCTTTCCCCTGCGGCTCCCAGCCTCCTCTGCCATTTGCAGAGAGACAGAGCTTACTTCTCTCTGTGTGTGTGTGTGTGTGTTTGTGTGTGTGTGTGTGTGTGTGCGTGTTTGTGTGTAAAAAAGAGAGTAGCCTCAACCTGTTCCGAAGAGCCGACAAGCTTACTGGGCAAGGCTCCTCCCTTTCCTGCAAGGGCAGGAGAGAGCTAGCTAGCCCAGCTATGTTGACTCAGGAATTCTGGGAGTTGAAGTCCATGAGTCATAAAAGAGCCGAGCTTGCCTACCCCTGAGCTTGTTGCAGAACAGCTTGAAGCCAGCTTGCCAGGTGAGCAGAAGATCGGAGACAGGGAGAGAGGGGGGGGAGAGAGAGAGAGAGAGAGAGAGAGAGAGAGAGAGAGAGAGAGAGAGAGAGAGAGAGAGAGAGAGAGAGAGAGAGAGAGCGATAACCCTTTTGACAACAAAAATGAAGATAACATGCTATAAGTACTTTTTACCTTATTTATAGATGTGTGTGTGTGTGTGTATATATATATATGTGTGTGTATGTGTGTTATATTATGTGTGTATTATGTGTGTTGTATAATGTGTATGTGTGTATGTATATATAGCTAAAAGATATGTTGAGTGTGGTATATATATATATTGTGTGTGTGTTTAATATAGATGTGTGTATATATATATGTGGTGTATATATATACACACACACATAGACACACACAATATATATACATAGATAAGGGTATTAAAAAGGATATATGCAGTGTTATCTTCACATTTTAATATTCAAAAGGGTTTTGTGGAGCCAGTGTTTTGTTTTGGTGGGAAAGGGTTCGCAAGGGCTCTTTGCGTGTATTTGGTAGCCTACCTGATTAGCCACCTATTTCAAACTTACCATGGCACTGAAAAAGCAACACGATTATCGCGTTTCCTCGGCGACATGAAGAGGAATTAACGTACGCGTACATTGTTTTTACTTGCAGATGGGAGGGATTTTTGACAGCTCAATGCTCCTTTCCGTATTTACTAACCTGGGAACATTCCAGAAGGTCGGGAGGTTAACATTTCCCTTGCAAAAATAGCCCACATTATAAAAAGCGGTTGCGCTGATGAAGCTCCGCTAAAGGCAGACCAGCCGGAGGGGAGAAAGTGGCAGCAGTTGCTGGTGGAGCACAGCTACATTCTGTGTCTCTGCCTTAATCTCAGCTCTACAATCAAGCAACTTGGGTGACAAACGAGTTTTACAGTAAAATAAATATAACGTTTATGTTATATCATTTACAAACATTTATTATAATCAATCTAATCGAGCCACTCTTCTTAAGCCCCGGGCCGGCGGGAGCCCCTCCAGCTGCCCACTCAGCAGGCCCTTCCTTCAGGGGACTCGCCCGGAGGGGCCCCTGGGCAGGCGGCGGGGGGGGGCAGCGCTTCTCTGCCAGCCCGACTTCCCTGCTCCCCGGGGAGGCCAGGCCCAGCAATGGTTCGCGGGCTGCCGACTCGAGGCTGCTGGAGAAAAGGGGGCTACCGAGGGGAGCTGCCGTTGCCGGCGGGACGCTGAAAAGGGGCAACATCTGCCTGTCTTTCTCCACCGCAACTCTTCCCTTCGTCGCATCTCCGAGGAACGGACGCCCCTCCGTGCGCCCCCCCCCCGTCCTGCCTCCCAGCGGGCCGAGCTCCGGGGCGCATCCGCCGCCTCCGACCCGCGTTGGCGACGGGGCGTCTCCTGGCCGGGACAGGGCAAGGCCAGGGAAGCGAAGGGGCGGGCGGGGTGCAGGGCTGGGCCGGCCCTCCTCGCCTCGCCTCGCCTTTTCCCGCTGCTGCGCCGGCGGAGCTCCTGGCTGACGCGCCCAGGTAAGCACTGCTGGCCGCGGCGGTGGCTTCCCTGCTCCCCGCCCGGCCGCTCGGCACTCCCTCCGCCGCCTCGGCTCTCCCGCCGTCGGGGCCGAGCTCCGCTCTGGAGCCCTGGGCCGGCTGGACGGCTGGCTGGACGGCGTCGGTCTCCGAGCCGCCCGGCCGTAGCCGACGAAGCTCCTTCCTCCTCGGCATACCTCGGAGCGGCCGTTCCGCGGCGCGTCTGAGCGGCGTGTCGACCCCCGCTCGGCCCGCTCCTCGATCCCGGCGACTGGGGAGTGAACGGAGCGCGGCTGCCCGGCGGAGGCAGGCAGCCCTCCCGGCCGCCCGGGGCTGGCGGGGTCGCGGCGCTGCCCCCGGGACTGCTTCGGGCCGCCTGCGAGACGCCCGGGCAGCGATGCGACCTTTTGCTCCCTTCCTCCGGCCGCAGGCGGGCTTGGCCTCCCGACTCTTTCCGCCCACCCGGCCCCTCGTCCAGGCAGCCTGGCGTTCCCCGGGTCTCCTGTGGGCCCGGGACGGGATGGGCGGCCACCGTGGGCGGCCTCCGCCCCCATCCTGGCTGGGGCTGAGAAGGGCTAGGGGGACCCCGGGTTGGGTGAGCAAGGCAACTCGCCTGCAGGCTGGGAGCCCCCCAGTAACTGCCCATCCAAAGAAAGGCCACCCCCAGGGAAGGAGCGGGCCGAGTGCTGGCTGGCAGCCTCTGAGGTGCCTTCCGAGTGTGGGGAGAGCCGGGGAGCATTGGCCCCAGGGCTCTAGAGTGGATCTTTTCTTTAACCAAAAGGACACAAAGCTCTTCCTTTTTTTTAAACATATTTTATTTATTTATTTTAGAAGTTTACATTTCATAAGTGCTTGATAAACAACATGTAATAAAATCCTAATCTCTACCCTGTTTTTCCAGCCATTGGTAAAATACACCCCATATTTGGAAATACACTGTATCTTGGTTTTTTTTTAACCTTCCATGTGAGTCTGTCCATTTCTGCACATTCCTTGATCTGCTGAGACTTGGGGAGGATCGGGGAAGGTTAGTGCTAACTCCGGATCGCACCACACAGAGAGTGCTGAAGGTGCCCCGAATCCTGCCTTGCAGGCAGTCGAGAGCCGGTCCCAGCCACGGCGGAGGCTCCTTCATGACGGCCCCTTGAAGGCTGGGGGCAGCATGGAGCTCGAGCGATTCAACCTGGAAGATGCGCCAGATACCTGGCGGGAAGAGCAGCCTAGCGAGGAGAAGAGCAGGTGCCCTTGGATGAAGTGCAGCAGCATCCACAATACCGTCTCCAAATGGATGCTCCCGGGAGAGGCCAGAGCCACCTACCTCGAAAGAGCCAGCTGCATTCCGCCACCCGTTTTCATCCTGGCTATCAGCTTAGCTGAGGTAAGAAGCGCTTGCTTTGGTCTGTACATTTCCAAATCTGCATTTCATGGTTTTTACCACTGAGGAAAAGTTCGGGAATTTCTTGTTTAATCTAATCAAGTTTGGAGACCCCTGATCTATAGAGCTGGTTTTCATGAACTCTAATTCCTTTTTAACTAGTGTTATTTTTTAAAAAAATCATCATAGAGCTTTTACTTCTCATTTTAAGTGAATGTTTCATCAGTTCCTAAAATGGAACTTATCAAGGGAAATGACCTTTCCACAGGGATCCTCACCGGGGCCTTCTCTCTGTTCTGGTTTAACTGCTTCGCAAAAGGCGCTCACTTATTTGTTTCCCCCCCAAATATAAGGCTGTCTCTTTCACCCAAGAGAAACAAAGTAAAATGCCAGAGAAAATCCTGTGAAGGAATGTAGTCATGTGGGTTTCTCAGAATAGGAATATTTTTAATAAAATATTAATGTTGGGCTGTTTTAATTATATAGATGGTAGGATTGAAAGCTGTTCAGATTTGATCCAGTATTGGAGTTGTCTATAAACCTAGTAAAATAAGTAAGTAAATAAACTGAGCTTTACTAAGAAGATTTCCTGAGAGAGAAAAAAGTTGCAGAGATTCCTTTTCTTTTCCAGCAAAGTGCTATGAAGGATAGTTTTCTGTGAGATGCCAAGCAACTGATTGCAGGCTTCTTGGGACCACAAAGCCATGGTCCTAAGGGAGTGACTCAAAGGGCATTGCTGAATCTCTACAAAAAAATCAGTGTCAAAGGCTGCTTTACAAGATTGCTGAAAAATCCCTGCTTAGAAATATAACTAAGAACAAAGTGACTCTTTCTTCCTTACACTACCAGTATCCCGTTTTAAGTGTTTAATTTTGATAGTTTTATACACAGAAGGAAACTTTAAAAGACAGAATAAGAACCAGTGGGTCAAAACGATAAGGAAGTAAACTCAGATTAGATATTAAAGAACTTTCCTGCCTCTGAAACATGATTTTCCCCATGTGAAAGAAGTCTTGACAGGATGGATAGCCGCCTGTTCAAAATGCTTTAGGTTTGCACTTCAGATTGGCCTAGGTCACCTCTAAAGACAACTGTAAGGACCCTCCTCAATTTACATCTTAAGAAGACAGAACTCTTGGAACAGGTTTTCCAACAGGAATCTTTATTAAGAAAAACTGACTGAAGGTGTGCTAGACAGGATCTGGGGAACCCCCCTGATCATTCAATGTTTTAAAGCGTTCCCAAGCAGTCCCACCCCACATTCCTTCCGGTCAATCCAAATTGGCAGATGGCTGGGTGTTAAATCCATCGGATCCCAAACGTTGCAATCTTCCCCCCCCCTTTTCCTTGCTGCCGGTAATAGGAGGCTTCATAGGGAGTGAGATCAAAGGCTGATGGCCGCATTGTTATTGTTAGTACTCCAGAGAGGGAATCCACAGAGGATGTTTATTCGTAGATGATAGAAGGAATGCCAGCCATAAACCCCCGTGTTTACTCCCCCCCCTTTGTAGTATGACAGAATCCCAAAGAGAGTAAGAATTGGGTTTTCCCAGAGTAGATTAGTTAGAAATAAAATATAATTGGATTCTGACATCCGGCTCCCCTTAAAAATAAGAGAGGTCCACCTGTAGAGAAAACAAAACAGGAATAAAAGTTAGTCTGGCTTGTTAGGATACTCTGTATGAAACTTCTTTAAAAGCTTCGGGGCTTTGATATGATGTTTATGGACCCACTCGTTGTGAGAGGCGGGGAGGTGCTTCCATGCTACTAGGTATTGAGTTGACCCATGATATTTTCTAGAGTCCAGGATTTCCTTTATTTCGAAATGTTGTTCCCCTTCTATCATGATTGGTGTTGGTGGGGGGGGAATTTTTGGCCGTAAGGGTGACTGTTGTTCTCTTTTCAGCAAACTGCAGTGGAAAATTGGGTGTATTTGCCTAAGATTCTTGGGTAATTCTAATTCTACTGTTACCGGGTTTATGATTCTTTTAATTGGAAAAGGCCCTATATATTTTGGTCCAAGTTTTTTACAGGGTTGTATGGATTTTAAATATTTTGTAGACAGATAGACCATTTCTCCTATAATGAATGGTGTGGGCTCCACCCTTTTCTTATCTGCTTGTGCTTTGTATGCTTGCCTAGCTTCCTCTAGAGCTTTTCTCACTATTGGCCAGGTGTTTTGTAATTGTTCCATCCATTCTTTCAGTGATGGGATTTCTGGTTCGTTTGGGGTTAGTTCTGGCATGGGGTTGAAACTTTGGCCGGTAGCTATTTGAAAAGGAGTGTAACCTGTGCTGGAGTGGACTGCATTATTGTAGGCAACCTCTGCAAACGGCAACAGGTCCGTCCAATCTGACTGCTGGAAATTTAGAAAACATCTTAAATATTGCTCAAGTACTCCGTTACATTTTTCTGATTGACCATTTCCCTGAGGGTGATGGCTAGACGTCAGTCCCTGGGTGGTCCCTAAAAGAGATAGAAATTCCTTCCAAAACGCAGATGTAAATTGCACTCCCCTATCAGATATGATGCGTTGGGGTGCCCCATGCAATCTGTAAATATGTTGCACAAAAAGTTTTGCTAAAGCTTTTGCGGTGGGGATCTTTTGGCAAGGAATAAAGTGAACCTGTTTGGAAAATAGGTCCGTGACCGTCCAAATGACAGTATTCCCATTGCTTTCTGGTAATTCCACTATAAAATCCATGGCTATTTCCCTCCAGGGGGCTGAGGGATTTGCCACTGTTTGTAACAGTCCTGGTGATTTCCCTTGCAGCCTTTTTGCCATTGCACACTTTGGGCAGCTGGCCACGTAACTTTCTATGTCTTTTTTCATGGATGGCCACCAAAATTGCCGTTTAATTAAGTGTAATGTTTTTACAAATCCAAAATGCCCTGCTGATTTTGTGTCGTGGCAAAGTTGCATGAATGTGATTCTTTGGGTGGTCGGTATATATAACTTCTCCCCCACCCAAGGCAGTCCGTCTTTCATTGTGCACACGTGTTTATTTTTCTGGAACCATTCATCTGTTTCCAAACTTTTCCGGAATTCAATTCCGGTCTGGCTATCCAGCTGTGGTTTTAATTTAACGTGGGCTCTGGTAGTCACTGGTGCTGCCAGTTGTGATTCTCCCATGATCGGTTTAGAGTCAGTGGCTCGCGTGCTGTTATATTGGGGCATGCGAGATAATGCATCTGCCAAAAAGTTCTTTCCCCCCGGCAAATGCTTGAGCTTAAAATTGAATTGGTGAAAATGCTGGGACCAGCGGGCTTGCTTGGGGCTGAGTTTTCTGGGTGTTTTCAAGGCTTCCAAATTTTTGTGGTCTGTCCACACCTGGAAAGGGATTTTATTGCCTTCAAGGAATTGGCGCCATGTAAGTAATGACCAACGTATCCCATATGCCTCTTTTTCCCACACGGGCCAGCGCTGTTCCGTTTCAGTGAGTTTCCTGGACGTATACGCGCAGGGTTGTAACATCCCTTCCTCATTTTCTTGTAATAATACAGCCCCCACTGCTACATCACTTGCATCCGTCTGTATCACGAAGGGTTTGTCCATGTCTGGGTGCCTCAGTACTGGTTCGGCAGAAAAAAGTCTCTTTAATCTCTCAAATGCCGCTTGGCATTCCATTGTCCATTTTAGTGGCTGGCTAGGTTTCACTGAGGATTCTCCCTTCGTTTTTAGTAAGCTCGTGAGGGGCAGGGCTATCTGGGCAAATGAGGGGATGAATTGGCGGTAAAAGTTTGCAAAACCCAGGAAACTTTGCAGTTGCTTTCTTGTGCGAGGTGGTGCCCATTCTAATACTGCCCTGACCTTTTCTGGGTCCATTTCAATGCCCTGCGGGGATATGCGGTAACCTAGGTAGTCTATTCTTTCCTGGTGAAATTCGCATTTTGATAATTTGGCATATAGGTGGGCGGCTCGCAGTTTCTTTAAAACCGCTCTGACTAGGTTGACATGTTCCTCTTTTGATTCTGTGAAGATGAGGATGTCGTCAAGATAAACCAGGACCCCCTTAAATAGGTGCTCCCTTAGTACCTCATTGATTAATTGCATAAATACTGCGGGGCCCCCTTGTAATCCAAAAGGCAAAACTTTGAATTTGTAGCACCCCATTGGGCAATTGAATGCAGTTTTCCATTCATCTCCTTCCCTAATTCTCACGCGGTAATACGCTTCCCTTAGATCTAGTTTAGTAAAAATCTTTCCTTTCGATAGGTGTGATAACATGTCCTTCATGAGGGGTAGGGGGTATAGGTTGCTTTCACTGATCGCATTCAAGAGCCTATAGTCCACACATAAACGTAAAGAGCCGTCCTTCTTCTCTCTAAAGAGGACCGGAGCGGCCACCTTAGGTTTGGCTGGTTCAATGAACCCCCTTTCTAGGTTTTTCTTTATAAATCTCTCCATTTCCTCCTTCTCCTTTGGGCTCATGGAGTATAATCTGGGCTTTGGGAGTTTTGCCCCGGGCTTGAACTCTATGGCACAGTCCGTGGGTCGGTGGGGGGGAAGCTCATCCGCCCTCTCCTCACTGAAAACTTCAGCCAGGTCTCTGTATTCCTCTGGTATTTCTGGTAGCCCCTTTTCTTCACCCATGGACGCTATTTCCGTTTTTAATTTTGATGGATCCCCTTGGGGTTTTAAGTCTGTAGGGTCCTCCTTCAGGAAATTGATTTCTTTCGTCCTCCAATTTACCCAGGGGTTCCATTTTGTTAACCATTCCAGCCCTAGGATCATCGGGCATTCCATGCCTGGGGTCACTATAAACGTTAGGTCTTCCTCATGATTCCCCAGGGATAGGTGGATTGGTAACGTGGCTAGGGTAGCTGGCACCCCCCCTGCTATGGACCCATCTAATTGACCAAATGAGATTGGTTGTTCCAGCCTCCTCACTGGGATGCCCAGATTTCCCACTAGAGTCGGGCTAATTAGGCAGCGGGTGCAGCCAGAGTCTATTAAGGCTTTTACTTTTACAGCTTCGGGCATGGAGGGGGCTAATATAGTCACTGTCTTGAGGATGGGTGGGATGGATCCACTTACCAGTGGTTCACCCTCCGAGGTGTCATCTGAGGCGTCCACCGGCCCTGCGGTGTAGGCTGGGGCTCTTTCCTCACGATGGGTGGAGGTAGGGGATTCCACAGCTTCTATTCCTCTCATGGCAGATTCTTTTGACTTAGCTGGGGACTTCCCAGATTTGCTGGCCGGTGGTCTGTCTGGGTTGTGCTGGGGGGCTTTTGAGCGGCATTCTACAGCCCGATGCCCCTCTCTCCCGCATTTGAAACAGCCCATTGGTTTCTTGGCCATAGCCGATGGCTTTGCTGGTTCGTGCGTTGGTTCAGACGGTGAGCGGCTCCATTGTTTTCCTCGGCGGTGCCTCCTCAGTAGGTCGATCTCTGCTTCCTCTGCCAGGACGTACCATTCGTCGAGTTGGTGTGGGTCCCCCCGGGGCAGGCAAGCGTCATATAGGTCGTAATTCAGACCGTCTTTGAAATGGCTAAGGAGGATGTCTTCCGGCCAGTTCAGCTTGCTGGCAATAGTTCGGAATTCTTGTGTATATTCAGCTACTGGCCGTCTGCCTTGCCTCATTGTTTTGATTCTTTCGCGTGCTTTGCGATCAGCCAGGTGGTCTTCAAATCGCCTTCTCAGAGAGGACATGAAACGGTTGAAGTCGTTGAGCTCTGGGGCATTGGAATCATGCAAATTCACCACCCAATCGGCGGCCGGTCCATCCAGAGCAGATTGCACGATCCGGATACGGGCTTTGTCGCTAGGGATGTGTCGCCCGTGTTCCTCCATGTAGCCAAGGACTTGGGTTAGGAAGAACCCCAAGCGTGTCGGCTCCCCCTTGAATTTTGCGTCCAACGGCGGAAGTCTTTGAATGGAGCGGTGTCTTCTTCGTCGGTATTGTCTTCTATCTGGATTCCCTTCTGCAGGTCGGCGGGGGGTGGGGACTACTGGATCAGCGGATGTCCCCGGGGCTGCAGGTTCCAATTCCCCCTCAGTGTCTCTCCAATTGCGGCTCCAGGAGTTGGTGCGGTCGTGGGGTTCAGGATTCTCCTCTCCTAGGGAGCTGAGGGTTCTCTTCATCAAGTTGATAGCTTTCTCTAGGATCCAGTTCGAGTGCTGTGCCCAGCTCCCTTCATCTTCGCTTGTGTGCAGGGATCTCTCCATCTCCTGCTTCCATCCTGGTTGGTTGGCCCCCCGTCTCAGGGTCACCTTGCTTGATTTCTTTTCCCACTCGCCTTTCTTTCCAACGCCCATTGACCACCGAGGCTTGTGGTTACGCATCTCCACCTCCTCTTCTCCTGAGGAATCTGACCCTTCAGATCCGGATATTTGGCAGGTTTCCAGTTGGGGCAACGGCTCCCTCTCCGGGGGGCTTTCCCCCTTCCCTGCTTCGTCGTCTGCCATGGTAATTTTTGCAAAGTCCCCCGGCAAGGTTCTTCCTTCCAGGTTGACTAATTTTGCAGATCCTGTCTAATGTAAGGACCCTCCTCAATTTACATCTTAAGAAGACAGAACTCTTGGAACAGGTTTTCCAACAGGAATCTTTATTAAGAAAAACTGACTGAAGGTGTGCTAGACAGGATCTGGGGAACCCCCCTGATCATTCAATGTTTTAAAGCGTTCCCAAGCAGTCCCACCCCACATTCCTTCCGGTCAATCCAAATTGGCAGATGGCTGGGTGTTAAATCCATCGGATCCCAAACGTTGCAATCTTCCCCCCCCTTTTCCTTGCTGCCGGTAATAGGAGGCTTCATAGGGAGTGAGATCAAAGGCTGATGGCCGCATTGTTATTGTTAGTACTCCAGAGAGGGAATCCACAGAGGATGTTTATTCGTAGATGATAGAAGGAATGCCAGCCATAAACCCCCGTGTTTACTCCCCCCCCTTTGTAGTATGACAGAATCCCAAAGAGAGTAAGAATTGGGTTTTCCCAGAGTAGATTAGTTAGAAATAAAATATAATTGGATTCTGACAACATCTATGATTTTATGAGAAATAAAAAAGAAATTATATACCTGATTTAAAAAGGGGGGGGGGAAGTATCAAAACATATTATCATATTTAAAACAGACACCTTGATCACATGGAATAATATTGAGTGAATTTTGCATTTTACTCATTACCGGATCAGAAGAGAGAATCAAAATCATGCCATTAATTCCTAATGGCAAATCAGTATGGCACATTCTTTCCACTGTAACGATATAATCTTGTAGGGGCAGCATCTAAATCTACAGTCCTTCATAGAATATTGCATCATAGGGCTGGAAGGGATATTGGAAGTCTTCTAGTCGAACCCCAACCATGCTCAAGCAGGAGATCTTATATCATCCTGATCAAATGGACCCAGTGATGGAGCACTCAGACAAGCTATTCCATTGATTAATTAATTGTTCTCACCATCAGGAAATTTCTCAGTTGGATCTCTCTTCCAACAAGCTTCCACTCATTAATTCTTGTCCTGCCCTCAAGTGCTTTGGAGAATAAGTCAACCCCCTCTTCTCTGTGACATCCTCTCAAGTTATCATGTCCCCTCTAATCTTTGTCTTTGATAGGCTAGGCCAGGGGTGTCAAACTGCCAGTCATCCGGAAGCCGCGCCCACCCCATTGCCGGCAATGAAAAAACTGTCCCGATACGTTGCGCGACATAACGTGACGTCGCGAGTTTGACATGTCTGGGCTAGGCATACCTAGTTCCCTCAGCCGTTCGTCATACGATTTAGCCTACAGATCCTTTTATTATCTTTGTTGCTCTTCTCTGCACACTTTCTAGGGTTTCAGCATCTTTTGTGTATTATGGTGGCCAGAACCGTATGCAGTATTCCAAGTATGGCCTCACTGGTATGGTGTGAAGCGGTATTATCCTAATTCATATATTGATGCATTCCAAATATTTTGTTTATAATACAAAATTCTCTTATTTTTCCTAAAACTGCGTCATCAAGAATATTAAATGAACATGGGACTGCAATAGGGCAAGCCCATATATCAAATTTCATCTAAAATGGTGAGGAGGGAAGCCGGTGTGCCCCCACCCCCACAGCTGTTATTGATCTATGTCTGCTAATTCTTTCAGACATTGTGGCTTTTGGCGATAGATTGTGGGAAGTCGGGAAGTCCATTCTTGTGGTTAACTTTCTGAAGGACTTACTTCTGGCCAACTGAAGAGAAAAGGCCCCAGTTGCTTGGGTCTTTACCTGTCATCTCAGTCAGGAATGGACTGAAGGGCTTTCTCTTGTTTATTTCCAGCTGTCGGTGTTCATTTATTATGCTGTTTGGAAGCCCCAGACTCAATGGATCACGCTAGAAGTGGGAATCTGGGAAAGTCCACTTATTTACAGGCCTGAGAAACGAAAGGAAGCCTGGAGATTTTTGTCATACATGTTTCTGCATGCTGGGTAAGCAATCTGTTATGCTCATTTTGACAGGTGCTAGATGAAGCCCTGGGCTTGGCTTTATTATTCTACTTTGCTTTCCATTGGGACTGAAGCTGCTTTATGGCTTTGGGCTAAGAGCACACCTAGAACCTGTGGAACCGCTGCGCTCTAATTGTATTTAATTACTTCACTGCCACTTAAGTTGCTTGTCGTATCTGTATAATTGTGCTAAACACTGAATATTTACGGTATATATTCATTAAATTTGTATCCCATTTTATCATTAAAATAATCTCAGTGTTCTTTTTTCTGGAGAAGATAAGTATTAATTTCAAATTCACCTTTCCTTCTGCAGCGTTGAACATATCATAGGGAACCTTGTTCTCCAGCTCTGCCTGGGGATTCCCCTGGAATTAGTTCATAAAGGACACAGAATTGCAGCTGTGTATCTTGCTGGAGTAATTGGAGGTGAGTCGTGCCAGAAAAAGGCTTGGTAGCAATTAGCCCACTTTTCGATACAAAGCAGCATGAGAGGAATAGCCTGTGGAAATGCTGGGGCCTGAATGTGAATCCAAAAACATCTTACATTTTAACTTGCATGTCAGTAATCAAACTTAACAGCTGCTTAGTTATAGGGGAAGGAGTGGCAGAACCTGGGGGTGGAGTCAAAAGAGGGATCTGCCCCGAATCTCTATGTGGACACAAGCGTACTAAGTCCAACCCACCCTTGAATTCCATTGATATTTATGTGCATAGGCATCAATTGCAATACATCAGTTTAATTAGACCTTTGGGTGTGGACCTGATCCTTCGGGCCTGACATTAGTCATTCCAAACTGCCAGCATTATCTTTGTTAATTGGCCTAATTCTCTTTAGGTTCTTTGGCAAGTTCCATCTGTGATCCTCTGCTGGGTCTTGTGGGAGCATCAGGAGGTGTCTATGCTCTGATTGGAGGATACTTCATGAATATTCTAGTGGTAAGGGGGTTGCTTGGACATTGGGGGGGGGGAGATAAGATTTCCCATTGCAGTGAGGCAAACAGATGTTGGAAATTAGGGTCATTAAGCCAGGGCTACCTGTAGAGATAGAATTCTGGAAGAAAACTGTCCCTCTCACTGCTTTGTGTCACTAGCCAAAGTTTTCATAATCTAAACCTGGGTTTACAAAGTCACAGAATATCATCCACAGGCTGGCTGAAACATACATCTGTTTGTGGGTCTTCAGAGAAAAAAAATGTCTCAATATGGAAATTAGCTTACAAGAAACACAGGCAGTAATAATTATTCTATTAAGTGAATTCCTTTCTGCTCTCTCTGAGCTTGGTTGTTTGCTTGGTAACTAGGTAACATCATCAGTGCAAAGAGGGGGGGAGGCAGGGTGTTACTTCCTCTTATATACAATAGCTTGCCCTGCCAGTGCTGGTGAGCGTATAGTTTTCTCCTTGGCAGTTCCTTGATTAGGGCATTGTTTTCTGCATTATTCTTTGTCTGGTGTTGATCTTTGCCTACCTGGGTGTTGGCTGCTGGTCTTTTTGTTTCCTTAGTTATTTTTATTGTTACTTTTGAATGGTGAGTAAATGTGGTATATATTAACAGGGAACAAACTCCACACTCACTTGCACTGATGATGCTAATTAGTTGGGTAATGAAATGTCTGCAAGCAAACAATCTCAAAGAGCATCATGGATCCCACAGTTCAACCCTTAAGGTCTACTCATACTGTGAAATAAATATAATTATTCACAGGTACTGTTGATTTAATAACCATGGTATTATAGATCAGTTTGGTCTAATAATGACATTATAACAATACCCCCTCCATACCCCCTTTGTCATGGGGGAGAGGCCTGCAATGCTCTGAGAGGTTGGGAGCTGTGTCGGGCAGAATGTGTTCTCCCAGAAGGATCAGCCCATGCCAGAAAGGCCAGATTAAGCCTAGCGCTAACCCATTTAATATGGTAAGAAAACAAAAAGAATCCTACATCAGATCAGTCATCACCAGGTCAACAAGGACCACATCAGATGTTAAGAGTCCCTGGGCATCTGTTGTCGGTTAAGGGGACTCAAGAGATGGCTGAGCAACCAGGGCCTAGGCCTGTAGGGTTATTGGAGGAGCATCAATCACACAAGACAAAAGCAAACTGTGTTTCAAAATCACACCATTATGGCCTACAATTATAAATCAGAAGCAACAAAGCGGGACTAAAAGTGAATGTCTGAACATTGGAAAATAATTTATCCAGACTCAAATATCACTGAACAGCAATTAGCAGATCAGAGATTCATTACCAGAAATAAATATTCAGGAAAGCAAAACTGGAAGGGATTCAGAAAAATTATGAAAATGAAAGGCCCAAAGCCAATAATAGAATGAAACTCAGATAATAGCAATTTGGAGATATTGAACTACACACATCATAGCTTAGAAGAAGTAATACTAGTAGAACCAGTACAGACCAGCACTGAAACAACCTATGAACCAACTTCCTGACAAGAATTAAAAGAGAAGATTGTGACATATGCAGAATTGCCAGTAGAAAACTGCTGGCATTGAAAGTAGTGCCCAAAACAGACCTATAATAAAGGATGTGAACAAGGCATTTGAAAGGATTAAAATAACATCTATTGAACAGACCAATCAGCTTGTCTACAGTACAGCAGTGGTGGTTACAGAACAACTGGGTACTGAAATTAGAAAACCAAAAGCAAAATCATATTCAGTCCCAAAGTGGAAGATCAGACTGGAAGCCAAAAAAAGAAATTAAGATCAGATGTGAGTAATTTAAAAAAAAAAAAACCCCAGAAAAATTGAAGAAGCTTAGGAAATCATAAAACAACAAATAACAGCAATAACTAGGACAATTGAATGCTTTGAGGCACAAATCATCCAATTTAAGCAAAATCAGCTATTTCAATCAGACCAGAGGTGATTCTGCCAAAATATAAATGGCAATAGAAATTCTGGAGAAAAATAAAAATAAAAAATGCAGTTTTGGAAAACTAAGAAAAACTGTATAGGTAATCTTTGACTTAGGACAGTGGTGGCGAACCTATGGCACGGGTGCCAGAGGCGGCACTCGGAGCCCTCTCTGTGGGCACACGTGCCATTGCCCAGCCTTGCCTCCGCCCGCGACCCCTCCTTACCAGCAACCCCCCTGGAGGAGAGTCGCCCCCGAGCGTGGCACAGGCGGAGTAGCACAGCCAAGGACATGGCAGCCAGGACTCTGCCCTCATGCCCCAACACGCACAGTTGACGCTGCGGGGTGCGGGCAGAGGGCGTGGCTGCCATGGCGCTGCTGGGCTGCCTGGGCGATCTGCGGTGGGCCCTGGAGGCGGTGAGTGGCCCTGCGGGCAGGCAGGGTGGGGCGGAATGGGGGCGGGGCAGGGGGTGGAACGGGGCAGGGCAGGGGGCGGGGCCAGTTTTTGGGCACTCGGTCTCTAAAAGGTTCGCCATCATTGACTTAGGACCATGATGGAGCTTGCCCATCCAGTTACCCAGGACTCAGCCTGCTCCTCAGCCAGCTCTGAGGGTCAGCAGCAGCAGCAGCAGCACCCAGTCTACCTTGCTGCTTTTTGCCAGATGTGCCCAGCCAATGCCATGCGATGCGAGGCTCAGCTTTCCTCCAGAGGCAAGCAGGTGCAATTCTCATCACCGTCTAGCGCTGGCTGTGGAATTCTGGGAGTTGAAGTCCACAAGTCTTAAAGTTGCAAAGTTTGGAGAGCCCTGCTCTAGCGGGCTCCATTTGTTAAGGCAGCTCCACAAACTCCACAAAGAAATGGCTTGTGAGAATAGAACAGGCTTGCATGGTGAATGAAATGAAAAGTGAAACATAATGAAAAATAGTTGAAATAGTTGTCAGAAATGAGCAGGTTAAAATATTGTGGGATTACTTGGACTTGATGACCTCCAAGGTCCCTTCCAACTTTATTATTATTATTATTATTATTATTATTATTATTATTATTATTATTATTATTATTATTATTATTATTATTATTATTATTATTATTATTATTATTATTATTATTATTATTATTATTATTATTATATTTATTATATTTATTATATTTATTATTTATTATTATTTATTATTTACTGAATACAGACTGATAAAATCTTGGCTCAGAACACACCAGATTTAACTGTGGTTGAAAAGAAAGCATGGATAATTGAGGTGGTAATACCAGGAGATAAGAGAAGAATTGGAGAATAAAATTCTAATAGAATAGATCAAGAACTGAAAATCAAAACTGAAAGATTATGGCATGAGCTGTGGTGATCCCTGTAGTTATTAGCACACCAAAAAATCTTTGAAAGCATTGACAAAATTTCTGTCTATCAACTGCAAAGAGGCAAACTGCTTGGATCTGGACATGCTATGTGGATATGACCTCCCATATGCCTGGGAAGAACTGAGTGCAAATGAAAGCCAACACCAGCTAAGCAGCAAGCAGCTGTGACTTCACATTGTTGTGAACAGAGAATATAATAGAGCAATTTGGTCTAACTGTTAAGGCACCAGGCTGGAGGCTTCTTTGTCTGGCTCATCTGGCGAGAACTGCCCAGTATGGTTGAAACTCTGGCACGGAACTCATCTTGCTCAGGGCAGACAAGCCCCACAACCACATCAAAGTAGTGCTTACTTGGGGATAAAAATAGAGCAGTTTGGTTTAGTGGTGAAGGCACCAGGCTAGAAATGGGACACACTGAGTTCTAGTCCCGCCTTAGGCATGAAAGCCAGCTGGGAGACTTCGGACTAGTCACTCTCTCTCTCAGCCAGCTCACCTCACAGGGTTATTGTTGTGGGGAAAATAGGAGGAGGAAAGGGTATTAGGCATGTTCCCTTCCTTGAGTTATTTATAAAAATAAGGTGAGATTAAAAATGTAAAAAAAGAAAAAAAACTTAATTTACACTTATAGTGTGAAAATATTAATATCATATCAGCTGTTCAGTAATGGAATTGTCCTGGGAAGTGGTGGACTCTCCTTTGAGGGGTTTAAACAGAAGACGGAAGTCCATCTTTATCAGAAATGCTGTCAGAGAGGGTCCCTGCATCAGGCAGAGGGTCAGACTAGGGAATCTTTTAAGACCCTTTCAAATCTTTATATTCTATAATTCTGTGATCTTGATTTAATTCTTTGGTGATATAATTTTACTTTTTGATGAGTAACTTATAGCCTGAAATGGAATTGTTTTACAGTTTGTTCATATCTCTTTTTCTTTCAGAACTTCCGAGAAATGATTCCTCTATTTGGAATTGCAAGACTGCTATTCATTGGCTCAATAGGTAACTTGTTTTAATGTGCTCTTCTCTGAGCGTCATTAAGTTAGTATAGTAAAATTGGAGAAGTTGCCATCCTGCTTTTACTCTCCATGCTCAGTGAAGCATATGCACACTTCTATTCTTCTTTCTCATACCAAATTAGTCAAGGGGAGGAGATGTTTGTATTTTGATATCCTCTTTCAGTTTGGATAAGGGTGGTATGGTAAACCATGTTCTGTGTAATATCAGAAAAGCAAACTACTAGGGTTTTTTTTTGTCTTATCTAGACAAAGGAGATTTGCAATGGAGCTGTTAATGTTATTTTTAATAATAACTTTGGAAATGAATTTTGAGCTGGAAGGGGATTAGTCTGTTTCAGTCGTGGGGAGCTTGGGAAAGGAAATTTGGGGTAGTGACTATAACAACAGTAACTGGCTTCTCACTTTCATGTTTACTTTGCAAGAGAAAAAAAATGACAGTGTGAGGAACCATTTAATCGGTTATTAAAATTTGTAAATTTAAGAAGTTCTTGGAGATTGCATACTGATATAAACTGGGACAGGAAAAAGAAAAAAAAAGGAAATTTGGCTGACTTCTTCATCCAGAGGTTCTCCAATACAGGGCTTTTCAACCTTTTCACCGATTGTACCACTTTTAGGATATGGCAATATTTGAGTACCACCTAGCAAGGTGTCAAAAACGTGATGACCAAAAAAAACCCTGTTCAAAGTTGCAATTGCAAAGAAATGACTTATGACCATTTTTCACACTTATGACCATTCCTTTCCTTCTTTGATTTTTGCACATGCAAGCCTGCCCAGCCTCATACTTCAGAATTGGTGCAATAGTGAAGTTCTTTATTTCTGAGTTTTGGGCTGAAAGATACAAATTGCTCTTCTTTCCTATTTTTGCTAGCACTGGGCCAAGTGGAGATGCTCTGGGAAGGAAGCCTACAAATTGCCAGCTAGGGGATGTCAGGATGTTCTGAGGCACCATTCCATAATGATCGTTTATTGGAGCAGGGCTTTTCAACCTGTGGTACATTTTTTTTCTTCCTTAAGTGCTGGCTGCCGGCTCCTTACTTTCCTTTCTAGCCAGTAGCTAATTCTTAAAGGGGAATGTGCCTTTTTAAGCTAGTTCACTCAGCAGTTTGTCTTTTCTGTTTCTGGAGGCTTTTCCTTGTTTGATGAATATATGGAAGAGAGAAAATATGGGGGGGGGTCCAAATTCTTCCTTCAGAAGGAGGTGGGCATGAGAAAGAGGGAGGCAGGGAAGGAGGGAGGGAGGGAACTTAGCACTTGGTCACCAGCAGCCCTGCCATTGACTTTGCTTGTCAAAAGGCTGCAAAAGGGGATCACATGACCCTGGGTCAGCGACCATCATAAATATGAATCAGTTGCCAAGTATCCAAATATAAATCACATGACCCTGGGCATGCTGCAATGGTCATAAGTGTGAAAAATGGTCATAAGTCATTTCAGTGCAATTACAACTTTGAACAGGGTTTTTTTTGGGTTATCACGTTTTTGACACCTTGCTAAGTGGTACTCAAATATTGCCATATCCTAAAAGTGGTACAATCGGTGAAAAGGTTGAAAAGCCCTGACCTAGGGGGTCTATTCTAGGTGCTTTTAAGCACTCTGGTTTTTGGAAAATGGGCAATACATTTAAACTAGTCGTTGGGGGAGACTGATTTGGCTTAGCCCACAGTGGTGTATCATGTGGCTTGGTCAAAGCAGCAAATCGGGAGTTATTCTGGGCAAACCTCACCTTGATGACCTTGATAAAATTGTAAGTGGCATTTCGCAGGAGAGGCTCTATTAAGAAACAAAAGCTCAATTCAGTTCTCTCAGCCTAGGATCAGATCATTGGGAACCGTCACACCAAAGCTCTTTTCACCTATGCCTTTTAAAATCATTTATAATTATCCATAACATTCTGTTGGGATCTTGTGTGATGTGTCTGCAGCTCAGTGGTTCCCATTGCTTCTTAATGTGTAGCATATTCTCCAGACTAAGTGAGGCAAGAAGGAAGGCTTCAGGGTGTGGTTTATGTGAACAGAGGGCACAAATAACGGGGCTGCTTTCCCCAAGATTCCAATCCTGATGCCATCCAAGCTATCAGTGCCGATACAAACACCGATCCAGTCTCCCCTCCTGGAATGTTATATGTTGGCATGCTACACAATGTGTTTGAGGGAAGAAAGATTATGAAGTAGACCAGACAATTTTAACATCTTCAGAGAATATGGCTCCAGCTATACAAGGCCTTTTCTTGGGAGACTTAGACTTCACTCCAGGGCCAGAGGCAGACCTCTGCCTTTTTAAATAATACCTACCTACTTATTCCTTTGGGAACAATCTCTCGGTTAATGTGCAACACTCTGAAAGTTGGTTTCTGACCATTTGCGTTAAATTCCTAGTTGGAACAGATGTGGGATTTGCTCTGTACAGAAGATTTCTCTCTCCTTCAGCTGGGATTCAGGTAAGGGTATTTCCTGTCAAAAACTACATTCACTCTCTTAGCTTGCTGGTTTATTTTGCTGCCAGTTCTGATAAATAATTTGGCATTCTTTTATTTTTTTTCTTTGCAAACTTGCACCAAGTACTTTTCCTTACCCCTTTATCTGAATGTTGCATTTTCTCCCTCTATATCTTGTTCTCTCCTCTTTTCCCTTTTCAGCACAAACTTCAAGATAGTTAATTAATTATATTTTCATGCTGTCCATCTCCTCTGTGAGGTGACTCTGGGTGGCTTACGGGTTATAAAAAAAATAAAATAATTAAAATATGTTAAAATATTAAAACTATGCAGATTAAAGTTTTAAAGACTATACAAAAACCCAAATTAAGAGATGGACAGCATGGGGACGAGGTCTTCTTACCTGGTCAACCATGTCCAGCAGTGAACACCCCCCCTCAGGCTCCCAAGCCAACTGGTAAAGTCAAGTTTTAATACCCTTCCAGAACACCAAAAGGGTGGGACTAGTTCTCACCTCCAGTGGTAGAGTGTTCCATAGGGACACTGCAAAAGGTTCTTCTCCTTCAACCTGTCTGCCGGAGTTCCTTAGCAGATGAGATCCATAGCAGGCCTCTTCCGCTGGTGCAAGTGGAACAGGCTAGTTCCGTTGGGGAGAGATGGCGCCATAGGTACCTTGGACCCATGCCATAGAGAGCGGTAAAGGTAACAACCAACACCTTGAATTGGATCTGTATGCACACTGGTAGCCAATGCAGCTTGCACAGTAATGAGGTTAGGACAGTGGTGGGATTCAGCCAGTTCGCACGAGTTCTGCAGAACCAGTAGCTAATTTTTTGTTGCCCAGGCCCAGAATGGACTTCCAGAAGCAGCATCCACACAGAGAACCAGTTGTTCACATATTTGAATCCCACCACTGGATTAGGATTAGAACTAATCAGGTCCATGCTAGCAACTCAGTACTAGAAAGTCTAATTATGATTGACTTCTGGCGTTCTCTATGTATGAATAGAATCAGTAGAACCCAGCTAGATAATCCTATTCAGAGCTGCAGTTTGGAGATATGTTTTTAAGAGGTCCATTGACCTCTTTCAGTAAGGAAAGCAATTATTTCATAGAGGCCCTGAATCAAGCGTTCACATCAGAATTAGATACACTTTCTGAGTAGGATGAGCAAGCGAGAGAGGTGGACTTCTTTGAATACAATTGCTCACTAGGGTTTATTTTGGAAACCTCCTCATGTTCTGATTTCCTTTTTGTGGAATCTCCACTCTTTATCCCTGTTTGATTAAGGGAGAGTCTATTACTTGGGAGCTGTTCTTGAAAATCCCTTTGCAGCTGTCCTTGTCCTTGCTTTGTAGCGCTGGAAGCCCCAAAATCCTGCATATTTGCCAATATTTCTCTTTTGGTTTTCACTAATGCTGCAACAATCTTTGTGTTGTCCTTTGGCTGTTTGCACCAAAGGCTGACACTCCAAGCATAAATACAGTCATTACAATTATATATGTGTATATGTGTGTCTTTTTTCCCCTAAGGTCTCCTTTGTGGCCCACATTGCAGGCGGCCTTGCTGGAATGTCAGTAGGTTACGTCATATTCAGCAATTTTGATAAAAATTTCATTAAAGATCCTAGATTCTGGATTTGTATAAGTGCATTTTTAATATTTGTGATACTTGCTGTATTGTTCAATGTGTTTTTCTCACCAGCAAACCAGTAGAACGCAACATTCAATAACGGTGTATAATTCGGAAGGATGATTTTAAAAATCTTCGAAAAATGTGTTTTGCTTTCACATTTTCATAGTATCATCTTCTATTTTGTGTGACAATATATTTTAATGCAAAGCAGCAATGCTTTTTAATTGCTAAATTGTTTCAACTTTCAGAGTCGTTATGATTTTATGGACATTCTTTTGCTAGAAGTTTTGGTCAGTAGCGGATCTGGGTTTTTAGCTCCCACTTGTATCCTCAGCGTCAGTATCTAGCTACCAGATCTTCTGTCGCCTTCCTTTATGACTTGATTTTTCTAAGCGTTGAGGGGCTGCTCCAGTGACTCTTGCCTTTGAAGGATATATGGCAAATTGCTTGCAGTGCTGTGCCATAGTTTCATTTGTACAAAAACTTGCCAATAACTGACGAGCTGTGCAGACGGCCTGCCCTGAGAAAGGTGGAAGCTTGCTGGTGTCCGGATGCTTTAGAAGAGACCTTTTCAGATCCATCAGCTTGCGCTTCCTCCAGCATTATTTCATGCCTCATGAATGGGAAGAGACTGGTTTGAGTGGACAAATGTATCCATTTTGAAAGGAGGCTAACACATATTTCATCAAGGGATGTTTCAGGCTGGGATGTAGACCTGAAACAGCAGAGACTGCACTTGTGGATGAAGGATGGGGGTAGCATGTCTATCCTTGCTCTCAGGGGACTTCGGTATTACTGTCCATGATATTCTTCTGAACGTGTATGTGTTGCGTGCAGAGTGTTCTGCTGATTACCATTTCTGCTGATACCATTTCGGACAAATGGCTGTCCAGTCTCTTCTTAACAACACTGGAAGTTTTTAAGAAGAGACTGGACAGCCATTTGTCCGAAATGGTATAGGGTTTCCTGCCTGAGCAGGGGGTTGGACTCGATGACCTCCAAGGTCCCTTCCAACTTTATTATTATTGTTATTATTATTATTCTCCTCCCATCTCTGGAATTGGTTGCAATCAGTCTTGATGGGAGGATAGGAGGGAGTGGAGGCTTTGCACAACTTCGTTTTTACACCAGTTGTTCCCTTTCCTGGGTGAAGAGGTACATGGCTACTCATGCTTGGATCACCTCTCAGATGGATTACTGCAATGCACTTTACATGGTGCTGCCCTTGAAGAACCTCCACAAGGTTCACTTGGTCCAGAATACAAAAGCAGAAGCAATTATGTTCCATTGTATCCATATTATACCTTTGCTCTGCAATCTGCATGGCTCCCAATTTGCTTCCAGGTGCAACTACAGGTGCTAGTTATTACTTATACAGTCTTACATGACGCAGGGACAGCATATTTGAAGGATGGCCTTATCCCTATTTTTTACCCATAGCGTTATGTCAGGCAGAAGGGGCTCACTCTAGGCCGTTATATTGCAATCTCCCAGAAAGCAAACTTTTTCCCAACCTGTGCCTGCTTCCTGAAACCCCATTGGCCCAGTTTAGCTGGTCCTGACTGTTACCTCTCAGAAAGTCATGAACACCTGTTTTCCTAGGCATGGTTGGTGAACAGTGTTTTTCTGGAATCATTGTGTTACGTTGGCTGATTATATATATACATATATACATATATGTACATACATATATATACACATACATACATATGTACATATATATATATACATACATAAAATTAATTTGTTGCATTTCTAAATCTTTGTTAGCTGCCCAGAATCAAGATGGGTGGCCATATGAATCAATTGAAAGAAATAAAATTAAATATTTAAATAATTGTGTGTGGTGGTGCTCCTTTGGTATGAAGAGAGAAACTTGCCCAAGCTCCCTCTTTAAACTGTAGCAATGAAGGCAGGAAAGTGCTTCTGCCACTGATACCTACCTCCCAGATGTGCTGGATTACCACTCTCAAAATTCCCAAGCAGGAAGTTTTGGGGAAGCAACTTTACTCAGCTTACCACTTAAATGGAAAGATATCTGGAAGTGTTCGGTATTTCCCATGAGTTTTCAAGGCCCCTGCATCTGTTCTTCAAGTCCAAGGCACAGGAAAGATAGTTCCAACTTCCTCTATACTTTCTTCCAGTAGCTAAACTATTGGAACTATTATTAGCCAAAAAGGAAACATGTTTCTGGCTGAAAATAGTAACATTTAATCATAAATAAACAGCAGCAAAGAGGGAGAATAGAGGGAACTTTTATGGCTTGTTGGAACCCAGCTCTTCTCTACACAGAAGGTGGGATTCTACTTTGGCTTGTAATTGTTTGTTTCCTTCCTTATTTCTTTAGACCAGTGTTTCTCAACCTTGACAGATTTAAGACATGTGGACTTCAAATCCCACAATTCTCTAGCCAGACGGGAATTCTGGGAGTTGTAGTCCACACATGTTAAAAGTTGCCAAGGTTGAGAAACACTGCTTTAGACCAGGGGTCTCCAACCCCCGGTCCATGGACCGGTACCGGGCCGCAGCATGCCAGCAACCAGTCCTCACAAACAAGGAAAGCCCCATCTATGGGATGCAGGCAACATACAAAACCACACTCTCTGGTCTGTGGAAAAATCTTTCTCCATGGAACTGCTCCCTGGTGCCCAAAAGGCTGGGGACCTCTGCTTTAGACCATTTATATTGCTGCCCATCTAACCAAAGTGACTCTTAAGTGGCATGTAGAGGAATAAAAATAACAAAAAACAAACCCAGAACCAATTAACAACACATGCCCTGGGAATATGCCATTCCATTTCCAGCCCCTAAGTTTATTTTATTTATATTCCACTTTTATTTTTATAAATGTCTGTGTCCTTAAAAGCATTGTTGAGGGTGAATGAAAAACCGCAGCTGACCTATGAGGTCCGTAAGATGCTGAAGGCACAGAATGTGCCTTTTAAATCTGGCGACATGCTGGCACTTAGAACAGCCAGAGCTAATTTGAATAGTGCCATAAAAGGTGCAAAGCAAGCCCATTGCCAGAAAATTCAGAACTTTTTTCAACAAACACCAGGCGAATGTGGCAAGGAATCCAGGCCATTACAGATTATAAGGTGGCTCCATCAAGATGACGACACAGACTTCCTAAATAAGTTTAATACATTTTTTGGAAGATTTGAGGCATCAAATAGCACTCCTGTCCCATCCTGACGAGCAAGTGCTTAGCTTTGATGTCACCTCCGTCCGGAAAACACTGTGGAAAGTTAACATTCGGAAAGCAGCAGGCCCAGATATCACTGGACATGTTCTTAGGGAATGCGCAGAGCTGGCGCGTGTTCTCACAGATATTTTCAATCTCTCATTGCAGCAAGCAGTGGTCCCATCGTATTTTAAGATGGCCATCATTTTGCCCGTGCCAAAAAAGTCCACAATTACAAGCCTCGATGATTACCGTTCAGTTGCACTGACATCCATCATTATGAAATGCTTTGAGAAGCTGATAAAGGACATTATTGTATCTAGCCTCCCGCCAGCATTTGACCCGATTCAGTTTGCTTACCGACCAAATCACTCTATGGAGGATGCTATTTCTTCTGTTCTCCATCTGAGCTTGGAGCACTTAGAACAGGGGTGTCAAATTTGCAACATCACGTGATATATCGCAACTTTTTTTCCATTGCCGGCAATGGGTTGGGTGTGGTTTTGGCATGATGCATCCGGCCCGTGGGCCAGCAGTTTGACACCCCTGACTTAGAGGAAAGAAATACTCATGTGTTTGTTGTTTGTCGACTTCAGTTCAGCATTTAACACAATCATTCCCCAGCATCTAGTAGACAAACTGGGCCTTTTAGGCTTAAAACACTCCTTTGTGCAACTGGATTCTTGATTTACTTACTAACAGGCCCCAATATATGTGAGCTGGAACAAATATTTCTAACACCATTGAGCACAGGTTCTCCTCAGGGCTGCGTCCTAAGTCCGCTGCTGTTCAATATTTTGACCCATGACTGTTGTGCTAGGTTTGCCACCAACCATACTGTGAAGTTCGCAGATGATACAACAGTAGTGGGCCTTATTCAGGATGACAAGGTGGAAGCTTACTGCAAGGAGGTTGAGGGGTTGGTGAACTGGTGTAAGGAAAACAGCCTAGTTTTAAATACAGGAAAAACCAAAGAGATCATTGTTGATTTCAGAAAAGGCAGGCACAGCCACACTTCTCTGTGCATTATGATTCACCTGTGGAGATGGTTACCAGCATTAAATTTCTGGGTGTGCAGTTAACAAGTAGGCTAGCTTGGTCACTCAACAATGAGATACTGGTGAAGTAAGCACAGCAGCGCCTGCATTTTCTGCGTCGCATGAGAAAAGCACATCTTCCTTCCTTCCCTTGTCCTTACCACTTTCTACAGAGGGACGATTGAGAGCATCCTGTCATACAGCATTACTGTCTGGTTTGGAAGCATCACTACTTCAGATGGGAAGGCGGTGCAGAGAGTGGTAAGGATAGCAGAAAAGATGATTGGCAGTTCCCTCCCTTCCATCCATATAGCACATAAGCGTTGCTTGAGCAGGGTCCGCGAGATTGTCTGGGACATGACACATCCTCTGACACATCCTCTTCCTTGTTACCTTCTGGGAGGAGGAGGCTCCGTGGTATCCGAAGCAGAACATCCAGATTCAGTCACAGTTTTGTTCCATACAGTATTAACCTTGTGAACTCTAAAGCTTCTTCTTTCCATTATGTATTCAAGATGAACAGGGATTATTTATATGTTACTTATATGCAAGGGTGTAGGTCTATACATATGTTGTATATAGTATGTTTAAATGTGTGTTATGTATGTGTACACTTTGAGAGCAAGCAATTAAATTTCATTTTTAATGTGTGCCATTGTGCCCACAGTAAAAAATGACAATAAATGTTATCTACCTACCTACCTACTTACCTATAGGCAGCAAACAAATGTAATAGTCCTTCCTCCTCAAGTTTTCCTTACAACCACCACCCTGGGCCGAGAGAGAGGGCCCGATCCCAAAGTCTCCCAGCAGGCTCTGGTGGCTAAGCAGGGACGACAACTCACCGTCTCCCGGTTTCGAGCCTTTAGCAAATAACCTGGCCAGTTCATGGCTAGTCTGGGTAGCACCCCGAGGGTTGGGCAGGCAATAACGCGTCAAGGAAGCAATTCTGGCTTTCGAAGCCCACCTTCCCCCCCCCCAAATCAACCCCAACCAGAGCCCCGAAAGTCCTGTGGGTGAATGTCGGGACGAGCCGTCAGAACCTCGACTCCAAACCGAGGAAAAATGTCTTCCTCCAACCTCCATTCCTGCCTCAGCCTCCCGAAGGAAGAGGGAGACCCGAAGCTCGCGAACAGGCCGGGGGTCCTCGGGACGGCTTCACAGGGCCGCCCCTCCAGGCGCCCCCGAGTGCTTCACGCCCCGAGTCACGCAGCTGGCCGGGCGCCAACCGGGCCTAACCGATTCAACGGATTCGGGTGCGGCCGGTCCTCGGCGCGGCGCCTTCCGGGCGGGAGGGAGGCGCGGCTCAGGAGGCGGTCCAGAGGCAGTGGGCGGGGACAGAGGGAGGCCCCGCCCTCTTCCCCCACTTCGGCTCTTCCGGCCCGAAGAAGAGCAGAGGGGGAGGGCGGCGGCGGAAGAGGAGGAGCGCGAGGGGGCGGTGCCAGCCGGTGTCTATGGCGACGCGCGGACGCCGCGGCGCGCTCAAGAGGCGGTCGGCAGCGCACGCCTCTTCCCGTTTCCTGCGCGGGGCCTCCGAGAGCAGCCGCAGCCGCCGGAGCAGCAGCAGCAGCGGGAGGAGCCGAAGGCGCCCATGGCCAGCTACAAGGTGAGGGGCGCCGCCGGGACCGGGCTGGGGGACTGGCGGTGGGGGGAGCCGCGCTGACTCCCTCCCTCCCTCCCTCCTTCCTTCCCTCCCTCCCTGCGGTGTAGGCCGCCGACTCCAAGCGGGAGCAGTTCCGGCGCTACCTGGAGAAGTCCGGCGTGATGGACACCCTGACCAAAGGTAAGGCGGCTCGGCGCTGGGGGGCCGGGCGAGGCGCCGCTCGGTTCCGCCCGCAGGGTCGCAAGCGTCGCTTCCGCTTTCTCGCCCTGCAGTGCTGGTGGCGCTCTACGAGGAGCCCGAGAAGCCCAGCTGCGCCCTCGAGTATCCTGCCGTGGCGGGCTGGGAGGCTGGGTGGCTGGCTCGGTGGGTGGGCGGCCGGGCTGGGAGGCGCGATGGCCCTTAACTCCTCCGGCCTCAAAGCTTCCTGAAGCACCACCTGGGAGCCGCGGCGCCCGAGAACCCCGAGGTGGAAGCCCTCCGGCTGGAAGTGGCCGAAATGAAGGAGAAGTACGAAGCCCTCCTGGAGGAAAACCGGAAGCTGAAAGCCAAGGTAAAGCGGCCCCGGCCGTTCGCTCGGGGAGAAGCCGCGGCGAGGGCGGCTCCCTGCGCCTGGGGAAAAACTAACCGCCTCGCCCTTCTTTTCAGCTGGCCCAGTACGAACCGCCGCAGGAAGAGAAGCGGGGAGAATGAGCCTTGTAGTGCTTCAATAAAAGATCTGGAAAGACTTGCGTCTTGCAGCTTGTTCTTCTGGCGGGACCCACGTTGTTTTACTTGGAGGGTTGTTCATGCCGGCCCCTCTCGGTGCAAAGCTGAGCGACTTGTTCTGCAAGCATTTGAGGCTGAACAAATGGCGGTTACAGCCAGTCTTTGGCATTCTGGCCACCCCAGCACACCTGTGGTCACAATTTGGGCACTTGGCAACAGGTCCACACTTACAACTGATTGTAGCACTCCACCATAGCAGGTTCCCCATTTGCAACCTTCCCTGCCAGCTTCCCCTAACTCACCTGTGTCACCTGTGCCTCCCCGGCCACTCTGCACTTGGGCTGGTGCTTCCTGACCAGTTTTGCTCCCCCTCATGCACCCTTCCTAACCTACACATCTCTCGCACACCCTCCCCAATTCACACTGTACCTTTTGTGTACCCTTCTTGATCTGCACCCCCTAGTTCCCTCCCCCAACAGGCAGCAACCACTTGCCTGCCTGCCTGCCTCTGCTGTCTTCAGACTTGCAAATTTCTGCCAGCTTCTCCACTAACTATAATTGTGGGAAGCCAGGAGGAAGTAGCCGTACCTAATAATGAGGGATTCCATTAATGATGGTACCTCAGGCTACAGAGATTCCCATTGCTAAGGGATACGTTCATAAAGGCACAAGTGCATCACTCAGCGACGGTGTCCCAATTATCACTAAGTTGAGGATTACTTGTATTTCTAGGTATCAAAGGTTTACACATTCCCCCATAGAAATATGTTCATGTTTCTTTCATTGTAAAGTTATAGATCAGTGACAATGTTGTACTAACATATTCTGGAATAATTGCTAATATTACAGAATTAATCTGCCATTTACTAGGAAAAAAGATGGAACGTACCTAGGATTGGGTGGAAGAGTGGATAAAATAAGGATGTAAAAGTTAGCATCACTTCAAGTTTAGAAGTAATAAAGGGTTTGGGCAATAAAGGAAAATTAATAAACGGCTGAGAAGCATAGGGGTAAAATAAGGTAAACTTTTCTAACCGGGTAATATAAGTAATAGAAATCTAATATCAAGATCCTTTTTACAATTACAAATGTAACAAAGTACTCTTTAGAATTAACTACGTTTATACGTCTATTGGATAAATAGAGAGACTCTATTATAGTCGAGTCTTCCCCTCCCCGCGCCGGACTCTGGCGGGCGCCGATGGCGAAGCGTGCGGGGTCCGGAGGGGGCTCGGCCGGGCTGGCTGCCTCTTGGCTGCCCTGCCACCACCCTGCCGGAGGGGGCGCTCGCGGCGGCCCGGGCCCGGAAGCCGCCCGGCGGCAGGGAGGCGGGCCCGAGGGGGTCACGTGCCCTTCCCCGCCGCGGCGCCGTCCAATCGGCCGGGCGTCCGCCTCTGGCCGGGCTCGCCATGGCTGCCATGCCGTTCGGGGCCGCCGAGGAGCCGGCGCAGCTGCTGTCCGGCGCGGCCTTGCCCGCGGGCAGCCTGGGCGCGGCCGACGCCTTCCCCAAGGACTTCGGCTACGGCGCCGACGAGGACGAGCTGGCGGGCGAGGACGACGGGGCCGAGCTGGCGGGCGGCGGCGGCGGCGGGATGGGCATGGCGGGGCCCGGCGGCGGCGGCGACTCCTCCAAGCAGCCGCGCATCCTGCTGATGGGGCTGCGGCGCAGCGGGAAGTCCTCGATCCAGAAGGTGCGCGGCGGCCGGGCTCTGAGGGGCGCAGGCGGGGGGGGGGCTGGCGGCGGCTCCCCGGGGGGGTGGGGGGCTCCCCCTCCTCCCCCCCCGGGCGTGTCCCGGCCGAGCCCGCCTGAGCCCCGCGCCCTGTGCCGGCAGGTGGTCTTCCACAAGATGTCCCCCAACGAGACGCTCTTCCTGGAGAGCACCACCAAGATCCACAAGGACGACGTCTCCGGCAGCTCCTTCGTCAACTTCCAGATCTGGGACTTCCCCGGCCAGATGGACTTCTTCGACCCCGCCTTCGACTACGAGATGATCTTCCGCGGCACCGGGGCCCTCATCTACGTCATCGACGCCCAGGTGGGGGGAGGGCGGGGAGGGAGCGCCCGGGGGGGGGCAAGTGGGGGGCTGCGGGCGGAGGAGCCTCCGGGCTCGGACGGCATAAAGCGCTCAGCTCAGCGGACGATGCAGCCGGCGCTTCCGACTCTTTCCTGGGCTTCCCTCCCGGCTTCTTTCCTTCTCCCAACAGCGCTGCAGCTGCTGCTGGTCCTGGTCCGCTTGGCCTCCGAGACGGAGCTGCTCTTGGGAGCCCCGCCCAGCTTCCTCGCAGGTGTTCACGGTGCCCGGTGAACTAAACTGACCCGGCAAAAACAGGCCTTCCGTTTGTTTTGCAGGACGACTACATGGAGGCGTTAACCAGGCTCCATATCACCGTTTCCAAAGCTTACAAAATCAATCCAGAAATGAACTTTGAAGTTTTTATTCATAAAGTGGATGGCTTATCGGACGACCATAAGATTGAAACTCAGAGAGACATCCATCAGAGAGCAAACGATGATCTGGCTGATGCTGGCTTAGAAAAACTGCATCTTAGGCAAGTGACATTTCTCTAGTTTCTTACATGCTTTTGAATGGCGGTTACCAATTGCAAGGTGGGGTGGGGTGGGGGTGTGGTGGGGAGCAGCGGAAGCCTTGGGAGGGCCAGGGCAGTCAGACCTGGGGTTCTGCTCCGCTTCCAAGCCCCCCCCCCCAGGCACCCCATGCTCCACTTAAGGACATGCACCCTTCTTTCATGATTCAGCACTAATTTTGGGGTGGGGAAGGGAACAGTCAAATGCTGTCACAGTTAGCAATTCTACTTTTTCTGATCTGGTATTTTTCTGATTTTGAAACAAAGTTCTTTCCCCTCTCACACGTCAGTCCATTTCTTGATTTGGTATAACTATAGTATTTCTAAACAGATCATTTATTTACATATTGACCAGTTTATTAATTGGTTAATTGAAATGAAAATGTTTCATAATCTTTTTTTTTCAGTGCCTGCTTTTAAAGAGACAAACACTAACCAGTGTATTTGGATTAGGGTTTAACGTGCCATGCAGGTCCAGGTTGTTTCAGTAAGTTAGTTATTAGTCAGTCGTGAATCACACAAGCAAAAAAGTTTTGACAGATTCCAGTTGGGAAATTATATCCGTGGTGGTTTTATTTCAGCCAAAGAACAGGTAATATGTGAAAGCACTCAGGTGACTAATTAGAGTTCTTTTCTTTTTAGCTTTTATTTGACCAGCATCTACGATCACTCAATATTTGAGGCCTTCAGTAAGGTGGTGCAGAAGCTCATTCCACAGTTGCCCACTTTGGAAAACTTGCTGAATATCTTTATATCAGTAAGTAGCAGTTAATTACTCCCCATGTTTGAAGGGCAAATAATGTCGTGAAAGTTAACAAATGAGGGATTTCCGTTTAGGGGATGGTGAAACTTGACACCAAGAGATCTTGGGAAGAACTTTTGCCTCCAACGCAGAGGTGGGTTGGAGATTGCTTAATCGTGCTGAGCTTAAACAGATGATTTGGTTTATGTTAGACATTTTAAACTAATAATCTTTGTACGTTGAAGATTTGGATTGGACGCTAGTAAAATTATTAAAATATCTGGTGTGATCAATCCTTGCTTTATATTAAGTGGGTATTTTACCTCCTTAGTTTATACAATAAAGTACTGCAAAATAAATAAAAGCAAATAGATCTTGGGACAAATGTGGGTATTTGTGAGATGTAATCTTAACGTAAACCTGTCTCTTCATTTCCTGAAGAACTCGGGGATTGAGAAAGCTTTTCTTTTTGATGTTGTCAGCAAGATCTATATTGCAACAGACAGCTCCCCTGTTGACATGCAGTCCTACGAGCTATGTTGTGACATGATTGACGTTGTCATTGATGTTTCTTGCATATATGGGTAAGTAAATACTTGAGAAGTTTGGAACAACCATCTCGAAAGAAGCTAGTGACTTCTAACTACTTAAGAAGATCTTTTGCTGTTCAGGGATATTTTGAGAAATGCAAGATAATCTTAAAATTGTGAAGGTTTTAGTGTAAAAGGTGGGGGATGCTGTGCCGCCTTATTGTTGGCATAATTTTGTCAACAAAATTTTATCCAGGATTCTGAGCAAGCGTCCTTATAAACCCTGGCATGCCTCACATCATGATCACAGTACAGGCATTTGTATCAAAATATGACTGCTGCCCAGAGTCACCTAATTGATGAGATGGGCAACATATAAATTTAATGAATAAATAAAAATAATAAAGGTCGTCAGTATTGTGGTAAGCTGACTTTATATATTAATATAAGGATATTGAAATATATTTGTAGATCAATCAAGCTAAAAAGCAGCTATACATTTCTGAAGTTGTCGTAAATTGTAAAAAATTTAAATTTGTTCTAAAGTCCTATTCAGTTGCCTAAATATAAATGAGACATCTGAGTTGCATCAAATTTAAGTGCTGAGTCTAAATCTCAGATATGCTGAACAGTCTTTTCTCCTTCAACATACTCTAGGTTAAAAGAAGATGGCAGCGGTAGCGCATATGATGAGGAATCTATGGCAATTATTAAACTCAACAACACAACTGTTTTATATTTAAAAGAAGTGACAAAATTTCTAGCCTTGGTGTGTATCCTTCGAGAGGAAAGCTTTGAACGCAAAGGTAAGAAAAGAGCTTAATTTTGTTCAATCAACCAATCAATCTTTATTACCGTCGTGGATCAGCAGCACAGACAACAGCATTAAAAACAATAATCATAATGTTATTTTTTCCAAAATAGAAAATATGCTGTGCTTCAAACTCAGGGCAAAACAGTCTCATCTGAAATACTTAGTCTAAGCTGGCTGCGTCCTAGAGAGTGAAAGTGGGAATTCCTGAAGTGTTCCAGGTATCGGAGAGAGCAACATTAGAAACGCTTCAGATGTTCAGTTCATTGGAAGCAGTGGCTGCTCGGAACGTTCCACAAAACGGTTGCCTGTCACTCCTTTTGGAGAAATGGTTTTAAAACTGCATGAAACATTGCGCTGGCAGACAACATTGGAGAGAGGATAATTTTCCTAACCTGAGCACCTTAGCTAAGTAGCCACATAATAAATTACAAGAGAATAGTTTTTGTAAGCCACTGAGAATGGGTGGCCATATAAATTTTAAATAAATAAGTGTTTGAACTTATTGGGGAGGGGGTGCAGTGAGAGGTGGGGAGAGTGCGTGAGGATACACAAGGGTGAGCGGAAGGCGGGGCAAAAATTGGGAAGGGTATGCAGTGGGAGTGCAAGAGGTTGGGGGAGGGTTTGCGGGGGGGGGACCTAACCCCAGCAACCTGTGAGCTTCCCTGCTGGTTTCTCGATTGACTTACTGGGGAAACTGGCAGGGAAGGTTGCAAATGGCGATCACGTGATCGCAGGGCAGTGCAACCAGTTGTTAAGTGTGAACTAGTGGCCAAGCATCCAGATGGTAATCATGTGACTGAAAGGGTGTCAGGACAGCCGGAATCTGCTATCCGGTGGTAATCGCCATGCAGCCAGTGCCGTTGTAGTTTTGCGTAAGACCTGCCCCCGTCCCTTAGGAAACACCCTGTGAGGGGAACTGAATGCCACGGTCCGAGATGATCCTTTCTGCCGCTCCATGCAATCCGTAAATATGCCGCACGAACAATTTGGCAGAGGGGCTTTTCGGGCAGGGCACAAAGTGAACAAGCCGGTTATCCCTCAAATTACGGCGTTCCCGGAAGGCTTGGGTAGCTCTGCTCTGAAGCCCACCGAGAGCCCCTTCCACGGGGCATGAGGCTCCGCTGCTGGCTGCAGGAGTCCTGGTGGTTTCCCTTCCGCCTTTCAGCAGACGCGCAGAGGAGGCAGTGAGCTATGTAGCTTCCTGTGCCTCTTTTCAGTGGCGGCCACCAGAATTGTTGCTTAACCAGCTGCAGGGTTTTTACAGAGCCAGAACGTCCCACTGCTTTAGAATCATGGCTTTCAGGCACGTAGAGTTTGGCTCCCACCCAGGCTTTAAACCATCCTTATCGTACACTCGACCTTACGGGCTGGAAACCGTTTGTCCTCCTCCAGGGCAGCCCTGATGTCCTCGGCCACTTGGGCCTTTAACGTGGCTTGCGCTCCAGTGGGCACTGGGGCCGCTAATTGGTGGGACAGGATGACTGGTCTGATCACGTCTGGCTTTCAGCTGTTACATTGTGGCATTGTAGACAAGGCATCCGCTAAGAAATGTGTCGTCCCCCCCCCCCCGGGGAGATATCTCAGGGTGAAATTGGAACTGGTTAAAATACTGAGCCCAGCGGACCTGTTGGGGTGACAACTTGTGTGGGCGTGGGTGGTGCTTTAGAGCCTCTACGTTTTTATGGTCCGTCCACACCTCCAAAGGCGTTTTGCTGCCTTCCAAGAAATGGCTCCCAGTTAGGAGTGCCCCCCGTGCCCTGCATGTGCCTCCTTTGCCCAGACTGCCCTCCTGCGCTCCGTTCCAGTGAGCCTTTGGAAGTGGCTGTAGAGCCCCTGGCTCGTTTTTTTTGTAAGAGTCCTGCCCCACTGCCACATCACAGCATCTGCCTGGATGACAAAGGGGGTGTTCAGCGCCAGCTTTGCTGCGAAGAGGCGCTAGGCGTTCCATTCTCCATTTCAGCGGCTGGCTGGGCCCGGGTTTCCCTTCCCTTTTTCTCTTCAGCAAATTGCTGAGAGAGGGTGTCAGGGCAAAGGACGGGATGAATTGGCGGTAAAAGTTTGCGAATCCCAGGAAGCTTTGCAGTTGCTTCCTGGTGTGGGGAGGAGCCCAGTCCAGTACCGCCCACGCCTTTTCGGGGTCCATCTCTATCCCCTCGTGAGAAATGCCTAGATAGTCACTTTTACTTTGGTGGAATTCGCATTTTGACACACAGTTGGGCTGCTCGGAGCTTTTTGAGCACAGCCCTGGCCAGTTTTGCATGTTCTGCCATAGTCTCGGTATAGGTTAAAATGTCACCCAGGTAAACCGGCACTCACCTGTACAGGTGCTCATGCAGCACTTTGTGTATCAGCTGCATAAACACAGCAGTCCGAAAGGAGGACCCGGACCCGGAAACATCCCAAGGGGCAACTGGATGCTGCCTTCCACTCGTCGCCCTCTTTGATCCCAACCCGGCAATACCCTTCTCGCGAGTCCAGTTTGGCAAAGAGTTTCCCTGTTGCCAAACGGGCCAACGTGTCCTTCCTTAGGGCTGGCGGGTAGACATTTTCATGGCTGACAGCCTTTTAAGCCGTGATAGTCAACCTGTAGACGAAGGGACCCATCCTCCTTTTCCCTGAAGAGCACCGGAGCAGCGACCCTTGGTCGGGCAGGCTGGATGAAGCTCCCTTCAGGCTTTTGTCTATAAAAGCCTGCCCTTCCTCTAATTCCCTGGGGATCATCGAGCACAGCTTAGGGTTGATTTTCACTTGATTGCAGCATTGCCGGCTCTGCCGCTCATCCTCTTAGGTGGCTGAGATCACCTCTTGCTTTCAAGCGTGTCCCTTTTTGTAAGGAGAAATGCTGTGAGCTGCAAGAGGGCAGCTGGTGAGTTGGAAACTGTGTGGTTTTCCGTGGGAACACGCAGAAGGAAGAAGGCATGCGACATGTTTAGAACTGGAAAGATTTTGTGCTTCAGAAAACCCTTCTGCATCTGAAGTGGGTTGTTTCCATCTTATTAGAACTTCTACAATCCCCAATGATGCCTTTTGAGCTCAGAAAAGGGCCGATTGCATTCACGAAGTTTCAGTTTGCAAAGCCCCTGTATCACACGCCTCTCGTTTCCTGAGGTTTCCCCAACTGATGTCTCCCCTTTCGTCCCAATCCCTTTTTTTTCTTCGCAGGCTTAATAGACTACAATTTCCACTGCTTCCGCAAGGCCATCCACGAGGTCTTTGAAGTGGGCATTTCCTCTCATCGCTCCTGCGGCCATCAAGCCGGCATTCCCGGTCTGAAAGCAGTGGCTCATAATGGCACCCCGAAGGAGGACTGAGTCGGGATGAGCTGGTGCTTCCCTGCTCACCTGCGCCTGGATCGGGCAGGAGCAGCAGCAGGGAGGAAGGGCTGCACGACTCCAGCCGTTTATTTTGAAGCCAGGGGAGTCTGCCTTGTGGACTTGTCCTCGGCGTTCATACGGACACCCGGAGTGACCGCGAGGAAGCCGAGATTCAGAGTGGCGGCTTTCGCTGTCATTTGTCAGGCAGGCAGGCAGCCTCTCCTCCAGGTGGGAACTTCCTTGTTTGTCTCAGAATTCAGCAGCCGGTGATGTGCTCCAGGGGCTCTGAAACTCAGGCGTATTCCATAATTTATTTGAGTACACAACACATTCCTCATGACTTATCACATGGTTTTGTGGTAATACCTGAGAAAAGTAATATATCCTGTGACCTCTCCTTAACAAACCCATTGAATGAAAGCGCTTATCTGCTTTTCTAGCTCTAACTGTCGTCAGAACTCTTTGAAATGTCTGGGGCTCTTCTCAAGCCTTCGGTGACTCAGTTCCTGCACGCGTTGTCACACTAGTTTTTGAAGCGTCTTTGGGCAGCGCTGGCTCCCTCAGCTGGGAAACGGAGATGACACTCATCCCCTAGAGTGGGACAGGACTGATCAGGAGAAAGCTTTACCCTCTCCCCAAATGATTCCCTTTCCACCCTGCCATGGCTAGTATGGCTAGCATTCGTTCGATATTTCATTCGATATTTCATTCTTGAAGCCGCATGATCGCATACAGGGTCATTTTATTTTTAAAAAAATAGGTTCGGCTTTGACAAGAATGGAACAGGATGGGTTTTGGTTGCTGGAATTTGCAAACAGTTTTGCTCGTTTTTAACAACATGTGACACTTCCTCCCATGAAATGTTTTCTGTGAATCTTCCTGTAGATTGTCTCTGTTTTGGCATGTAAATGCCATTTTCTTAATGATGACAGCTCTTCTGTTCTTTACTCAAAATATCAATGGGAGTTTGTTAAAGACTTAACAGATGCTTTAATACTCTTCACAGGTGATTGTATTCTGCCAGAGGGTCATGTCCAGAGCAGATATGTTCCCAGACTACATTAATAAAAGATCTTTAGCTCAACAAGTGTTTCTCTTCCGAATTAAATACAAGGAAATACAGGCTTTAGTGTCCTGTGGGAAGTTGTAAACTCAACAGGCGTTATAATAATTTTGTGGCTGCAGTTCAGTTGCTAATTAATACCTTGCAGAAATTAGGCCTTCTGCTTTATTATTGTGTTTTCTTTCAACTTGTAAGCAAAACCAACTAGCTGTTTTTGCCAAACAGTACTGTGTATTTTCTTGGGACAGTTTTTCAGACATTACATTGGAATACCTTCTTTGGTAGAAATTTCAGCTTCCAAATATTTTGCTGTGTGCATACTTTTGCACCTGTTATATTTTTCTTATTTTGAACCTAAACACTGCAGAGGGTAAGTATATAATCACCTCTGCAGAAAAATGTATAAGGAATACTTACGGAATTAGCTGCCTGCAATTGGTATGCACATAAAGCCATGTTGACTCAAATGATTTGCATCAAAATACGGGTTTTACTTCGAACATATAGAAACGTTTAATTTACAGGGCAATTACTGACCCTTTTGCTTAGTAAGTTCATGAATTAAGGTGATTTGATCACCAGTAACATATTTGAATATACTGTATGTGTGGCAGATCTTCTGTGAATATATACAACCCAATACATGCATCAAACATTAAAACTGTTACAATGTGGAGCAGTTTGTCCACATTTTTCAAAAGGAGATATCTCAATAGCTACATAATGAAGATGCTGAAATTGAATCTACATAGCAGTGGAGTGGGTTATTTTGATTGGTTGATTGATCATATTTATACACTGCCCATCTCACTGCATAAGTGATTCTGAGCAGTTTGCAAGCAAGAAAGACCATTAAAGTCCTTACAAAAATACGCAAACTGAAAAAGACGAACACACTGTCCTCAAACCACCAACCATCCCCATGTCTGTGTACCACTAGTAGATCGCCATGCTAGTTGGTAGAGCCAGATCTTGATGCTCTTCCCGAAGAGTAGAAGGAATGGCCCATAGGGTGGTGGAAACAGCAGAAAAGGCTCTCCTAGACCCACAAGTCAAAATTCTTTAACCAATGGGACCGGGGCTGCCAAATCACCAGAGGGCAAGACAAGAAACGATGGTTGGAAACTGACCAAAGAGAAAAGCAATCTGGAATTAAGGAGAAACTTCCTGACAGTGAGGACAATTAATCAGTGGAACAGCTTGCCTCCAGAAATCGTGGGAGCTCCATCACTGGAGGTGTTTAAGAAGAGACTGGACAGTCAATTGTCTGAAATGGTATAGGTCTCCTGCATGAGCAGGGGGTTGGACTAGAAGACCTCCAAGGTCCCTTCCAGCTCTATTCTATTCTGCCAGACCAGGTGGGAAGGGTTAATTAATGTGCAGTTTAGCAAGAACGTGGAGCTCAAAAGTTCCCTTTTCCTGCTGTACTGAATGGGGTGACAAAATTAGTGGACCAGAGGAATGCTGTGGATATAATTTACTTGGACTTCAGTAAGGCATTTGATAAAGTAGACCATGACCTACTACTTGATAAGATAGAAAAATGTGGGTTAGATAGCATCACCAACAGATGGATTTGTAACTGGCTGACTAGCCGCACTCAACATGTAGCCCTCAATTGAACTGCATCCACAGGATGCAGGGAAGTATGCAGTGGGGTACCCCAAGGCTCTGTTTTAGGCCCAGTACTCTTCAACATCTCCATCAATGATTTGGATAAGGGGATAGATGGGGAACTCATTACATTTGCAGATGACACCAAGCTGGCAGGAATAGCCAACACTCCAGAAGACAGGCTTAAGATACAGGAGGACCTGGACAGACTTGAACATTGGGCGCTATCTAACAAAATGAAATTCATTGGTGAAAAAAGTAAGTTCTACATTTAGGCAATAAAAACCAAATGCACAGGTATAGTATAGGTGGTACCTTGGTCAATAGTAGCAACTGTGAGAGGGATCTCGGATTCCTAGTGGACAATCACTTAAATATGAGCCAGCAGTGTGTTGCAGCTGTCAAAAAAGCCAATGCAGTCCTACGCTGCATTAACAGAGGGATAGAATCAAGATCATATGAAGTGTTAATACCACTTTATAATGCCTTGGTAAGACCACACTTGGAATACTGCATCCAGTTTTGGTCACCACAGTGTAAAAAAGATGTTGAGACTCTAGAAAGAATACAGAGAATAGTAACAAAGATGATTAGAGGCTGGAGACTAAAACATATAAAGAATAGTTGCTGGAATTGGCTATGTCTGGTTTAAGGAAGAGAAGGACGAGGGGGGACAGGATAGCAGGGTTCCAATATCTCAGGAGTTGCCACACCGAAGAGGGAGTCAAGCTATTCTCCAAAACACCTGAAGGCAGGACAAGAAGCAATGAAACTCATCAAGGAGAGAAGCAACAAGGAGAAATTTCCTGACAGAACAATCAGTGGAACAACTTGCCTCCAGAGATTGTGAATGCTCCAACACTGGAAGTTTTAAAGAAGCGATTGGACAACGAACAGACAAGCGATTTGTCTGAAATGGTAGGGTCTCCTGTTTAAGCAGGGGGTTGGACTAGAAGACCTCCAAGATCCCTTCCAACTCTGTTATTCTGAGTTTCCTATGTACGGCATCTTGGTAGTTTATCCAGTTTCAAGAAACACATGCCTTATTCAACAAAAGCTTTATTATTGCAACAGCACAAATCAGCACAAAGGCACTATCTGGAAAATAAATCCAGGCATTTAATCATTTAATACTATGTATACTTTTCATTCTACTCATACAGGAACAAGTTGCAATAAATACCTCTATACATCACAAGATGGCAGTAGAGCTCCACAAAAAGTTTAGTTTGACAAATCTTTGGCTAAACATTTATTCCAAGAGAGGAATAAATTGATTTAGAATACAGAATAACCCGAGTTGGAAGGGACCTTGGAGGTCTTCTAGTCCAACCCCTTGTTCAAGCAGGAGACCCTATGCCATTGCAGACAAATGGTTGTCCAATCTCTTCTTGAAAACCTACAGTGATGGAGTACCCACAACTTCTGGAGGCAACCCGTTCCACTGGTTAATTGTTCTCACTGTTCAGGAAATTTCTCCTTAGTTCTAGGTTGGATCTCTCTTTGTTAAGCTTCCATCCATTACTTCTTGTTTTGCCCTCAGGAGCTTTGGAGAATAGATTGAGCCCCTCTTCTATGTGACAACCCCTCAAACATTGGAACACTGCTATCATGTCACCCCTAGTGCTTCTCTTTGTTATGCTAGACATTTCCAGTTCCAGTGACCATTCATCATATAGTTTAGTCTCCAGTCTCCTAATGATCTTTGTTGCTCTTCTCTGCATTGTTTTTTGTGTCTCAATATCTTTTTTGTAGCTGGTGTCCAAAACTGGAAAGTGTGGTCTTAACAGTGTTTTATAAAGCAGTACTAACACTTCACGTGATCCTTATACTATCCCTCTGCTGATGCAGCTCAGGACGGCACTGTCTTTTTTGGCAGCTGCAGCACATTGCTGCCTCACACTTAAATGATTGTCCACTAGGACACCTAAGATCCCTCTCACAGTTACTGCTCTTGAGCCAGGGACCACCATACCTGTGCATTTGGTTTTTCCTGCCTAAGTGTAAGACCTTACTTTTCTCACCACTGAATTGCATTTTGTTGAATAGGGCCCATTGTTCAGCTCTGTCAAGATCTTTCTGGATCTTGAGCCTATTTTCTAAAAGTGTTGGCTATTCCCCCCAGCTTGGTGTCATCTACAGATTTGAGGAGTTCCCCTTCCTCATCTAAATTGTTTATGAAGATGTTGAAGAGTACTGGGCCTAAGACAGAACTTTGGGGTACCCCACTGCTTGCTTCCCTCCATGCAGATGTAGTTCCATTGAGGACTATACGTAGAGTGTGGTTGGTCAGCCAATTATGAATCCATCCGGTGGTGACGCTGTCTAACCCACATTTTTCTATCTTATCAAGAAGTAGGTTGTGGTCTACTTTGTCAGAAGCCTTACTGAGGTCCAAGTAAATTATATCCACAGCATTCCTTGGTCCACTAATTTAGTCACTTTGTCAAAGAATGCAATTTTGTCTGGTTTTTTATTTGTTTTTGACAAACCCTTTCCTTTAGTTTTCTGGATTCATTTCCCCCCCATGTTTTGAAGATTGGAACCACATCGGTGCTTTTCCAGTCCTCTGATAGTTCCCCGATGATCCAGGATTTTCGAAAGACATGGTACAGTGATTCCAAGATCACATCTGCCAGCTCCTTCAGAACTCTGGGATGTCATCTATGGTCCTGGTGATTTAAAGTGGATAGATGTTATCTTACAATTTCTAAAGAAAAGAACACAAGTGCCTTCGTTTCTACATGGAGACCGCTTCTGGACTTTGTGGTTGAGGTGGGGAAAAAATGAAACTTTGATTCTGGGTTTCACTGATGAGATTGATTTGTTGTTACAGAAATGGCTAGTTTTTGCTATTGTGAAAAAGTAAAAAGTTGAGGCTCAACCTTGATACTCTATTCTATTGCAACACGGGAAGTTGGAAGTTAATCTCTTTTTTTTCCTTTTTCCTCCCCTTCCCTCCCTTTTTCCTCCCCATGGTGTCCTACTATTTGCTTTGTAGTTTGTATTTTACTGGACAACTTAATAAAGTGTTATTTAAAAAAATGTCTTGCCTATTTTGCTTTGTACTCCAATAGTACTTACAGTACTATTTTTGGTAGGTTTGACTATTTTTTCCTTTTGTGTAAAGACAGATGCAAAGAAAGAATTAAACAGTTCTGCTCTTTCTGCTGCCTGTTACTTCCTTGTCATCTTCTCAGTTAGTAGACCAATCGTTCCCTTGACTTTTTTCTTGTTTCTTTACATGTTGAAAAAAACTTTATTATTATTATTTTTATCATTTGTTGCAAGTCTTAGTTCATTCTGTGCCTTAGCTTTCCTGGCTTCATCTTTGCAGACTTGGGCTATTTGCTGGTATTCTGTTTTAGTTATATGTCCTTCTTTCCATTTTTTTATATTTGTCCTTTTTGTCTTTCAGTTTATCAGAGAGTTCCTTATCCAATCGTGTTGGTTTCTTCTGGGGTCTCTTATTTTTCTTTCTTAGAGGGATTGTGCTAGATTGGGCTCTTATAATCTCATTTTTCAAAGTTTCCCAAAATCCTTGAAATGTTTTCCCTTTAAGATTTTTATCCATGGAGCCTTTCAACTCCCTCTTAGTTTATTGAAATCAGCTCTCTTAAAGTCTAACGCACTAATTTGACTTTATTTTATTGCTTGTATCTGCATTATGTTGAATTCCAATGTGACATGGTCACTCTCCCTCTAAGTTCCTGCAACTTCAACCCCCTCTATCATTTAATTGCTGTTAGTGAGAATTAAGTTCCCTCCTCTACATTTTGAGTGACAAAGTGGTCTGCTAGGTTCGTAAGGAATCTGCCTGATCTCCCACTTGTCACAGAGTGTGTCTCCCAATTGATATCAGAGTAGGTGAAGTCCCCCATTACTATTGTATTGTGCTTCCTTCATATCTTTGTTGTTGTTGTTAGTTGCGAAGTCGTGTCCGACCCATCGCGACCCCATGGACAACGTTCCTCCAGACCTTCCTGTCCTCTACCATCTTCTGGAGTCCATTTAAGCTCACGCCTACTGCTTCAGTGACTCCATCCAGCCACCTCATTCTCTGTCGTCCCCTTCTTCTATTTCCCTCAATCTTTCCCAGCATTAGGCTCTTCTCCAGTGAGTCCTTCCTTCCTTCTCATTAGGTGGCCATCAGGTGGTACTTGAGTTTCAACTTCAGGATCTGGCCTTCTAAGGAGCAGTCAGGGTTGATCTCCTCTAGGACTGACCGGTTTGATCGCCTTGCAGTCCAGGGGACTCGCAGGAGTCTTCTCCAGCACCATAGTTCAAAGGCCTCAATTCTTTTGCGTTCAGCCTTTCTTATGGTCCAACTTTCACAGCCATACATTGCAACTGGGAAAACCATGGCCTTGACTTATACCTTAGCTAACTGATTAGTGCATCTATTTCCTCTGTTTGGTTGAGTGGCTTGTAGTATACATAGTATGGCAATGTCATTCCTTTTCCCCTTTATATTAATCCAAATGCATTCAATAATGTTTTCATCCTTGTTTTTTTGCATTTCTATAGAGATGTAGTTTTTCTTATATGTAATGCAATTCTAGCTGCTCTTTTATTAGGTCTGTTTCTTTTGAACAATTTAAATTTAAATTTAAATCTAAACCCTAACCTTAACCCTAAATTTAAATTTCTCTGGCTTAGATTCCAGGCATGAATTTAATCCCACCAAGTTTTGGTAATGGCAACAATGTCGTACTTGAACTTCATGTTCACCCTGTTTGTTCCTTATACTTTTGAGTATTGGTGCTTAGGCATCTAAGCCATTTTTGACTGATCCTGCATTTGCTTCTTAAATCTCCTGTTTTTCATCTGAGTTTCCCTTCTTTTTTACCACTTAGTTGATTGCCTTGGGATGTATGCTTGGAATTAGCTTCTAAATATTTGTTTCCCTGCCCTTCCATATTTAGTTTAAAGCCTCGGGATAAGGAAAGCCAGTTGATTTCCAAAATGTTCTTCCCAGTTCTTGTGAGCCCATCTCCAGCTAGAAGCCTCCTCCCCTTGCAAGTATTAAAGACCGTGGTCTAGGACTCCAAAGTTCTCTCAGTTGTACCATCCCTTAAGCCAGTGATTTACCTCTAAAATATTCCATTTCCTCATTGGATTTTGACCTTCCATTGGAAGTACAGATGAAAACACCACTTGTGCTCCCAACTCTCTGGTTTTCATGCCTAGCTGCTCTTAGTCCTTTGATATTGTTTTCAAGCTCCTTGTTATATCATTTGTGTCCACATGAAAGAAGAGAAATGGACGATAATCTGTGGACTTAATTATTTTAGTAAGCCTTTCATTCACATCTTTGATCTTTGCTTCTGGGAAACAGCAAACATCTCTAAATTGATTGTCTGGTCTACGTATTACTGGTTCAGGTCGTCTGAGTCGTGGGTCTTCTGTCACCAATGTTTGCTTTTTTTCCTAGAGGAAGTCTGGTCTACTTTTTTCCCCTGTCACTGGTACACCTAATAATGTTCCTTGTCCAGGTGTCTGCATGCTTTCTTCCAAGGAGAGCTTATAAAATGTATTGTTTCACTCCAGCGGGCCTGGACTGGACTGGGTTAGCTTTTTTCTTTCTTTCTTTTTTCTTTCTTTCTTTCTTTCTTTCTTTCTTTCTTTCTTTCTTTCTTTCTTTCTTTCTTTCTTTCTTTCTTTCTTTCTTTCTTTCTTTCTTTCTTTCTTTCTTTCTTTCCTTCCTTCCTTCCTTCCTTCCTTCCTTCCTTCCTTCCTTCTTTCTTTTCTTTTCTTTTCTTTTCTTTTCTTTTCTTTCTTGTTCTATAGCGACATGTCACCTTTTAGAGAGTCTGTTTCTAAATTTTCATTATTTCTTTTAGTTGTTGTTCCCTACTGTGTTTGGTTTGGTTTCAGTCTTCTTCCTTTAGTTGGGGATAACCAGTTTTCAAGGATAGTTTAATTGGTTTTATGAACTTCACTTTATGAAGTTGTATTAAAGGACCTTTCCAGCTCCACAATTCTGTGATCTTTTGCTATATTCGAGCCTGCTAATTCATAGCATAGTAGCAGTATAAAAGAGATGTGTACTGGTTTCTGTATGGCAATCCTTCAGGTGGGTCAGCCATTTCCTTTTTGTCTCTTGTTATCCAGGAAATGCTCTGAAGGTTAGGAGGGCTGTTCTGCTTTGGCTGCCCTGACTGGGAGGTCTGTTCCGGAATGGCTGTGCTTGGCAGATGCTCTGACCCTTGGCTGCTCTCAACCAGGCCAGCCATTAGTTAAAAGGCACTATTTAAGGCTCTCTCTTTACACAATGGTTTTCCTGCCCTGTCCTGCTCTGAATGAAATCACGCCTCTTCCCTTGGCGTGGAATGATGACGTTGATCTCCTGACTTTGTCAGTCAAGGATAAATTAATTAAAGTCAATTTGTCACTATATATTAGACACTTTATTGTATCCCACTGCAATGGAATTTAAATGCAATAAAATTGTGACAGCATTACTGTCGGCCTCATTCAGCAACTAATTTCTTGTAAAAAAAGTAGGTTAATACTTTTGCAGCTTCTCAAGAAGTGGCGTTTTGAGGTCTACAGTGCTGAAGAGAGGCTGCCTGAGGATAATTTTGCCAATGCTTAGAAATGTAAAAAATAAACTTTCTATAATGTATTTTTTTAATGTAAATATGGCCTTATCGACTTTGGAAAGGATATTTTGCTTTATTAAGAAACCAGAACCAATGAGGAATTGCTAAATCTGTTTAGGAATTCACTGTGTTGAAAAGGAAGTTTATAACCTGTGACTGACATTTTCTTGAACCGCTTGCTTCTTGGAACACTACTTTTGGGTTCCTGGAGCAGCGGGCATTGATTATTCTCTTCCTCCATCTTTCTCAGGGGGTCCAGATGTCACAGTTTACAAGAGGGAGAGTCACCACTTTGCAAGATGTGCATGGTTGCCATAGGGCTGTCTCTGCATTTGTGTCTATAACTGTCACCCTCTTTCTCCCAAGCAATGGATTTCTCTTTATGTCACGGCTACAGTCATGAAGGTTTGTGCCAAGGCAGGGGAAACCTGTTACTGCTTAACTTCTGCACCTACTTGCACGAACTGCCTGATGACATAATTTAAACCTTTTCAATATGGAGCATCAGAATAGCTTTTTCTGCTTTAGAACAACTCTTCAACCTTCAGTAAGAGATTCTTTCAGTTCTTTACTTCCAGACATCAAGATGGTATCAGTTGCACCAAAGTTTTTTTACCTTTTTTCCTAACAATTTTAATTCTAGTTCCTATTTGTTCTAGACCAGTATTCCTTATTATATAACTTCTTCATGTAAGTTAAACCAATTCACCAGTGGAACAGCTTGCCTCCAGAAATCATGGGCACTCCATCACTGGAGATTTTTAAGAAGAGGCTAGACAGTCACTTGTCTGAGATGATATAGGTTCTCCTGCTCGAGCAGGGGGCTGGACTAGAAGACCTCCAAGGTTCTATTCTATTCTATTCTATTCTATTCTATTCTATTCTATTCTATTCTATTCTATTCTATTCTATTCTATTCTATTCTATTCTATTCTATTCTATATTCTCCTATTCTATTCTATATTCTCCTATTCTATTCTATATTCTATTCTATTCTATATTCTATATTCTATATTCTATATTCTATATTCTATATTCTATATTCTATATTCTATATTCTATATTCTATATTCTATATTCTATATTCTATATTCTATATTCTATTCTGTTCTATTTTCTATTCTATTCTATTCTATTCTATTTTCTATTCTATTCTATTCTATTCTATATTCTATATTCTATTCTATTCTATTCTATTCTATTCTATTCTATTCTATTCTATTCTATATTCTATTCTATTCTATTCTATTCTATTCTATTCTATTCTATTCTACTCTACTCTACTCTACTCTACTCTACTCTACTCTACTCTACTCTATTCTATTCTATTCTATTCTATTCTATATTCTATATTCTATTCTATTCTATTCTATTCTATTCTATTCTATTCTATTCTATTCTATTCTATTCTATCCCATAATTCTATTCTATTCTATTCTATTCTATTCTATTCTATTCTATTCTATTCTATTCTATTCTATTCTATTCTATTCTATTCTATTCTACTCTATTCTATTCTACTCTACTCTATTCTATATTCTATATTCTATATTCTATATTCTATATTCTATTCTATTCTATTCTATTCTATTCTATTCTATTCTATTCTATTCTATTCTATTCTATTCTATTCTATTCTATTCTATTCTATTCTATTCTATTCTATATTCTGTTCTATTCTATTATTATTTTCTATTCCAACAAGGTAACAGTATGCAATCATGGCACATTCTCAGCATGTAATCTTTGAGGTCCATATTTTGTCCTCTTGCTTTCTGGTCATTGGAAACATACAAATGCTTCAGCTGACAGATATAATGTAGCAGCAATCCTGAGATATCCAAATGAATGTCAGAAAAAGTTGTCCTGATGTCTATCATTGTGGAAGGCAAGGCGTGGAATAATGGCTATGTTACATCAAGGCATGTTACTGAAGGTTATCCATTTTTGTTCAGCTGTGGATCCCAGAGATGGGCGGGAGGTGGGGGATGATGGGCTTCCTTCATGATACGTGGTCGAGCAGAACCTGGAGAGCAGTCTGTTGGGAGGCAGGGAGCTGGATTCAGGGAACTCTAAGGACTTTTTACATTTTAAGGATAATTCTATAATAAATAAGGGAGAACCTACTGTACACCGATTTCTGCCGGTAATCTAGAGTTAAATGGTTTGTTAAATGATGGAGGCATATATTTGTTTCAAAATACTTTCTTGGAAACATAAGGGGTAATGTCACACATTACAGTATCATGTGAAAAAAAATGATCAGATCCCCAAATCTCCCGTTTCATATGTCCCCAGATATTTTTGCATGGAATTCAGTAGAATGAAATAAATAAGGAGGGCAAAAACTGATTGTATAGCTGTAGAATTCTCTGCTTTGCAAAAAATATTTCCATCTCTTCTGATGACAAAATGATGCAACTACACAGCACATAATAAAAGTTTCGGAAGAGCTGACTTTTAAATTTTGGAAGTGTTTCTTTATTAAAATCATGAGGAGAGTAAATGCGATCCTGTTCTGCTTTTGAGGAGTTAACCTACTGATGGACAGACAGACAGATTTGCCATCCCTTTGCATAATTTATTTCCTGCATTCTTATTGGACTGGAAAGAATAAAAAATGATGCCTTATTCAAATGAGAATACGAAATATGTATGTCATTTTGGCAAAATAGAAACCAAAGGCAAGCTATCAATAAAATTGCACTGAAAAGAATTTGAGGAGCATATGACAAGAATATTAAGGGAAAAGATGAAGAAGCATCTACTGACCCAAAGGTGCTTTTTTTTCCAAAAGGCAATGGGATTTTCTTGGTTTTTTTCTTTGAAAACATTTCACTTTTCATTTGAGAAGCTGAAGAAGGGAAACATTTTCAAAGAAAAAACAAGAAAGTCCAGTTGCCTTTTTGAAAAAAGCACCCCTAGGGCAGAATTCCCCAACCTTTGGGGGTTGGCAGCATGGAGCGGGGGGGGGGGGAGAAGGGATGGTTTTGTGGATGTGTGTGTGAATGCAGGTGTGTGTGTGGGTGCGCGCATGAATACCCGTTGCTTGTGCGAGTGGGGCCGCAAATGGCTGTGATGCTCACACGAGCGGTGCCACAAACACCCATGACGCTCGCGGTGACGCTCACACAAGTGGTGCTGTGCGTACGCGCACACACGCATGCACCGGCCAGCCACTCATGTAGCCCGGTGGTCCACAGGCTGGGGACCCCTGCCTAAGGGACAGCCATGACCTGGATGATTGAGAATCTCTATAGATAAGTATCTATTGAGAGCCCAAAATAATTTCCCCATAATTTTATGCTCCTTTTGCATCAAATACCCGAGGATCAGTTCTCTTCTGTGCTGCTATGTCCACACCACAGAACACCCTCCCCAGGAGAGGGGGGCCTCTATTGGCCTCCCACCCATGCTAAAGGCCTGGAGGTCCCACAAGGGTTTGGGGCAGGAAGACATGTAGCCAGTGGTGGGATTCAGCCGGTTCTCACCACTTCGGCAGAACCGGTAGCTAATTCTTTGTTGCCCAGGCCCAGAATGGACTTCCGGAAACGGCGTCCATGCAGAGAACCGGTTGTTCACGTATGTGAATCCTACCACTGCATGTAGCCCTGCTGCTTCGCTACCATATTGTCACCTTAGTCATGAAATCCAGCTGGGTGACTTTTGGGCCAATCACCAAGAGACTCTGAGTTCTAGTCCCGCCCCTGGACATGAAAGCCTATTGGGAGACTTTGGGTCAGTCGTTCTCAGCCCAATCCACCTCACAGGGTTGTTGTGGTGGGGAAACTGAGAGGAGGAAGAAGTATTAGATATGCTTGCTGCCTTGAATTATTTATAAAAATAATAAAGGAGGGGTATAAATTTTTTTTTAAAAGGCAATAAATAATCTCATGGGCTAGAAGTAGAATGATATTTTTGCCCCCGGGCATTTATTATTTTATTGGTTCTGGGTTTTTATCAATTGCGTTATTGTTTTTATCCCTCCGTAGGCCACTTAAAGTCACTTTGGTTAGATGGGCAGCAATATAAATGGTCTAAAGCAGGGGTCGGCCACCTGGAACATTGAAAGAGCCGTTTCCCTAAAAAAAAAAAACCCTGGGAGCCGCAAAATGTGCCCGCGCATGCGCGCCGTCTGCACATGCGCGCCTTTCGCGCGCGTCCGCGCATGCCCGTCCACGCATGCGCGCCCATCCGCGCATGCGCGGACGGTGCACATGCGCGCATGCGCTCCCCCCCAAATGGCGGAGGAGGCTCCGGAGCCGCAGGTGATAGCTCAAAGAGCCGCATGCGGCTCCGGAGCCGCGGGTTGCCGACCCGTGGTCTAAAGAAATAAAAATAATAAATAAGGAATAGAAGAAGCACCTTTAGGGAAGGAATCTGAGCATATTTTTTGTTTCTGATGTACCAAAAGTATTTAAGGGTTCAAAATCTATGGCATCTTTTAGGCACTGAAATTCTGTAGTCATACACAGTTTCATCTTAACAGCTGTGGAGTAATTCTCTCTGAAATAATAGAAAACACTTGTAGCTCAGGTTTTAGATTTTGGCTGTGATTTGCTTTCCAAGCTTGTTTCAATTTAGTTTCTGAATGTTTCATTACCAGACTAGGTGACATCATCAGCAGGACTTTCTTGTCCTGTCCCTCTTTGTCTTATATATGTCTTGTGTGCCAGTGTGGTCAGTTGGTCGTGTGATTGGTTGTTTGTTTGGAGCTATATTTAGGAACTATATTTAGTAACTCTCTGCTCATCTAGTTCCGTAAGTGGTAGAGATTTTTTTGTAATAAACCCCCCTCCACCGTTTTGGTCTACAAAATGGAAAACTATACTTGACAGAACCTAGCTGATCTCAAACAGCAATTCCCTGGCTGCAGACTTGGCTGGGAAGTAGAAAGGATCTCCGGGCAGAAATGGCGGCAGATCCGTCCATCTGGTTGCCATAGCAACTGTACAGCTAACACTAGACATGGACCTGGGATCTGCAGACAAAATGGTTAACTACCTCAGTTGAATGTATTTAAACTGGTCTCCATTTTTTTTGTTCAAGGTAATAAATCCAAAGAACGCAACGTCTCTTTATTTAGCATTCATAAGAAGTTAACAGTGAAACAAATCCACATTTCTAAAGCCATGACTAGGTTTAACAGATTTAACAGAATAACAGAATTGGAAAGGATCTTGGAGGTCTTCTAGTCCAACCCTCTGCTCAAGCGGGAGATCCAATGCCATTTCAGACAAGTCCCTGTTCAATCTCTTCTCGAAAACCACCCACAACGTCTGGAGGGAAGCTGGTCCTCTGGTTAATTGCTCTCAGTGTCAGGAGATTATGCCAGGAAGGTCTGGTTTCTTAGACTGGGGTTTGGGGTTGGGGGGAGAATGAGAAGCAAGTCTGAGAACAATGATTCCAGGTCAGTATCTCTGCTGAAGGGCTATTACTACTATGAGTAGTTTCTACTTTTCTGGCCCTTTATTTTTATGTTTGTAGAGATCTGAAAGGTAAGAAGATAATTGAGTCTTGTCTTCCTGTGGGAAGTCAGCCCCCCAGAGAAGGAAATATTAAAAGGGCAGGAAAAAATATATTTCCTCAGGATCTTGAAGAGGCAGGAAAGCATGCCCAGTTTTCTTAATAGCCCCAAGTCTGCCTCCCCCAAGCAGAAACCAGCTCTATAGAAATGCAGATGCAGACCATTCAGGAAAGTTGGAGCTAGAAGATTAAGAAGACAAAGACCTAAAATCTGCATACCTCACCCAAACTCTTAAGAGTCATTAGCCCAGCCCCAGGGAAGCAGGATATGACCTTTGGGACATAATAGGATTAAACCACAGATACCAAGGCTCAGAAAAGCACACTCGGACTCAGTTCAAAGTTCATGCCACAGGAACAGGAAACAACTCAAAGCAAAAGGCTTCAGAGGGTATAAAAAACCCACTCCCTACATGTGTTCTCTCTCTTTTCTGCCAGCCATCTTCCTGTCTGGCTCTTCTCTCCAATAAACTACAACCTTCTTCCCAAAGCAGTTGCCATGTTTATTCCCAGCTTGGATGAACCACGATGAAGACTTTTCTTCCAACATTCCTTTTCAGATGTTCATTTCCTTCTAGATCTGATGGGAATCTTTTAAAAACATAGAGCAGTTTTTTCATATGTCAACTCTTTGACATGAGCCATAAATGCTCCAGAGAGAGAAACTGGGCTGAAAGGACAAAGGTCCTGCGATTGTGCATTTGAATTATTCATAATTCGGAATTCAGTTGGTTTCCCCAGTTGACATAACGATGTAATCTTGAAAGCTCTTGGCCTGTGAACATGAATCATTGAAAGAGTCACCCCTAAAAGTAGACAGGCTGAGCATTACTTTCTTGGGGGATTCTGAGATCAGCAATGGGGACGCTCACAGATCAGATGGAGCTGATCGACTAGAGGCCTTTTGCCATTCCAAGTGAAAAATGAAGCCATTGGTTATGACCAAAGTCTCATGGACTTTTGAGAGATTTGTGAAATTTCAGATATTCAGAAGGATCATATTTACAGTTTTGTTGGGACCTGGGAGCAAAAAAGCTCTCGCCCTAAATTTGGGGCCCAACTACTCAAAGAGTCAGGATACCCTGTATATAGCTGAATTAACTGGAGGGCTCAATGAACGCAATGTGAGGCCAAAGCAGTGGACAGGAAGAGAGGCAGGGGCCAGGAGGGGGCCAAGAAATCACAGATAGAATCCAAGGTGGGTGGGAAGTAAAGTTTGCTGGACCTGAGTAGAGAATAGAGAGGAACTGTTGGTGAGGCAAGCTAAAATCAGTTTTTTTTCTCCACAAATAATCCGCCCTGCTCTGCAGAACCTGCTTTCATGCAGCCTCAGAGTTTATCTATTTTTTCCCCAGTATTCATGCTGCTTCTTCTCGTTGGGAGATCCTAGTGAGGTCCAGCAGCTGGAATGTAGACTATTTAGCCATGATAAGGTCATGTTGCCCAGGGTGCACCACGTGGAGTTTAGTCTACATTGCATGCCAGCATACCACTTTTAGGATATGGCAATATTCGAGTACCACCTAGCAAGGTGTCAAAAACTTGGTGACAAAAAAAACCCTGTTCAAAGTTGCAATTGCACTGAAATGACTTATGACCATTTTTCACACTTATGACCATTGCAGCATGCCCAGGGTCATGTGATTTATATTTAGATGCTTGGCAACTGATTCATATTTATGATGGTCACAGTGTCCCAGGGTCATGTGATCCCCTTTTGCAACCTTTTGACAAGCAAAGTCAATGGCAGAGCTGCTGGTGGCCAAGTGCTAAGGCGGGACTTCTTTCCCTCCCTCCCTCCCTCCCTTCCCTGCCTCCCTTTTTCTCATTCCTATCTCCTTCTGAAGGAAGAATTTGAACCCCACCCCCCTATATTTTCCCTCTTTCATATATTGATCAAACAAGGAAAGGCCTCCAGAGACAGAAAAGACAAGCTGCTGAGTGAACTAGCTTAAAAAGGCACTTCCCCTTTAAGAATTAGCTACTGGCTAGAAAGGAAAGTAAGGAGCCCAGCTGGCACTTAAGGAAGAAAAAAAATGTTAAGTACTGACTGCCGGCTAAGGCAACCTCCCCAAATGGCTCCATTCGTAAGTAAAATCTGCAGCTCCAGAGGACTCTCTCACTGTAAGTCTTTGCCTGTGCTGGCTCTTTCCCTTCCCCACTACACTTGGCTAGGCAGGGCTGCGTACCACCTGCCACTCATTAATGTACCACAAGTGGTACGCGTACCACAGGTTGAAAAGCCCTGCCCTATAACATCCCTTCGGCTTTGATTTCCCAAGGAAAATTTGGACAGCACTCAACTGGATTTGTAGTAGCCATTGCGCCAGTACTGGAAATATAAATGGGGGCTGGTTGATAATCCTGACAGTGATTGTGGGAGCATCCTGCAAACTTTACATCATATTGCGATAGAATTCCTCCTGAGAAGCTTCCCTGGATTCCTGCATGAATTCCACGATCTCGAGGGCACTGCTGTGCAGTGGCTAAACAATTCAGATATCCGGCCGTAGGTTTAGCCACCTCAGTAACTGCTGATACATAATTTAATTTTATACAGACTTTTATTCGTCACTATGTGTTTTTAAAATAATTCACTGTTCTGATGTTTTATATTTTGATAGACATTTTATATGCTGTTTTGGTGGATGTTTTATGCATTAACGCTGTATTCTGTTATGCTATACGAAATATAGATAGAGAATTTTTAGAGAGGAGTCTAGTTAGAGAGATGACATTTGCCCTCCATTTACAAAGGAGGGGGAGTTTGCCCTTGGCTTCCGTATGGGAGTGCACAATTCCAATTAGCCCAACTTCTGTAGGCTCAGCACTATGGGTACTTTTTCTTTGTTTCCATATTTATGGACTATTTCAACCCAAGTGTACCACCTTTGGTCCTGTTATATGCTGTCCAGGATGTGGGTCTTTTTTCTTCCTAAAAGGGAAGGGGGCAGCGTTGGTCAATTTTAGCAAGATGGTCAGACTTTTTGTGACACACAAGCACACCCCTCCATCGCCAGGAGTCCTTTTCCACTGGGCTCTCTCCCCTGCCCCACTCAAACTGATAGAGATTGTGCTGCAGCCCCTAATGGCAAAGCGCTCCCCAGAACCGACTACCTCAGAGGAGAGAAGGTGGAGCATCCACGGTCTGGCAAGCTTTCTTCCCAGGAACTGTCTGGTGGGAAAGGCAAGCTGGTCTTCTGAACAATTGTGGCTGACACACACAGACCCCCCCAAGCCTGATGGACACAGCAAATACCGAAAGGCTGAACAGCCTCTTGGAAAGCAAATTTGAGTCACTGAGGATGGGGCAGGGAGAGATCCCCTTGCTCTGAGTGGCAGAAGTTAATAATTAGTGACAATGATTGACAGCTGTACTCCCATCTGCTGCTCCGATGCCTAGGAGCATTTCTCCCACTCCGGTCTGTGGGTACAATGAACTCCTGAGGGAGAGGAAGGCTGCCTGTGATTGACAGGTGCCTTGCAGAGAGACAGGCTGCTGACAGCAAGAGGACCGAAGCCTCCCAGTGCTTCACGGAAATCTCATGGGCTGTATACATTTATTCCATTTCATTTATCGTGTCCAGAATGGGGTTAAATATATTACCAGGAAACCCGTGTTTACTGCAGACTTCCTTGCATGTTAAATTAGACAAATATGTATCTTAATGCTGGATTGGCTTCCTTTAGACATCCCTGATCATGTCGTGCATGTAAGGCATCAGGATACCTAAAAAATTAATGTTTTTCTACTGTTATAGGGAGGTGAAACTTCTGGCGCAGTGAAACTCATGAATTGCCAGGCTAAGAGGGATTCTGTGGGACCGGGTCTCCCTCCCACCCTCCTGAAAGTCAGCTCCTTCGTGCAGATGGAGGAAGGGAGGGGACAGGAGTCCTTTACACCCACTCCAGCCCTGCAATCTTTTTTCTTTATTTTTATTTTTTTTTGCCTTGGGCTGCGTTCCAGGTTGGGTAGGCCAATCAATTATTTTGTGAATTGTTTTTTACACAAATCGCACCTGTAAAGAAAATTCTACCATTGTCGCCATATTGTAGCCAGATGCTTTGCAGCAGATCAGGCGTTTTCTTAACGGTGCTTTTTTTTTTTTTTCTCCTTAAATCTCATGCTGACCTAAGGGTTTAAGGGTGATTTTTTCCCTCCAAAAATATATGCCTTGATCATTAACACCATGATGCAATTTCGTGCAATAAAAGACGGAGAGCTTCAAGTAACAGGAAAGCAGAATGCTATACAAGTGCTTGTATATCGGATAGGTCCTTGGTTCTTTAGCTGTGGCAGACATTGATATGGGGTTGGATTAGATGCCTAATTCAGTTTGGCTATCTTGGTACACATTTAATATGTTTAATAACGTTTCAAGGAATCAACAGTGTGATTCTTTTCTAGCGGACTTCCTATAATGGAAGGGAATGGAGACTGCTGATTTTGTTTCTTTTGCAACTAGAGGTCTAGTTGCTTCAGCTCCTCTTTTACAAAATTTAAATGCTTATTACCCACAGATAATACAGGTACTCCTCAGTTGAGCCCAAAACTTATGTTGCTAAGTGAAACATTTGTTAAGTGAGTTTTTGCCCCATTTTACAAATTTTCTTGCCACAGTTCTTAAGTGAATCACTGCAGTTGTTAAGTTAGTAGCCTGGTTCTTAAGTGAATCTGGATTCCCCATTGACTTGGCTTGTCAGAAGGTCACAAAAGCTGATCACATGACCCCAGGACACCGCAACCGTCATAAATACGAATCAGTTGCCAAGCATCTGAATTCTGATCACATGATGATGGGGATGCTGCAACAGTCATAAGTGTGAAAAATGGTCATAAGTCACTTTTTTCCAGTGCTGTTGTAACTGCATCTATCAAGCTCCTTTTGAACCTTGAGCCTGTCTTCTTCAGCCTCCCTCACCCCCAGTTTGGTGTCATCTGTAAATCTGATGGGCGTTCCTTGTATCCACTTTACCCTGAGATGTATCAATCAATCAGAATAGAGCTGGAAGGGACCTTGGAGGTCTTCTAGTCCAACCCCCTGCTCAAGCAGGAGACCCTATACCATTTCAGACAAGTGACTGTCCAGTCTCTTTTTAAAAACCTCGAGTGATGAAGCACCCACGGTTTCTGGGGGTAAGCTGTTCCACTGGTTAATTGTCCTCACTGTCAGGAAGTTTCTCCTTAATTCCAGGTTGCTTCTCTCCTTCATTAGTTTCCATCCATTGTTTCTTGTCTTCCCTTCAGGTGCTTTGGAAAATAAGTTGATTCCCTCCCCCTTGTGGCAGCCTCTCAAATACTGAAATACTGCTATCATGTCATCTGTAGTCCTTCTTTTCTCTAGACTGGCCATACTCAAATCCTGTGTTTTTGTCTCCAGGCCTTTAATCATTTTTCAAAAGGAAGCTTTGGGTAAGCTTGCAACAGTCACAGTATACACAGATACCGTGTTTTCCCCAAAATAAGACCTATCCCCAAAATAAGCCCGGTCTTATATTTTTTTCCCTTCAAAAGAAGCACCAGGTCTTATTTTCAGGGGATGTCTTACCCACTTACCTTAGGATCGCCGCAGCCAGGCCTGCCCCGACACCTGTTGCGCTGCTGCCCGAGTTCTTCGTATGTTTAAGTCTTCAAGCCTTTAATCATCTTAGTTGCTATTCTCTGATTTTTTTCCAAACTCTCAACATCTTTTTTGTGATATGGTGACCAAAAGTGGCTTCAGTATTCCAGGTGTGGTCTCACTAGGGCTTTATAAAGCGGTACTTTATAAAGCGGTGATCTTGATTCTATGCCTCTGTTTATACAACCCAGGATTGTATTAGCTTTTTTGGCTGCTGCTGCACACTGCTGGCTCATAGTCAAGTGATTGTCCACTAGCCTGCTGTGATGCTTCAGCAGATCGTATTCTAGGCAGCGGTTAGACTATGTAACGGCTATGATTCCACAATTCTATCGTATAATGAAGCTCATTCACTCATTCTAACATTTGAAATGCTCGCTTTATAAAGAGAGCTAATCCTATTTTAGAGGATTAATCAACTGAAATAATATGCTAATACAGCTGGACTTGTTCACTTTGCTTGTGACATCTTCCAGTTGAATGTTCTCTGCCCCAAAGCAAACTGGGACACCTTCTAGAAACTTTGAGGCTTACACAAAATGACAGCCATCTGCTTTGCAGACTCCTGGGAATTCAGGCGGCTTCCAATCTATTTTGCAGGCATTTCAAAGCTGCAGCAATCCTTATTTCTGGACCAAGGACTTGGGACCTTTACACCTTTTCTTCTTGCTTACCTCCATTGACCTGTGACTGCCTAATAGGAATGATTTTATCTTCCTAACATTACAGCATCTCTAGGGTTGTGTTTTGGGTGGGTTGAGATTAGGAGATCCGCCACAAGCTAATTGAAGAGGCAGCTCTCCTGGACAAGCAGGCCTTGTAGAGGAGATCCTGTAGACTAGAGGGCAGAGGGAATGAACATGAGGGACAGGAAGGAGAGCCACTGGCAAGACCATCGTCAAATAAAAGAGGACCGGAGCAGGAATGTAACCCAAGAAACCATCCGAGACAAGCACCCCCCCCCCAATTTTCACAAAAGATAAATGGAGGGAAGGGAGAAGCCCATCCATACTTACAAGATTCTGTTACTATAGCTTTACAATAAAATTAGTATTGACCTATATGGCACTGGATGGTCTTCCTTGAAGGGTACACACATGCCATAGAGATGGAGAAGGGCGCTATTTTCTAGCATTGGTAGTGAGGGAAAGTAGAAATGAAAGTCTCTTTTTCTTAGCTGAACCTTTCAGTCCTGCTCATTGCTCACTGAGACAAACCCGTTACTTATGTCCCACAATTAGGAAGGGACATTGATGAGTTTTCCTTAATCTGAGCCATTATCCAGATGATCTGTCGGATACTGGTTTTTTCTGTAAGATGAAACATGATTGTATCTTATCAGGTGTTTTCTCAAATGCAAGGTCTGCTAAAGCTGCTAAAAATATTGAGGTCTTAATTTCAACACAATAGCATTTTAAACTCAGCAAATCACAGTTCAGTTGTTACAGGACATTTTACCACACAAATAGGTAAGAGTGGCCTCTCAGCTTTATTAGATAAAATGCATCACATTAGCTACACATCTGAGGAAAAACAATGGCTATTAGCATTTAAAGAAATTTGATTCAAATAAATTTATTGCTATAAATAGCCAGGTCTAGCCTAGATGCACATTAATAGTGTGTGCATACTTTTGAGAATGCATATTATTTCCAAATCATTTAAGTATCAACCTATTACAGTGATGGTGAACCTTTTAGAGACCGAGTGCCCAAACCGCAACCGAAAACCCATTTATTTATTGCAAAGTGCCAGGGCTGCATCAGCATTCTGGTGCCCTTGGGGGGAGGGGGGGAGGGAGGCGCCTCTGAGTGCCGCCTCTGGCACGCAAAACCTGGGGCCGCAAAAATGGGCCACCGTGCTGCAAGGCGCAAAAATGGCCACCGCTGCGCCACAGGGTGCAGATACAAGGCACTGCACCACGCAAGAACGGGGCAGGGCTAGTATCACGCAGGCACTAGCCCCGCCCCATTTGCAGCGCATGCGTGCTCGCGGCCCCGTGTAAAATGCTTCCCCCTCCCTTTTCTTCCAGTCCACCAATCGACAATGGTTGGTGACCTCTGCTCTACCACCTCTACTCGAGTTTGCTAGTCGGCCGCTTCGCCTCCTTTGTGCTGGGGGGGGGGCTCCTGCTCCGGGCGGCGGGGGCAGCCTGATGGACCTGCTGCTGGCGGCGGTGGTGCGCATGCCAACAGAGAGGGCTCTGAATGCTGCCTCTGGGACCCGTGCCATAGGTTTGCCACCACTGACCTATTATTTATATATTTATAAATAGCACTAAACTCAGTATATCCAAAGTGATGATGTTGTTTAACTGATTATTACATTTTATGTACACATTTAGCTTTTGAACAAAAGCTAAATTTGTTTTAGGGAGCCCATTGTAGAGAATTCAAAAGGTCTCTCTCTGCAACTGGCCTGCTCTTGATGAGACAGGGAGGCAATGAGGTAGAAGCAATGCCAGATAAATTAAACAAAGATATATCTTGGGCCCATTATTATTTAACAATTACTTCAGTGCAATAATGGATTATTGAAATACAAAGGATCATCCCCTGAATTGGCAAACAGGCCCCTACCTAGACTGCTTTGTGCAGATGAGCTGGTCATACTTTGCAGATTTCAGTAAGATTACAAAGTGCCACAAAGGCAGGATCCTATTTTTTGAAAGGACCACTTAAATGAAAATTGATTATGAGAAAACTAAGATCACGGGCTTTCCAAAGTGTTACAAAAATTGTCCTTGTTGGTTTATTGCTTTTTATTGTTGTATGCCACCCAGATCCATGTGTTTTGATTTGGACAGCATCACAAACCCAGTAAATAAATCAATATCTGACATTTTTGTCAAAGTGTTCTGCATGATGGACCATGGAAAAGTACACAGGAGCATTTATAACATACTTGTAGGGAGTTATGGAAAGATGAGCTCCTCATTTCAAAAGGACAAAAAAACATGATGAAAGCCTATGCAGGAAGTGGCTTTTAGGACAAAAGGCTTACATTGAAACCAATTTTCTTAGAAATACCTCTTCTGAGGAACCTCCATTTATAGACCATGTGCTAATTTCTGAGAATTTTGCCCAACTTTTTTTTCATGTCTGGACCTTCAGGTCTGTTAACCCTGGAATCTTGGCATTTTGTAGCATCTCCCTGACAACCTCCCTCGAGTTTAAGGGGCACCAATTGAGGTGGCACTGTAGCTAATGTATCAACTTCTTTGCTATGGCACGAAACAATTTCTCTGCTAATTAGAACATCACAGGCTCCAGTTGTTCTCCTCCAGCTGATGAGAGTTGCTTTGGATTGCAACAGGATACAAATGAAATGAGCAAATAACTGAATAAATAAATAAAATCTAGAATATTCCTTGAACATGTTTGTGAGTCTCAAATTTCAATTCCGCCCTTCTTTATTTCATAATGGAACACACTTGCCTTCTTATAGCGCTTAGCAATAGCACTTAAACTTATATCCCGCTTCACTGTGCTTTACAGCCCTCTCTAAGCGGTTTACAGAGTCAGCTTATTGCCCCCCCCCAACAATTTGGGTCCTCATTTTACTGACTTCAGAAGGATGGATGGCTGAGTCAACTTTGAGCTGGTCAGGATCGAACTGCAAAACAGCTGGCAGCCGGCAGTCAGCAGAGGTAGCCTGCAGTACTGCATTCTGACCTCTGCGCCACCAGGGCTGGGTGAAGGAGGAATTATTCTGCCCTTTTGGTTAGCATTTTCCTGCCTCTCTGAGAAAAAAAAACCTGCTGTCCTTCTTGACACCTTGGCCAACCGAGCCTTCCTGAAACTATGGCCATAATTACATTTCTTTCTTAGTGGCCTGTCCCTCTTTCTATCACTTCTAAACACCTTTTAAAATCTCACGTTCAGATTTCACTAAGAACAGACTCATGGGTTTCTTCTGCTGCCTTCAGTTTTTTTTTCCTCACTAAAATTATTTGCAATAATTCTCTTAGTATGGAATACAGTTTGTATATGTTCTTTATTACTTAAAATCTGCTTTTCTGAAATTGAAAGTATATGGTCAATTATTATTATTATTTTCTTAAACTCAAGAACTCCAGCACAGGCTCCTGGCATGGAGAGAAGAGCAGTTAACTCATGACAATATGAAACACATGTATTGTATTTTTCACAAATGAAAGCATATATACATATCATGCTGGGGCCTATCCTCAGGGAACTTTCTACTGGAAAGTTTGCTTTGGACTATATTCTATGCATTGTATTTGTGTGATGCCTGGTTGGGTGTGGTTCTTATTGGTTGATTGGGGTGTTAATGGCTGGCTATTTAATTGTTGGCTGTTGTTTCCTTGTGCTGCCAAGCTGGTGGTAAATCAGCACTCCTGTTGACTGACAAGGGGCCCATTTTCCAGGATTCATTCATTTCCCTGGCTATCTTTGTACCTGCTTGGCCAACAATCTGAATAGCTGTGAAATTGAATGTACAGTATGTCCTTGTTCATTGCAATGTGGGGCCACCAATGAGATTGGCTCTCCTCATCTGACCACTTGCTTGTGTTCTTGCAATGTGGTGGTTAGCTTCCTCCCCATCTGCCCTACATAGCCACAGGGACAATCCATGTATATCCGCTGTATTTTTCCACTGCAATTGTATTGTATGATACACTAAATGTTTTCAGGGTCAACATTTTAGATATTTCAGTTTTAGAATGTAGATGTTCATGCATAAAGGCAGCTAACCTGAAATGCCCACCTTATAGGAATATCCAAAGGACCTCTCTGTATAGCTAACCTTTCCTATGAGAGAGGGAGGGGAGGGAGGGAGGGAGAGACTTTGAAAGGGCAAAAATAGGAGCGTAAGAAAGAACTTCATATGACTGTCTGCCTAGTTTTTTCCTCTTCTGGGGCACTCTGGTTTCATTAAAATAGGTATTTATTTTATTTTGTTCACACTGAGAAAAATAACGATGTACTTGAAGCCAACTATGAAAGAGCACTGAAAAGATAAACCTCACAGTAATGTGGTTCTTCCCTTAGGAAAACCAGACAGTAGAGGGGAAAAAAAATCCCATAATTTGGTTTGCTTCAGCGAGATCATAACTGAAATCAAAATATGGCTGCTATTATTTTTTTCCCTTGATGCTTTTGTCACCAGCCTGCTGAGTTTTATAGCATTCACAGCTTCCACACCAGTCAGCCTCCACTTGGTAAAGTCATAATGTGCCTTAATATGTTCATTCTGATGTAATTTGCAGCCCGTTTTTTAAATATCTGCTCTGTAATAATGTTTAATTTCAGGGGTCACCCCGCCAAGGAGTATATTAAGGCTTATAAAACTCATTTTCAAAGCTCAAATATCAAACTGTGATCAGGTTAGAAGGGCAGCATCTGTGAATATTTCATCTTTTATCATGCTGATAATAAGGAGATGACAGAAACACATTATTACAATGAGGGAACTGCTCATTTCAGCCCAGACTGCAGGGGCTCTACTGGGTGTTACTCAATAAAAGCAATTCTGATAAGAAATCCAAGCTTATGGACTCACCATTGTGTCATATTTGAAGGTAATGAATAATGTATGGAGCTGAAGCCAGGACGGCTGATGCAGGAAAAAACATGTTTAAGTTTTAGTGGGCACGCAAACTATGCGTTGAGCACAGCTTAGTAGATTCAACATAGAGATATTTTCTGGTCAAAAGATGAATTGGGCACACCCAGAAGCTAGCGAGATCCGATCATCTGAATTTGGATACTTTTGATAGCTTAAGTATCAGGTCAAAGTCCTTGGCTACTTACTTTAAACACCACACATATCCATCTTGTAAGGGGTCTATGTTCTCAGATCACATGGCACTGTCATTTTTCATATGATCTTCTTCTTCTTCTTCTTCTTCTGCCATATCCGTTATCGGACGTTGGCGATCATGTTGGCGATCCTGTTTTTATCAGCAGCCGCACGAAAAACTGCCGCTGAGTTTTGTCCAAACCAGTCCCTTAGATTTTGAAGCCATGATGTTCTTCTTCTGCCTGGACTTCGTTTGCCTTCAATCTTTCCCTGGAGGATTAAATGGAGTATGCCGTATTTTTCTGGGTGTTGCATCACATGTCCGAAATATTCTAACTTTCGTTTTTTAATTGTTTTGATGATTTCCCCTTGGCTTTCCCAGGCAGCTTAAAACCTCCTCATTTCTGATCTTGTCCACCCAGCTTATACGTAACAGCCGCCTGTAAATCCACATTTCAAATGCTTCTAGTCTCTTCAGGTGGCCTCTGTCAGAGACCAACTCTCTACTCCATAGAGCAGGATAGAAAAAATATAGCATCTGACAAGCCTGATTTTCAATCTTAGGTTTATGTCGTGACTGCAGAAGACCTTTCTCATTTTGAAGAATGCTGTTCGAGCTTTCTCTATCCTTGTCTTTACTTCAGCGGTCATGTCCCAGCTTTCATGTAAATTAGAACCGAGGTGCGTGACCCTTTCAACTTTTTCTAATGGTATTCCTTCCGAATTTATTGGTGGTAAGTTAACGGGTTTACTTATTTTCATATGATGCCTCTCCCTAAACTAGACAGGTACATTACTGAATACCAGTAAGGGAGAATATTTGTAGTTCAGGGTTGAAATGAGGGGTTCTTCATGGTCTCTGAGCTTGGTTGTTTTCTTGCAGACGTTTCATTACCCTAACTAGGTAACATCATCAAGATATTACAGAATCCTTCAAACTGAACTTAGACACTTTTCATGAACAACCTTCTAAGGTTTATGTATGGATATACCAATGTTGTCACACTACCCAGCTTTGAAGAGTCCAAGTAATAACTAGATAATTGCTGTTATGAAGCAAAAGTGGGTTCTGCCCACTAGGCTCCTGGCCACTTCATTTTGTATCAATTGCAGTTTAAAAAATTGTTCCATTATAGGGATGACCAGAGAAGTTAGTATCATCGGGGCTTCACAGTCAAGGCAGAACTAGCTTGAGTTTCTTTCTAATATTTTCTTCCTATCTAGAGCTTAAATGATTGCTTTGCTAACCTCCGCTGCATAGTTCTCTGGTTCCCTACAGTTGAGGAATGCCATGGCTTCAGTCTGTTTTTCCAGCAGGAGTTTTCTGCCTAGGAGGATCCCTAAAGATCCCTGCCTAAGCCACTTCTGTTAATCTTGTTGCTCTGGACTTAAAATATGTTTACACTGATTGCTTGGAAGCAGATCTTACCATCTGTAAGGACCCACCTCAATTTACATCTTAAGAAGACAGAACTCTTGGAACGTTTCTTCCAACAGGAATCTTTATTAAGGAAAACTGACTGAAGGCATGCTAGACAGGATCTGAGGAACCCCATTGACCATTCAATGTTTTAAAGTGTTCCTAGGCAGTCCCACCCCACATTCCTTCCGGTCAATTCAAATTGGCAGATGGTTGGGTGTTAAATCCATCGGATCCCAAACGTTGCAATCTTTCCCCCCTTTTTCCTTGCTGCCGGTACAAGGAGGCTTCATAGGGAGTGAGATCAAAGGCTGATGGCCGCATTGTTATGGTTAGTACTCTCGAAGGGAATCCACAGAGGTTGTTCCTTTGTAGTTGATAGAGGAAATGCCAGTCATAAACACCCGTGTTTACTCCCCCCCCTTTGTAGTATGACAGAATCCAGAAGAGAGTAAGAATTGGGTTTTCTCAGAGTAGGTAGCTAGAAATAAAATATAATTGGATTCTGACACCATCATTGTTACTTTATACATCACCTCACTGGCTAGCCTCAGTTCCCCCCTCCTGCAGCTCTAGAAAAGCTGAAGGTATGAGCTGCAGAGATAAGCTGTTCTCCTCTTGGGCTGACAACTTCTCTAGTTCTTCTGACAAGCCCTGCAGAGTTTACTCCTCTGTTCTTCCTCCTGCTCTTCGGATTGAATGTCATCCTCCCTTCCTGGCTGTCCCTGTGTCATGGTTCCAATAGATGAGACCATTTGAAAGAACTTCCAGGCAAGAAATTCTTCCTTAAAGAACATTTTTATTTGGCTACAACATAACTGCACACACAAAGGTGAACCCAAGACTAAATCCCCCTCCCCTTGGTTACAAAGTTGCAAGTTGCAATTCCCACCCCAATTTGGTGTCATAAATCACATTCACCAATCGTTAGAAAACGCAGGTACTCCTCCAGCCGTCAAAATGTTATCAGCAATGACCTTGGTTCCCATACATGTGAATTGTTTTGGCTAACTGAGAACTACACCCCCCCTTCCTTCTTATAACTAAATATGTGGCAACAAAGACAAAATGAAAATGGCTTCAGTTCAGTTTGTCACAGCGTTGACACCCTGAACTCTACCTTGCCATTTTTGCACACCCCAAATAAATGGAACTAATAGACATTTCTCATTTCTGCCCCTGTCTGCTCTGTGCCCCCTTATCCCCACGACAGACAACCCAGAGACCTGCCCAACCTGGGATGTCCAACTCTCTTGGAACAGTGGCAGCTCACCCTGGGCACTGCAGATGAAATGGGCACATAAATTGCCAATTTGGCTCTCTCTGACTCTGAATAGTCTTTCATTGAATCAGATATTCCAAATGTTTCCCCATAAATGTATCTATAATTCAGAATATTCAGCCTTCATTTCATATTCTTCCTCCCCATCCACCAGGCAGGGGGAGGTGGAGCTGTTCTATAATGTAAGGAATACTCTAAGAAAACTACAGACCAATCAGCCTGACATCAATACCTGGGAAGATCCTGGAAAAGATAATCAAGCAACGGATCTGCGAACACCTAGAAACAAGCAAAGCTATTACTAGAAGCCAACATGGATTTTTCAAAAGCAGATCATGCCAGTCAAACCTTATTGCACTCTTTGACAAACTGACAAAATTAGTGGACCAGTGAAATGCTGTGGACATAGTACATTTGGACTTCAGCAAGGCATTTGACAAAGTAGACCACAGCCTACTTCTTGGTAAGATAGAACAATGTGGGTTAGATAGCATCACCACCAGATTGATTTGCAATTGGATGGCCATCCACATCCAGTGTGTAGTCCTCAATGGAGCAACATCTACATGGAAAGAAGCCTGCAGTGGGGTACTTTAAGGTTCTGCCTTGAGCCCAGTGCTCTTTAACATCTTCATAAATAATTTAGATGAAAAGATAGAAGGAGAGCTCATCCAATTTACAAATGATACCAAGCTGGGGGGAAGTGCTAATACTTTGGAAGATAGACTCAAGATTCAGAAGGATCTTGACAGAGTTGAACACTGGGCCCTATCCAACAAGATGCAATTCAGCAGTGTGAAAAGTAAAGTCCTCACCCAAATGCATGAGTAGGCAGTAACTGGCTCAAGAACAGCTACTGTGGGAGATGTCCTAGTAGATCACCACTTAAGTGTGAGCCAGCAATGTGTTACAGCTTCCAAAAAAGCTAATGCAGTCCTATGCTTCATCAACAGAAGGATAGTTTCACAATCATGTGAAATGATAGTAACACTTTATACCGCACTGATGAGATCACATGTGGAATACTGAGTCCAATTCTCGTCACCAACACCTAAAAAAAAAAAATGCTGAGACCCTAGAAAGAGTGCAGAGAAAAGAAACAAAGATGATAAGGAGTCTGGAGGCTAAACCATATGATGAACGATTGAAAAAAACAGGTAGGTATAATCTAACAAAGAGAAGGACTAGGGTTGACATGATAGGAGTTTTCCCATATTTGAGCAGCTGTCACAGAGAAGAAAGGGTTGACCAAAGCACCAGAAGGCAGGACAAGAAGTAACGGATGGAAGCTAATCAAGGAGAGAACCAACATAGAACTAAAGAGAAATTTCCTGACAGGTAGAACAATTAACTAGTGGAACAGCTTGCCTTCAGGCATTGTGGGTGCTCCATCACTGGAGGTTTTTAAGAAGAGATTGGACAGCCATTTGTTCGGAATGGTACTATAGGGTCTCCTGCTTGAGCTGGGGTTGGATTAGAACAAGGGTCCCCAACTTGTGAGCTGCAGCTCACTACCGGTCCGTGGCCTAGTCACAACTGGATCGCATGCATGCGCACAGCCCCACTCACGCAAGCATCGCTGGTGCTCAGGGCCCCACTCATGCGAGCATTTTGACAGGGAGTCTCCAATCACACACATACACACTCTTCTTCTTTTCTTCAGGGCTGAGGCAGGAATCCTTCCCTTTAGAGTCTTCTTTCTCAGTCTGTGAATGGGGAGGAAGAATAGACTCAAGCACAATCTTAGCAAGACAAAATTGCTCTGGATGCTTGGTCCTCCTGGTTCTGGAGTTTCTCTGGGAGATTCTGGACACTCAGTTCATGCTCGAAGAGATGTGGCTAGGAAGGCCTTTGCACGAGCATAGGTTTTTTGCCAGTTCCATTTATGCCTGGACAATTTGATTCTCCTCATGCCTTGATTCTGCCCTTGAAGTCTTCTCAGAAGCTACAACTGGTCCAAACACAGTGGTATAAACAGTTATATTCACGTAACTCCTCTGTTTTGTGAGTGAGGTGCTTACCAAGAAGCTTCCAGGTGCTGGTTATTACTTACAAAAATCTACATGCAATGGGCTTAGCTGTCTGAAGGACTATCTGTAACTTAGAGTGACAATCAGAGAGAGTTGTTCGTTTCAGGCCTGTTTGATCAAGCCGTGTCATCTATCAGGACCCGGAAAGTGGACCTTTTCTGTCCCAACTCCTGCCTTTTGGAAGAAGTATTCCTTAGAGATTTGTATAGCCCCTCCAACCTACCTTCCTTCAAGTGAGCCCTAAAAACTTGGCTGTTCCCTTAGGCCTTTGGTTAGGATATTTAGTGAACCCTTTAGGTTGGCACTAATATGAAATGGGCTTTTTTCTTTATTTGTTCCATTTGGGTCACCATGTGTTTTTTTTATATAATTGTTTTTGTGCTTCTTAAACTTACTGAGAGTCATTTTGGAGTTGGGGAACATAAAAAAAAATGAATAAAATAAACCAATAACTGAAAACATCTTCCCTCTTGGCCTATTTGAGGAAAGGTACTGGAGTCAAGTCATCTTCCATCTCCTCACCCTTTGAAGACATGGCAACTGATCCTGGAGGGTTAAAATATCAGCTTCCAGGCCTGGCACAACTCCAGAACCAAATCCTCACCCTCCCCTTCTTCTGTAGAGGCTACAGAAATCCATACAGACAAGCAGCGCCCACTTGAGATGCTAAATGCTAAAGGAACTTGGGTGCACAAGCTGTGTATGAAGAACTCTTACACTAGACTCTCATGCACCTGTCAGGTGGGATTTGTTTTGACTGTCCCAGAGGCAGGTGGATGCTATTTGAAGGATGGCGGTGTCCTAGCTCTACTCCAGAGAGAAACATTTCCAGTTCAACTGGGCTGAAGAGGGGCAAAGCGGAGACTATTCTTGTGTTTGCCTGAAGTCACCTTCCTCTGACCGCTTTGAGGTTGGGGATCAAACTCTTGGTGGAATATTCAAGAAGAAAAAAGGACATGTCTAATTCATCTTTAAAAAGCCATCCAAGTGTCAGTTTCTGGTTCCTCTGGCAGTTTTCCTCATGTTACCAAAAGCCAAGAGAAGAGAAACAAAACATGAGCAAGTTCTACAATTAACTTTGAAAAATAGGATTTGGACACATTTTTAGAAAAACTACAGCCTTCGCATCTGATTCCTTAGGCTCTCACAAAATGTCTTATGGTTTAAGAAAGGTCTAATTCTGGGGAAAGCAACACTTCTTACAGTGTGCAAAAGGTTGGTGATATTTCCAGTGATCCCACTACCTCTACTGTTGGAAAGGAACTGCTGTTTAGAAGTAAAAATATTGATACAGCCAGTAGCCTGTGCATTGCAGACCTCTATATTATATCACGATAAGATGTGGTTCAGCCTGTTCTTAGGTTACATTTACCTGAAAAATCTCTTCTGCAATCTTAGAATCTCTACTGTCTCCTCTTGCTAGATCTAGATTTCTAGGTGGCAACTGTGGCAGGAATTATCTTTGAACAATTTTATTTAGATCAGATCAGAACAGAACAAAATCATAGGACTAGAATGGATCTTGAAGGTCTTCTAGTCCAAACACTGCCCAAGGCAGGAGATTTATATGATCCTGGTTGTCAAGCAACCACAACTCCAGGAGGCAAGCTGTTCCCTTGATTAATTGCTCTCACTGTCAGGAAATCCCTCCTTATTTCCAGATTGGATCTCCCTCTGTTGAGCTTCCACTCATTGCTTCTTGTCCTGCCCTCAGGGGCTTTGGAGAATAAATCAACTCACTGCCCCTCAAATCCCGGAAGACAGCTATCATGTCAACCTTAATTCTTCTTTTTGTTAGGCTAGAATATACTGAACCTAGCTCTCATACTATTTATCTTGCAAACCCCTTATCATCATAGTTGCTCTTGTCTCAACTCTTACTACTGTCGCAATATCTTTTTTTATATTGTGGTGACCAGAACTGGACATAATATTGTGGCCTTACAAGTCTGTTGATACAGTGTAGGACTGCATTGGATTTTTTTGGCACCTGCAGCACATTGCTGGTTCATACTGAAATGGTTGTCCACTCAGACCCCTAGATCCCTCTCACAGTTACTGCTGTTGAGCCAGGTACCACCTATTCTACACCTGTGCATTTGGCTTTTCTTGCTTAAGTGTAAGACCTTGTTTTTTTCACCTTTGAATTGCATTTTGTTGGATAGGGCCCAGTGTTCAAGTCTGTCAAAATTCTTTTGGATCTTGAGCCTATCTGTCAGATCTACCACCTTCAGCTTGGTACCTCACTAGCATCCTGCCATCAATGAACCGGGGAAGGGAGGGGGGAACAAATGGGCAATAGAACTGTATACCTTTATGAGGGGGGAATTGACAGTTGAGGAAAAACAGAGCGTTTGGAATCCGGTCTGTGCTGGCATCTTCAAGGCCGTTTACCCTGAGAGTGGAATTTCACCAGCCTAAGCACCTCAGCGCTTCCCAAAACATCTTGGCAGTGCCGGATTGACTACACATGGACAGACTATGGGGGGGAGGGCGGGAGCAACCAAGGGGTTAGTTTTGTATTGATGCACGGGAACTTTAGATCCTGCAGTCAGCATCTCTTAGTAAAAGTACATTTTGTGTCAATCAAATGGAGTCAAGAGTTTTACTTCCCTAGGGGATCAGACTGGGGCAGGTCTGACACTATCTTTTAAAGTGTTGCTATTCCCCCCAAATTTGTGTCATCTGCAAATTTGATGAGTTCCCCTTCTTTCCCCTCATCTAGATCATTTATGAAAATGTTGAAGAGTACTGGACCTAAGACAGAACCTTGAGGTATCCCACTGCATGCTTCCCGCCATGTAGATATAGCACTGAGAATACATTTTGAGTGCAGTTAGTCAGACAGTTATGAATCCATCTGGTAGTGATGCTATCTAACCCACATTGTTCTATCTTACCAAGAAGTAGGCTGTGGTCTACTTTGTCAAATGCCTTGCTAAAGTCCAAATGTACTATGTCCACAGCATTTCGCTGGTCCACTAATTTTGTGAGTTTGTCAAATAATGCAATAAGATTTGTCTATACTTGTGCATTTGGTTTTTCCTGCCTAGGTGAGGACTTTACTTTTCACACTGCTGAATTGCATCTTGTTGGATAGGGCCCAGTGTTCAATTCTATCAAGATCCTTCTGAATCTTGAGTCTATCTTCCAAAGTATTAGCACTTCCCCCCAGCATGGTATATCTGCAGATTGGATGAGCTCCCTGTTCTATTCTTACGGTGGTAGACATTGAAGAGACTCAGTAGTAAAGGAACTTAGTTTATTCATGACACACACAGAAAACAGAACAGAAAGCAAAACTGACTCCACCCATTTATACTAGGAGCCTGGGAACTGTTAACCAATAGATGCACGAGTTCTTCCCACGCTAACATGCATTCCTGGGGTTTCAGACGCCCAGTCTAGCTAGCAGGCCACGTGGTCTGCTAGCGTCATTGGTGCATGCCTTGCACCTGCTGTTTTAACAACTACACCCCTCCCCCCTTGGTTGGAAGTATAATGCACCCCCTGAACAAAATAATAATGACAGCCTCCCTGTGGAGACTTCCAAATCACTCCCAATAGCCTAGGTTTAATTTCATTGCCTAGGACCTCTTTAGGACGTGGCGCTGCCGCTCAAGGGTAGACATTGTAATCCTAGCAAGGTTGTTCTTTTGAGCATGTTCTGAATGCTAGGCTTTTGCTGACAGAACCCTCACATAGTCCTGCAGGAAATTTGGTGGGCCTCTGGCCCGCTCCGATCTCTGCGGAGGCGCCGCTAGTGCCCGGCCTGCAAGCTTGCCCGCCAGGCTTGGCAGACCGGGACTTGGGGACCCGCTTAATGCGGTTGGGATTGGAGCATGCAGGCTGGCCGATTGGCGCAACTCTGCGTGCCGGTTTGGGGTGGTATTCCCCGGAGAGGTGGTATTCCCCAGAGGGGTGGTATTCCCCTGGTCAGCGTTCCGCTGTGGGGTGGAATTCCCCTGAGGGGTGGTATTCCCCTGGTCGGCATTAGCAGCCGATTGGGAGCGATGTCCCGTAGGCACGAAACCCGCCTTTGGAGTGGCTTGGAAAGCCGATCATGAGCAATGTCCCATGGACGTGGTGCCCGAGTCAGGAGCCGCCTCGCTAGCAAACCCCCCTTTCGATAATTGCAGTGATCTGCTGTCACTGCTTGGTTGATCTTCCCGATCAGGATCAAGGGCTTCCTCCCCCCCAAGAGCAGAGCCAGGAGCGGAAGAGTGGCTTGGCAATCTCCAACGAAGCTGGTCAATGTGCCGCGACCATCCTCCAACGCCACTTCGTATGAAAGAGGCCCGGTGACCCTGCAAAGCACAGCTACCACCCACAAGTTGCCATGGCCGTAGTTGCGGGCCCAAACCAGATCGTCCACATTCAAACGCCGCAGTGCCTGCGGCTGGGACACCAGTGATGCACCCCGGTCCGGGTGTAACCTATCTAGCTTGGTGATAAGACGGTGACCCCATCGGAGCTCGGTGGGGCTCTTGCCCGTAGATATGCACGGAGTGGTGCGGTGGCAGAGAAGCAAGTCCGCCAACCAGTGATGCCAGTTGCTGTGCGTGATCCATTTTAATGACTCTTTCGTTGTCCGCACCATGTGTTCCGCTTGGCCATTTGACGCCGGGTGGAATGGTGCCGACGTAGCATGTCGAATTAAGTTTGCCCGAAGGAAGGACTGGAACTCCGATGAGGTAAATTGAGCTCCGTTGCCGGAGACAATTACGTCGGGAAGGCCATGAGTGGCAAAAATGCCGCGAAGTACCCTGATGGTGATAGTGGAGGTCGCAGCGGACACTGGAACTACTTCCAGCCACTTAGAGTGACTTTCCACCACAATGAGGAAGAGCTGCCCCTGAAAGGGACCAGCGTAGTCGATATGGATCCTCGACCAAGGAGCATGTGTTGTTTCCCACCTATGAATGGGCGCTTGGGGCATTTCTGGCCTGGCCTGCTGACAAATATGGCACCCTTGGACCTGGGCTTCGATCTCCTTATTGAGCCCTGGCCACCACAGGTGGCTGCGTGCAAGCGCCTTCATGCGGACTATTCCCGGATGTCCCTCATGCAGAGAAACAAGGACTCTAGTCCTCAGTGAGGCCGGGATTACTACCCTACTGCCCCACAGTATACAACCCTTAAAGGTGGATATCTCATGCTTTCGTTTCCAGAAGCTCTGGAATTCCGTGCCAGGACGCTGGTCCTGCTGCTCGAAAGCGTGTTGCCAAGCGATGACCGACAGTTTCGGCTCGAAATGTTCTTTGAGCATTTTCTTTAAATCGCCGTAAGTCACAGTCTCCAACGGCATGGGGGCCACTAAGTTCTCCACAATATCGAAAGTAGCTTGGCCACAAACACAGAGCAGCATTGTGGCCTTCAACTCATCTTCCAGAATCCGGTTAACTCTGAAGTAATTTTCAGCCTGGGCGACGTAAGAGCTCCACCTTTCAGGGTGAGCGACGTCGAATTCTGCAAGTCGCCCTATTTTCGCCATGGCCAGGGTTCCGGCAGTCTCTTCGCTACCACGTGCTGCACAATCGGCTGGAGGGGTTCCAGGGCAGTTCCTCGCAGCACTCTCCTCCAGCGTTTGCGTACTGGCAGGTGAGTGAGCGGAGGTAGGAACGCCGTCCCTCTAAGTGGTCTATGCCTTTCCTTCAAGGTGAGTCGGGCCTTTGTTGTTGTGGCAGCAATCCCACCTTCATCGCAATGTTCTGTTCTTACGGAGGTAGACATTGAAGAGACTCAGTAGTAAAGGAACTTAGTTTATTCATGACACACACACAAAACAGAACAGAAAGCAAAACTGACTCCACCCATTTATACTAGGAGCCTGGGAACTGTTAACCAATAGATGCACGAGTTCTTCCCGCGCTAACATGCATTCCTGGGGTTTCAGACACCCAGTCTAGCTAGCAGGCCACGTGGTCTGCTAGCGTCGTTGGTGCATGCCTTGCACCTGCTGTTTTAACAACTTAGTACACTACACTCCCCTTCTCATCTAAATTATTTATGAAGATGTTGAAGAGCACTGGTCTCAAGGCAGAACCTTGAACTACCTCACTGCAGGCTTCTCTCCATGTAGATGTTGCTCCATTGAGGACTACACACTGGATGTGGATGGCCATCCAATTGCAAATCAATCTGGTGGTGATACTATCTAACCCACATTGTTCTATCTTACCAAGAAGTAGGCTGTGGTCTATTTTGTCAAATGCCCTATTGAAGTCCAAGCATATTATGTTCACAGCATTTCATTGGTCCACTAATTTAGTCACTTTATCAAAGAAGGCAATAAGCTTAGTTTGGAATGATAAGTTTTTGACAAACCCATGTTGGCTTCTAGTCATTGTAGTAAGGGGGTGTCTGCCTTGTTAGATGTTGCATTAATCTTCACATCTCCTGCTGCCAAGCAAGGGTGCCCTCTTTGTCTATTGGGTCTTTCATTTTTCTACACAGATGCAGAGCTTCACATTTTTCTCTGTTAAATTTCACCCTAGTTATTTCAGCTCACTATTTATCCCTGGAATTTTTGAATTTCTCTCTCTTCATCTAAAAGCCACAATTTTGTTTCAACTACAACGGGTTTAGTGAACTGGCCCTCTCAAATCATAGATAAAAATGGTGAATTCAGGACAGGCCACTGTGCCTCTCCACTCAGTAGTTCCCCCCATGCTGGAGCAATTAAGAAGCGTTCTCTGAGTGCAATTATTTAGCTAGTGGTGAGTCCATCTAACAGTATACACCTTCCTGTCCTTTTTCTATTAGGAGGCACTTTGTCAAAGGTTTTGCTGAAGTCCAGCTGCACCATGTTTACGATATTCCTTCTAAGCTGGTACATAAAAGAAAGAGAGAAGGTTAATCTGGCACAATCTAATGTTGACACATCCTTGCTGCCTCCTGTCACTTGCAGCATGACTAAGGCAGTCCCCAGGTTCAGAATGAGATCCATTCCTAAGTCTGTCTTTAACTTGAATTTGTGTGCAAGTTGTAAATCATACTTATGAACATGCGGCCTGCTGTTAAAAATGGTGGATAGCATTCTCCTTCTTCAAACTAACAAACAACAAACTGCTGAATAGAATAGAATAGAGCTGGAAGGGACCTTGGAGGTCTTCTTGTCCAGTCCTCTGCTCAAGCAGGAGAACCTATATCATCTCAGACAAATGACTATCTAGCCTCTTTTTAAAAATCTCCAGTGATGGAGCGCCCACAATTTCTGGAGGCAAGCTGTTCCACTGGTTAATTGTCCTCACTGTTAGGAACTTTCTCCTTAATTCCAGGTTGCTTCTCTCTTTGATCATTTTCCAACCATTGTTTCTTGTCTGCCCTCTGGTCTTTGGTGAACAACCTGACCCCCTCTTCTTTGTGGCAGCCCCTCAAATACTGGAATACTGCTATCATGTCTCCCCTATTTCTTCTTTTCTTTAGCCAAATCCAAGTCCTGCAGCCGTTCTTCATATGTTTTAGTCTCCAGGCCTTTGATCATCTTAGTTGCTCTTCTCTGAATTTTTTCCAAACTCTCAACATCTTTTTTGTGATATGGTGACCAAAACTGGCTGCAGTATTCCAGGTGTGTCTCACTAGAGTTTTATAAAGGGTACTAATACTTCGTGTGATCTTGATTCTATGCCTCTGTTTATACAACCCAGGATTGTATTAGCTTTTTTGGGTGCTGCTGGACCCTGCTGGCTCATGGTTAAGTGATCGTCCTCTAGGACTCCAAGGTCCCTCTCACAGTTACTGTTTTTAAGTCAGGTCTTGCCCAATCTGTACTTGTACCTTTGATTTTTCCTGCCTAAATGTAAAACTTTGCTTTTCTCCACATTGAAACTCATTTTGTTGGATAGGGCCCATTGTTCAAGTTTGTCAAGATCTTTTTGGATCCTGAGTTTGTCTTCTGGGGTGTTGGCTACTCCTGCCAGTTTGGTGTCATCTGCAAATTTGATGAGTTCTCCTTCAATTCCCTCATCTAAGTTATTGATGAAGATATTGAAGAGTACTGGGCTTAAGACGGAACCTTGTGGTACCCCACTGCTTACTTCCCTCCATGTGGATGTAGTGCCATTGACGACTACTTGTTGAGTACGGTTTGCCAGCCAGCTACAGATCCATCTGGTGGTGATGTTGTCTATTTCACCTTTTTCTAGCTACCAAGGAGTAGGTTGTTGTCTAATTTATCAAATGCCTTACTGAAGTCAAAGTATACTATGTCCACAGTATTTCACTGGTCTATTAGTTTAGTCACTTTGTCGAAGAATGAAATAAGATTGGTTTGGCATGATCTGTTTTTAACAAACCTGTGCTGGTACTAGTTATAACTTTGTTTGCTTTTAGTTGTTCGCAGATCTGTTTTTTGATTATCTTTTCTAGGATCTTCCCAGGTATTGATGTTAAACTGATTGGTCTGTAGTTTCCTGGGTCCGTTTTTTTCCCTTTCTTGAAGATGGGAACCACATCAGCCCTTTTCCAATCCTCAGGTACTTTCCCAGTGCTCCAGGATTTTTGAAAGATGTGGTGCAATGGTTCTGAGATAACATCTGCCAGCTCCTTTAGAACTTTGGGATGTAATCTGTCAGGCCCAGGTGATTTATATTCGTCAAGGTCGGATAGGTGTTCTCTTACCATTTTCCTGCTTATTTTAATTTTTGTTTCTAATTCGTCTTTGCAATGGGTTTTTTTGGTATGTTGGGCTATAGTTTCTTTTTGTATGAAGACTGATGTAAAGTATGAGTTAAGCAGCTCGACTTTATCCCTATTGTCTGTTATTTTCTTGCCATCTTCTCTCTTTAGTGGACCTACAGTTTCCTTGACTTTTTTCTTGTTATTAATATATTAGAAGAAACTTTTTTTATTATCCATGATTTCTGTTGCAAGTCTTTGTTTGTTCTGAGCCTTTGCTTTCCTGACTTCATCTTTGCATGTTCTGGCTGTCTGCTGATAATCGGCCTTAGTTATGTGCCCCTCTTTCCATTTTTTGTATTTGTCCTTTTTGTCTTTCAGTTTGTCAGAGAGATCTTTGTGCAACCATGCTGGTTTCTTCTTGAATTATTTGTTTTTCTTTTCCAGTGGTATTGTGCTGGACTGGGCTTTTATGATCGCATTTTTCAGAGTTGTTGAGTTGTTTTCCCCTTTAGGATTTTCATCCATGGCATCTTTCCTAGGTTCTCTCTGAGTTTGTTAAAGTCAGGTCTTTTGAAGTTCAAGACACTGGTTGGATTGTTTTCTGTTGCTAGTGTTTGTGTTATATTAAATTCCAGTATGACGTGGTCACTTTCCCCCAAGGTTCCGGCAACTTCAATTCCCTCTATCACTTCTTCTCTGTTAGTTAGAATTAAGTCCAGTACGGCTTTACGTCTAGTTCCCTCCTCCACCTTTTGGATGACAAAGTTGTCGGCTAGATTGATTAGGAATCTGTTTGATCTCCCGCTCGCTGCAGAGTTTGTCTCCCAGTTGATATCTGGATAGTTGAAGTCTGCCATTACTACTGTGGTATGCTTCCTACATACATTCCTATGTACAATGTTCTCATGAACTGCTGAAAATCGCTGAAAACAGGCCACACATAAAAACATACTGTTTCAGCAGTTCATCAATGCATGGAAGGCTGTCTGCCATTTTTAGTAATAGCAGCCCGTTCATAAATATGAATTATCCGTAAGTTAGACGTTCTTAACCCTAGGACTGATTATACTCAAGTACTCACTAACACAGTGCTTGGCCCTCTGTTTGAAGACCTTGCCCAACACAGACACAAGAATGCCACATCGGCAGGTTCATGGGCCTTATTCTTCCTTTATTTAAAAATAGTTGTGACATTGGTCTCTTCGTGTGTTTTTTTCACAAATAAATAGCTCAATCAATACTATCCCGCCTATATGCTTGCATGTGTCCTTCTCTTTCTTCCTCAACTGTAGAATTCAGTAAGAAAGACAGAAAGTTATTTTGTGCTCTTTTAAAGTCTCACTTTTCTATCCAGACATAATGTAAGATAGATCTTTGGTATACAATGGAACAAAGTCGTTCCAGATTTCTAGAACCTCAAACTCCCTGGGATTGGAAGGCTTCAGACAATGCTTAATACCTCTTGGATTCATGCTCAATCAGTTTGTGATTCACCTCAAGTCACAAAATGGCCGAAGTGGTATGCTTCATTTTGTTTTTAATCCTTTCACTCTAAGACAAGAAGAGCTGCCAGAATGACAGATCCAAGGAATGACAACAAATGCTTTAAAGGAAACTTTAAAGACCTACTTAGACTGGAAAACAAGGTGGAGAACCAAAGACTTAACTATAAAACATTTTGCCTCAAAAACTTGTCCAATTTAATTTTTAAAACCTTCCAGGGAAAATGAAACTGTCTGGTATCTTAGATTATTTTACTCTAGGAGGCTTCATAATAGACATCAAACTAGATTACTTGTGACAGAAACTTTCTGAGTTCTCCAGTACTGATTCATATTCAGTACCCTGTAACTATCAGGTTTCAAGGCAACATTTTGTTTGTTATTATTACTGAATTTATATCCTGTCTTTCTGTTTATTCCAAATATAAAAATACAAGGAATAAAACATAGCAATACTAATGCAATTAAACCAAAATTAAAATAATTATAATTAAAAGTATGATACCAATAAAAGAGAAAAAAATTATAAACAGTTAAAAGACTGCAAAAAAAGATGTACCTCTTTCTTACATGGCATGAGGGAACAGGAGCCATACAAATCTCCTCAGGGAGTGAATTCAAAAGGGCTTTTCCGGCTGATCGGGCGGTTAGCCAAATTCATCATGGAAAAGGCAGATCCTCAAATAATAAAGACAAAAGTTATTCAAATCCTTAAATGTTAGTGCCAGCACCACCTTAAGCTCTGCCTGATAACCAGCATACTGTAGATGGTTCTCTACAGACATTGTAGGATTGCTGGGTCTTGTGCTGGTCAGGAGTCTGGTTGGCACATTGTGTACCAATTGCAAATTCTGAACACTTTTTAGGGGTAGAACCACCTGAAGTAATTGTAATCCAAACATGGATGAACATCTCAGCTTTGACTGGCCTGGAAGGCTTACAGTTGGCTCATTAATGCAGGTGCTGGACAAATCTTATTGCATTCTTTGACAAAGTGACAAAAGTAGAGGGCCAGTGGAATGCTGTGGATATAATTTACTTGGACTTCAGTAAGGCATCTGACAAAGTAGACCACAACCTACTACTTGATAAGATAGAAAAATGTGGGTTAGACAGCGTCACCACCGGATGGAATCGTAACTGGCTGACCACTCAACGTATAGTCCTCAATGGAACGGCATCTACCTGGAGGGATGTATGCAGTGGGGTAGCCCAAGATTCTACCTTAAGCCCAGTACTCTTCAGTATCTTCATCAATGATTTAGATAAGGGGATAGAAGAGGAATTCATTTTTTTGGTCTCCAGGCATGCTCTGGATTTGGGGGCTTTTGCTATTTGTACTTTGTCACTTTTAAATGGCTCTGGGGTTCTTTGTGCCTACTTTCTGTGACAGGGAGGTAGATACATTGGACTAATTCACCATAGATGCTTGATGTAGGGTAAAGGAGACAATTGGAAGAAAAATATTGAGTGGATGGGCTGTGTATTGAGGAATAGGTGCTGCAGATATTCCTTCCTTCCTTCCTTCCTTCCTTCCTTCCTTCCTTCCTTCCTTCCTTCCTTCCTTCCTTCCTTCCTTCCTTCCTTCCTCCCTCCCTCCCTCCCTCCCTCCCTCCTATTAATAATTATGGTTCATCATGCAGTCAGCCAGATATTCAGACTGGATTTGGCATTTTTGTCTGCCTCTTGAGTCCTTCCCATGGACCTGGGATAGGCAGGTGTGGATGTTTGGTGATATTACAGATTTCATCGCAGGATGTAAGCTATTCTCAGCAAAACTGCCTTTTGCAATTGACTGATGGAGAATTTGTCAATGCTGATGGTGTTCAAGTGGTGCTCCAGTTGTTTTGGGATTGCACTCAAGGCCCTTATTACTATTGGTGCTACCTTTGCTTTCTTTTGCCACAGTTGTTCTATTTTTATTTGTAGGTCTTTGTGTTTTGTTATCTTCTCCAGTTCTTTATCTTCAGTTGTGCTGTCTCCAGGTACTGCTACTACCAACTATCCAGACTTTTTTGTCTTTCTTATTAACAATTGTTAAGTCTGGGGTGTTATGTGACAGGTGCCTGTTTGAATTCCAAAGTCCCAGAGCAATTTAGCTTCTTCATTTTCTATCACTTCCCCTCTTTTATGGTCCCACTAATCCCTGCTTGCAGGCAAAGGGTATTTCTTGCAGATCTTCCAATGTACTATTGTTGCTACTTTGTAATGCTATTGTTTGTAGTCAGACTGTGCAATCTTGCAGCAGCTAAACAGGTGATCCACTGTTTCTTCAGCTTCTTTACAGAGGCACCATTTACCGTCTGTTGCTGTTTTTTCAATTCTGGCTTAGTATAACATTTCTTCTTAAGACTTGGTCCTGTGCAGCCAGATTGTTACCACTGTAAGCAAGCTGATTGGTTTATTTGATAGATATTATTTTAATTTAATTCTTATGAGCACCTTATTAATTAAGTCTTATTAATAAGAGAAATTTATTAAATTCTATTATGGAAACCGTTATGGCACAGAAAGAAACCTAGAGTTAGATTTAAAAAAATGTATTTTAAAGTTTTATTTAATGGGTTTAAAAAGGCTTTGATTTTTTGACTGAGTTAATAACTAACGGAGCACGTGAAATTTCTAAGAGGATACCCTTTGTAACAATACTTTGTTTTAGACATGATAATTACTGGAGAGGTAAACTTTATTTACTGGTTTAAAAAGATTTTCATAGATATAGATGAATTGATAGAATATATACTTAAATTAGATAGAAATCTATTTGTTGGTTTGATATTTTTACTTTAAGATAATTATTTTGAAATAGAAGGAGAATAAGAGGGATGGGTGACAAGAGAAGAAATGGTATTAATGAAGAAAATATAAGAATATTACTGCGGAAATAATATACCAGATATAATTACTATGTAAAAAAAAAAGGATACCCGAAGTGTTAATAATATGTCTATCTAAGGCCAATTGGAATATGGTAATTGTAAGTTAGTAAAGCTTAAAAACAGGACCTGGATCTTTAGAATTGAAATGTGAGTGATATTTGATAGGATTGTTTGAAGCTTATATAGAAATGTATTAATCTGAATATGCAAGACTAAATGAGGGAATTAGAGAGGGAATTTTAAATGAATTGATTTGGGCTATATATTTGTGATTGTTTTTCTTTTTTTTTGGGATGTTCAATATACCCACCTCCACGGTGGTTCCTAAGCACTCTGATGTAACCCTTTTACCCCTATAAAAATCTAATAAAATATATTTAGAAAAAAAATAAAAAAATAAGAGAAATTTAGATAAGAATAATTGCGAATAGTTGAATAGTTGATATGAACTACAGAAATTATAACTGGTTATCAGAATTAAATTAGTTAGAACTGAAGAAGCTTCTTGAATGAGAAGCAAAACATTTTCAAAGAAAAAAACCGAAGTTCAGTTGTCTTTTGGAAAAAGCACCTTTAGGACAATCATTACCTGGATGATTGAGAATCTCCCTGGACAAGAGGATGAGAGGATTGTGGGAGAAAATATTTAAAAAGAGACTTATAAGTGAAGAGCTTTTGTAGATGACTTGATCTTGGTTTTAAAGATTTAAAAGAAGAATTGTTATTTAAAAAGAATTGAAATTTTAATGTGTAAACTGAAAAAAATTGGTGCATTAGCAGGTTTTAAGATTAATGAATAGAACAAGATATTTACAAAGAGCAAATAGAACTGAAAAACAAAACAGATTTTCAGAACTGAAAAAAAGGTACAATATTTGGGAATCACTTTGACAAATATGAATGATATCTTATTTCAAAATAATTATGTTAATATGTGGAATGAGGCTAAAAAAGATATAATAACATGGGATAAAGCACAGCTATTATTGTTGATGAGAATACCTGTGGTTAAGATGAATGTTTACCTACAATGTTATTTTTGTTTTGGGTAATACTTGTTTTGACAACTGATATACTATTTAAACAATGTCAGAATAATATATTTAAATTTGTATGGTAGGGGAAAAACACAAGTTAAATATAAGATGCCAAGAAAGAGAGGGTTTGGGTTTACTTGATTTGAAATTATAATTTTCTGCTTATTATTTAGTCTGGATGAAAAACAGATGTTGCTGAGAAAGAGAAAGTTTTTGAAGTTAGGAGATTTGGGCGGTATGGAGATTTGTGGTATAAAAAAACTAAATTTAATGTAGATTTCAAAAATCATTAAATTACTCATACTATATTAAATTACTCATACATCACTGCTTCAGACAGGAAGGCGGTGCAGAGAGTGGTGAGGATGGCTGAAAAGATCATTGGCAGTTCCCTCCCTCCCATCCAGGACATAGCACAGAAGCGTTGCTTGAGCAGGGTCCGTAAGATTGTCTGGGACACTACACACCCTCTTCACAACCTGTTTTCCTTGTTACCTTCTGGGACGAGGGGGCTTCGTGGTATCCGTAGCAGAACATCCAGATTCAGCCAGTTTCGTTCCATACAGTATAAACCTTGTGAACTCTAAAGCTTCCTCCTTCTGCTATGTATTCCAGATGGACAGTGTTTAATATTCATATGTTATGTATATCTAGGGATGTAGGTCTATACATATGTTGTATATAGTATGTTTAGGTGTGTGTCATGTATGTGTTCACTTTGAGAGCGGGCAACTAAATTTCATTTTTGATGTGTGTCGTTGTGCCCACAGTGAAAAATGACAATAAAGGTTATCTTATCTTATCTTACCATTCTGAGAATATGGAAGAAATACAAATGTAGGTTGTGCCCCAAAATGCCTTTGTGGCTTTTAGCACATTTTATAGGCAAGAAATAATAAGTAAACATAAATGGTCCACCTAAAGAGATGAACTAGAATTTTCTGAAGGCAATTGCAAGATGAATTCCAGAGATCTGATAACAGAAAGGTATACTTGTCAATGGCTTTTTTAAAGTACAATCATCAGAAAAGTTTAAAGGAATAATGGTACTGAAGAGTTCTGAAGAGTTCAATATTGAAGGCTTTTCTAAATGTCTTGAGTGATGGAGCCATCTGGATTTCTGGTGGGATTCCATATGATGCTTCAGCAAATTCTTAAAGGAGCTTCCTGTCTTCATTTAGCATGGAGGGGATTATTGCAAAAAAAAAAAACACCTCTATATGGGGCTGCCCTTGAAGAGTATTCTGAAGTTAAAATTGGTCCAGAATGCAGTTCAGTTTTGGAGGCCCCTAGGGTGGCATTTGTAACACCACTGTCACACAAGTTGCACTGGCTGCTGATATGCTTCCAGGTGCAATTCAAGATGTTGGTTATCACCTTTATCACCTGTATGGCATGGGTCCAGGATATCTGTGGAACTCTTTCCCCAAGGGATTGGCCCACCCCACTTGTGCTGACAGAAGGGGCCTACTGCAGGTCCCATCAGCCAAAGAAATGTAGCTGCTGGGATCCAGGAGAAGAGCCTTTTCTGGCACAGCCCCCACCCTTGGGAACACCCTTGGGATCCAGGAAGCGAGATCTACCCTCTTTCTTTCAGCCTTCAGGAAAAAGCTTAAAACTTGGCTATGCCAGCTGGCCTGCAGTCCTGAAGAAGAAGCTGTTGGCTGGGAGGTGGTTAGTACACTAACAGAGAAGGCACCACCACCTCTCCGCTCCAGACCCAGGGTTTTTAGTTTGTTTCAATTTTTTGTAATTTTAACCTCTTTTATAATTCTTTTTATATTTATGTGTTTTATTACACTGTAAGCTGCTCAGTCACCTCAAGCTGTAAGACAGGAATGGAATGGAATGGAATGGAATGGAATGGAATAGAGTAGAATAGAGTAGAATAGAGTAGAGTAGAGTAGAGTAGAGTAGAGTAGAGTAGAGTAGCGTAGCGTAGCGTAGCGTAGCGTAGCGTAGAGTAGAGTAGAGTAGAGTAGAGTAGAGTAGAGTAGAATAGGAAGTTTTACTGCCTGTCCATGCCAAGGAGGGCATGACTGAGAAGCAGGTGTCCAGCTGGATGTGCAGGGGGAAGGAATGGGCAGCTGCAAATTATAACCCGGGTTAGGATAAAGCCCATAACCTGCTCCAGGCATGCCTGTGTTCTGCTTTGATATCCAAGGAGCTGAGATGCCCTGAGAACCTCTGGCTTCCCACTCTGGTGGCAAACCATGTTTAGCACAAGTCAAGATAAAAGAAATATTAGCAAGAAAAAAGGGGGAATGCTTGATAAAAGCATGAATTAGAGTCTTCCCTGGGCTCAACTGTATGATGTATGTGAACAGTATGGAAGGAAAGTCACTGGAGGTTTTTAAGAAGAGACTGGACAACCACTTGTCTGAAATGGAACAGCGCTTCTTGCTTGAGCAGTGCGTTGGATTGAAGACCTCCAAGGTCCCTTTCAAGTCTACTATTCTATTCTGTTCTGTTTTGTTCTGATATCAAGAAATGCTGGGTACTGGTGAAGGGTCTTGTAACTGGTCCTCAGTGCTATCTCAATCTTCAAGAAAGGGAAAACAAAACAATGAACTACAGACCAATCTAACATGGATATCTGGAAAATAGTTTAGAGCAGATTTATTTATTTACTTACTTGGTTCTTAGCTTTTGATCATCTTCATGAAACAACTGGTATGCCATTTCTTTTCCTTTTCTTTTAGCTGAGCTGAAGAATGCTTTTCTAAAGTCAGTTCATTCTGACATTTCTCAGGTTTCTTGCTATTAACTGCAAATTCGGATTACTGTTATCCCCTCCTGCTCTGAAACTTGTCCCTCTTCCCATCACTTATTTTTTTAAATGTTCACAACTTCATTAAGCTTTTTGAGCAGCTGCATTGGCATCCTTTCTGTCTTCCATTTTTCTCCTCATGGGAATGGTTGACAACTGTGTTTCTATTTCCTTTTTTAGGACCTTCCCGTTTTTCCTCTTTGCTTGTAGAATTGCTTTGCTTAGCGCTGAATTAATGCTCTGATTAAATATTTGAGCATACACTTAGCATTAGTTTCCCAACTAGTAGAGAAGGATTCCAACATTGAATGGTCACATCCTTATGCCAAACTGTCAGATTTCACACCCAGGCTTAAAATAAATCACAGATTCCCCACTTAGATGACCGCTTATTCAGCTCTTGGCTGGGCTTCCTCCCTCCCTCCCTGCGTTCTGCAGATATGGGTACTTAATGGGTCACTTGGTGCTTTGGGGGATGGATGAGACGGGTGGCCTGAGCACCACTGGGGCCAGTTTTCCTAGTTCAGCCCTTGTCCCGACGACTTATTGTCACCGCAGCTCTTTCCCTCATTAACATCAAGTCCCTTAGATTTTCTCCACCTTCGGATAGGGGAAGCTGTCAGCTAGACAGGTCAAGAATTATCTGCTCAGCAGAGTTTCTTTCCCAAGAGGTGGTACATGATCTAGCTTGCAGCCCAAAGCCTCTGCTGTTGAGGTAATTCACAGAAGATTCTAGTATATTTGCAAAAGAAGACTGAACAATGCACTGGAAAAGATTAAGCACTCTGTGCTGGTCTGAAAGAGAAAGTGTCCATGTGAGAACGGGAGAAGTAAACAGTCTTCCAAAATGCGATTTTAAATGCCCAATGCAAACATTCTAAATATCTCTTGTCCTTTATATGTTGCACTCTTATCAAGGAATTTGTTTCTGCTCCATGCATGTTGTTTTGCTTTAAACAGCAGGAATAGAATAGAATAGAATAGAATATAATAGAATAGAATAGAATAGAATAGAATAGAATAGAATCTGGAAGGGACCTTGGAGGTCTTCTAGTCCAGCCCCTTGCTCAAGCAGGAGAGCCTATAGATCTCCTGCCTTGAGCAGAGGGTTGGACTAGAAGATCTCCAAGGTCCCTTCCAGGCCTATGTGCTCTTTCTCTCTCTCTCTCTCTTTCCTTCAGAGGAAAACAAACCTGCTATTCCCAGGAGCTAGATCTGAAGGAACAGAATAGCGCCTATATATGTGTATATAGAACTTTGCATTTGTTATTTGCATTTAAGAGCACTTGGGTCAAAATGATTCCTGAGCTGTTTTAGGCAGTAGCTATGCTCCCTTCTCAATGAAGTTGCCCAGTTCCTGTTCTGGCCTAGACATTATTTTGTTCCCTCAGACCTGGCTCCTGGCACCAGCAGGTTTGTCTTCCTCTGAAGGAAAGCCCCACCACTCTGACGGCAGACACATTTTTACAAGGCTGAAGACGGATGGCAGACACAGAATGGCCCTGGCTGCTTCATTGGGGGGGGGGCAAGGAAAGCCCCTAGGCCAGGGGTAGGCAACCTTGGCTTTTTTATGACTCGTGGACTTCAACTCCCAGAATTCCTGAGCCAGCATGGCTGGCTCAGGAATTCTGGGAGTTGAAGTCCACGAGTCATAAAAAAGCCAAGGTTGCCTACCCCTGCCCTAGGCCTAGGGCAAAGATGGATGAAGCCTAATTGTTTCTTTTTTCTCTTGATTTCTTTATGTCTGAGGTAATGTGACCGAGGTAACAATGTGGGGAAGAGAGAGGACAGCACTGTCGCTTGGTTCAATTAACACGCACAGATTAATGTATGCCAGCTGCTTAGTTCACAAAATTCTTCCCCCCCCCCATTCAGTCAGGGATCTTTTTTTTAAAAAAAAATGCATCGGTTCCAGTGGAGATGTACACTGCCACCCCCATGTTTGGCCCCAGAAGAGGGAGAAGCAAGTGGCCGATCTGGAGGGAGGTTTAAGCCTCTGATATATACCCTGCATAGAGTCAGTGAGGGTTTGGTGCCCCCAAAGGCTACGACTGTGAATACTCCACAAGCCACGTGCCCCAGCCACTGGTTGAAATGTGTGCAGCTGAGGCAAGCGCCGGTGGCTCCTCGTCTCGCCCTGCCACCTCTTCCCAAAGGCACAGCGTTGAGCATGATATTTGGGCCAACAGCCGAGCGCCGGCTGGCTCCCCACTCAGCAAAATGCCTGAATGCTGACCTTGCCTTGACGTTGTCACCCCTGTCACCAATGACATCAATTCTATTAGCTGCCTTGAGAGTGTAAGTAAGCAGAAAGGTGAGCATAAATCAAATCTGAACAAATAAACAAAACATGATCAGACCACAAATCGTGCTGTGATGTCTCTTTCTCCTCAGAGATCTGTGAAAGTTCTTGAGGGTGCCTCATGCTAGAAAAGGAGGATGGCCATGAATGTGCAGATACTTTTGAGGCCCGGACCTCTTCACTATTATGTTTATCCTGATTATGTTATCCTTAATAACCTTATTAATGATATTATCCGGATTAGGTTTATCCTATTAATGAAAGTTTTGCTGCATTAGGCTCCTCAGTTATGTGCAATTAGCTGCCTGGGCATATTTTAATAAGTTAGGACTGTACCAGGGGATTGCAGAGTTGGACGGGGTTGCAGGTCTGCCAGTCCAGTGCAGACTAAGGGCTTGGGAACCTCCAGCAATGGGACATCCCTGACTCCAAATCAGCTGTTCCACTCCTTCACAGCCCCCCCCCCAATCGGGAAATCCTTCTGCCCGGTGTTTCAAGCTTGGATCTCTCTCTTCTACCTGCTGATTCTTGCCACGTCTTGAAGCACTAAGGAGGAGAATTCCACATCCTCTTCTCTGGGACACCCCTTTAACCAGCCCCTCCCTAAGCATTTGTTCTCGGATTTAGCCTGCAAGCCCCTCCCCATCTTGGCTTGCTCTTCTCGGCAGCTTTTCAATTGCTCAACACCCTCTGAAATTGTAGGACTCCACAAAAGATAAGATTTGGCACGGCCAACCCGTTAGTGTCATCAGCTCACTCTTGTTGGAAACATTGGGCACCTTTGCCTCGCCTTGGCTTTGAGTGATCCTCTTTTCCCCGCCTGCATTGCGTTACCAAGGAAGCATTTGCCCCACCAGGCAGGAAATTCGGCTGACGACCTTGAATTTTCCCCGTGTTAGCAGTCCTAAAATCTCCTGATCGCTTTTACTCTGCTTCTGTGAGAAGAGGCTTGTAATATCCATCCATGTAAATGTTGTGAAGCTTTTAATTAATGTTTGTAAAGAGCTTCATGTGTGCACAGCACTTTCCAGAATTCTTCATAAGATTACAGTCACAAAGTAATATTAATTTCAGTTGCATCAGAGTATTTCCCAAAGTACCAAAAGAATACTTAATGCCATGGGAACTCTGGAAGGCCAAGAGGCATCGAGAATAATACAGAAGGATTTTATTTTTCAGTATTCCATTAACCTTACTTCAAAAGTGACTGTTAGAACCTTGTTCTGTGCATATTTACCAGCAAACAACTATGCTCCTCAGAGTTAATGGGGTTGTTTTTCATGTGGTTGTAAGCTTTGCATTATTTCACAGACACAAGGCACTCCGTATCATTCTAGGCCTTTGCAAAACAACTTGGCACTGCCACCCGGGAGAGTTTGATGCCAAGGTGAAGAGTTCTTCATCGACAAAGAAGTTGCATGGTTTCTGTACAGCTATGAAGTGCCCCAGCTTTGGTTTCATACAAAATAATATGTAATAATATGTATTATGATAAAGTGATAGTCTGTAGGCTAAATTGTATGATGAAGGAACTAGGTATATCTAGCCTAGGGGTGACATGAGGGGGTTGATTTATTCTCCAAAGCACCTGAGCGCAGGACAAGGACTAATGTGTGGGAGCTTATCAAAGAGAGATCCAACCCAGAAGTAAGGAGAAATTTTCTGACACTGAGAACAATTAATCAATGGAACAGCTTGCCTCCCAGGAGTTGTGGGCGCTCCATCACTGAAGGTTTTCAAAAGCAGACTGGACAACCATTTGACTGGGATGGCGTAAGGCTCCTGCCTTGAGCAGGAGGGGTGGACTAGAAGACCTTGAAAGTCCCTTCCAGCCCTAGGATTCTGTGATTCTATCACTGCAGGGCCCATGTTACTGTGCAAGGCCCTCTGCAAATCACCTGATTTCACTGAAGCAAAGAACTTTGTGAAAGGTTTGCACAGCATTCGTTTCTCTGACAGGGTATCTGTTTCCAAATCCAATTTGTGTCACCATGTTTTGCATTTATCCTTGGGTATACAGTATTACCCACAAGGGTCAAGACTGCTTGTATTTGATAGGTATTTGAATATTATGTATAATGTTTTTTGTTTTGCATAGCATCATCTCTTTTTCATTTTCTAACTACCATGAGTGGAAACAAATTGCCTTTTAACAGTTGCACAAAATTTGGGAGGGGATATGGTGATTATTAAGTTTCTTTCTTTGTGCCAAATTTGGGGAGAATTCAACTGGTGTGGTTCCAATAAATCTCTGTCCAGGTGTTTGTATTCTCCACACCCTCCAAAGAAAGCCTGGCAGGGGGGGTTCTGAAATGTCCCCCTTTGCAATCTTTTCTGGAGGGCAAGAGGGTGGAGAGGCCCCACCACCCTAGACAGGCCTGCCCTCGGCTTGCTCAGGGACACGGGGGGGGGGGATCCAGAGATCCTCCACCTGGATTAAAAGCACCATTGCAGCTGGACCCGCCCAGAATCTTGGGATGCCCAAGGGGGAGGCTTTTCTCTCTGTCCCCTTTAGTTTCTCTGGGCATGGCCAGTCTAGAGAAAAAAAGGACTAGTGGGGACATGATAGCAGTATTCCAATATTTGAGAGGCTGCCACAAGGAGGAGGGCGTCAAACTATTCTCCAAAGCACCAGAGGGCAGGACAAGAAACAATGGATGGAAACTGACCAAAGAGAGAAGCAACCTGGAATTAAGGAGAAAGTTCCTAACAGTGAGGACAATTAACCAGTGGAACGGCTTGCCTTCAGAAGTTGTGGGTGCTTCATCACTGGAGGTTTTTAAGAAGAGACTGGACAGCCACTTGTCTGAAATGGTATAGGTCAGGGGTAGGCAACCTTGGCTCTTTTATGACTCTTGGACTTCAACTCCCAGAATTCCTGAGCCAGCTATGGCTCAGGAATTCTGAGAGTTGAAGTCCACGAGTCATAAAAGAGCCAAGGTTGCCTACCCCGGTATAGGTTCTCCTGCTTGAGCAGGGGGCTGGACTAGAAGACCTCCAAGGTCCCTTCCAGTTCTATTCTTAGTTCGGGGGGGAGGCGGGCTCCTTCACCCCATCCGCGGGGTGTCCTTCGGCGGACCCTTCCTCTCCGAGTTTGGCCACGTGCCCCCTCCCCTGCGGGCCACGCCCACTCCTTGTGGCCCGGGCGGAGACGACTGGGGAGGGACCCCCCGCCCCTTCCCGCCCGCCGGCCGGAGAAGATGCGAAGGGAAACCGATTCGCGGGGCGGCTCTCCCGGCTAGGGGAGGGGGGGTCGCTGGTTCTTGGGGAGCCCCTCGGGATCGTGGCGCGGCGGAGGCGAAGGCTGCTGGGGACGGGAGGCGCTCGCTTCCGGGGCCTTGGTCCGGGCGGAGCGGGACTTCCCCGGACGGACTTCCACCCGCCTCTGCGTGTCCTGCTAGGGGAGCGCTCGCTCGTGCGCGCGTTAGCGGCTCTGGCCGGGAATTCTGGGAGCTGTAGTTCTCTGCCCATCGGCACGCTGCTTCCCGAAAGGCCCCCTGGGGGTCCCGGCGGGATCGGGGCAGCGGAGGGCGCGGGCGGGCTTTCAAGGCAGCCGGGCGCGGATTCCGCAGCGCCGGCCTTTCTCCGCGGCCCGCCCCGCCCTCGGAGCCGCCGCGGGACCTTTTGCCGCGCAAGCAGCCGCTCCGCGTCTTCTTCTTCCTGCAAGCGGCGCCCGCCGGAGCCAGCGCGGAATTGTGCTGAGCGGAGGCCTCCCTGCGCCCGCCCGCCTCTTCCCAGGAGACTGCTGAGCTGACGGCCCGGGCGTCTCTCCGCCTCCGCCCGCCAGGCAGCCCGCGGCGCTCGCCCGGCTCTCTCGCTGCTGCTCGAAGGCGACCCTGGCCCGGGCCGCTGCCTTCTGGCGCCCCCTTAGAGGGCGAGCCGGGGCTGCCGCTCCGGGCTGGCCTTGCCCGCTTGCGAGAGAGGCAAACCCGGGGACGGAGGTCTGGGAGGGGGCCGAGACGGGGCGAGCCAGCCCCTTTTGTGCTGCCCCTGAGACAACTGGGGCTCCTCCGGAGTGAAGCCGAATCAGAGAAATTGCTGGGCTGGGCGCTTGATCAGCTTCCCGAGGGCTGATCTGCTAAAGCAGGACCTCCCTGGGTCTTGATCATGGCCCCCTGCAGCTGCGGCTTGGGAGGGGAGGAGAGCAACTCGAAAGCTCCCCCCAAATTCACTGGCCCTTTCTTTGACCCTGCCCAGGGCAGGAGGACTCTCCCTTGCTCAGCACCTTGAAGGGGTGGCCATGGGCATCCCTCTCCCCACCTCCTGATGTTCCTTGTCCTAAAGGCTCAGAAGGCCCATGAGTCGACTCACCTGATTGCCCCTTAATCTTGGCCTGTGAAGCAGATAAAAGTCAGCTGCCAACATTCTTCTGGGCAGCTTTGAGGCTCACCAGAATATATCAGAGCCAGAGAGTTGGAGATATGACTAAGGAAAAGACAATTCAACAATCATTTGTCAAAATGGGATAGGAATTCATCCCAGGTATTAACTGCCCCGTCTTGCCCCAACAGCCACAAGCCTACTCATTCGAGGCTGCTGCTGTTTCTGGGGGCTGTTCAGAAGCCCCTTCCAGTTGAGGAAGAAACATCCATGGGGAGTCAGTGAGGAACTTCGGGGTACTTGGCTCTTCTGTGTCCATTGGGGAGGAAGACAGGCCTTCAGAGTGGAGTTGTCAGGGTAAGGTTTAACCATGTGCCTCTCCTCATCCCCACTGGAAGTGATTGCCAAGGACCACTTCTTTTTCCACGGAGATGTCACCAGTAGCCAGATGCTTCAGGGGAGAGGATTCCTGTGGGACTTGATGGGAATTGGCTGCTACTTGTTTCACTGTGGAGGATAGTTAATAAAGGCGAATATTTGTAGCTCAAGAGGTGAAATGAGGGGTCCTTGGTGCTCTCTGAGCTTGGTTGTTTGCTTGCAGAGCTTTCATTACTAGCACTGATATGTTACTTAGTTTGGGTAATGAAACGTCTTAAGAAAACAACCAAGCTCAGACGGCACCAAGAACCCCTCAGGATAATTAATGTCCATGCAGAGGAAACTTTGCTGGGAGACAAAGTTTATTAGAGAACACAAAGAGTTTTACTTCTTTTGTGTGTGTGAAAACTGCAAAAAGAATCCCGAGTACTCCAGGAAAGTAAACCAAGAAAATACAGCATGATCCAGCAATTAGCAAGCTTTGTTATGACATGCCAACTTACAAATTACAAGCCTTAAGTTTCAGTCTAACCCCAATATATGCATAGCTTTACCCAGAGTGCAGCCGGGAAGGGAACAGGGAGAGGAAGATGTTACATTCCTTCTGGGGTGACATCTTCCTGTTTGGGGTATGGTTCATGTGTGAACCCGTGACATATATATGATTAAAAGGGTTTACTCTAAAAGCATTCCCCATTATATTTGCATGCGGAGAGAATGGTGAAAAACATCTTCAGGGCATTTGCCCCAGTATAGAACAGGGGATCTGCCCGAAGTGTGCTTCACCTTTTGAACTCTCACCTAGAGTCAGATTAATCTAATCCTCAAGAACTTCTCCCTCAGTTTATGCTTTGGGCCTATTAACACTTTGCTTTCATGGGGCTACACGGGAGGTGTGTGTAATACACAGAGTCATCCCTGCTTCTGGCCTTTTTCCTCCAAAGCCAGCAGGCAAGAAGGCTGATAAACTGTACCAAAGGTTTCCCGAAGGGGCTTTTTCAAGAGGCAACTGGACCTTCCAGTTTTTCTTTGAAGACGTTTCGCTTCTCATCCAAGAAGCTTCTTCATTTTTGAGTTCTTCAGTCAAATCTGAAGAAGCTTCTTGGATGAGAAGCAAAACGTCTTCAAGGAAGAAGTCCAGTTGCCTTTTGAAAAAGCACCTTAGGACAACCATAATGACTGAGAATCTCCATAGGCATTGATACACTGTATTTTTGAAGTTGGCCTGAGAGTTTCAGCACACCAGCAGTTGGAACAGAATCAGCACCATCTAGACCAAGCGTGTCAAATTCGCCACGTCACCTGACGTGTCGCGACATATTGTGACTTTTTCTCCATTGCCGGAGCTGGGCTGGGCGCGGTTTCGGCATGAGGCATCTGGCCCGCTGGCCGGCAGTTTGACACCCCTGATCTAGACGTGGAAGAACCATTGAAGGCTCAGCTGACTAGAGGCATATAAGCAAAAGCATCCTCCCCAGAATGCTATCAAGCATCTTCTGGACAACATCCAGGGAAGGGAAGCCAAAGTATCTTCAACCTCTTCTCATACTCTTCAGATGATATTTTTCTTGTTGGGTTAAGCAGATTCACTGTCCATTTAATCTATCTTAGTAACTTATCAATAGATAGACCCACAGAAAAACCACCAAGAGAAAGACAGCTGGCAATAACCCAGTTATGGTTTCCTGTCATACATAAATCATATTTCTGCTCACAATGCATGGGATCACACAGAGTGTGGGATCAGTGCCAGGCACTCAGGTTTCAAGGAATACAATTGTCTCATTGAAACAGGTTGCTAACTAGGAAGCTGAGGGAGTGGCTAAAATATTGCCCCCACCCACCCAGTTCAAACATTATGGCTCCTCTGCAGTCATGAAAAAGTGGGGTTCTTTGGAATGAAGGAGGTACTCTGGAGAGAGAGGATCCATTAATAAATACTAATTAATGGTAACTGATGTCTTCTTGCAAAAGTAACTACTATATACTTCCCAGAAGTGAGCTTCTGGTAGTTGGTGATTGAAAATTTAGAGTCATGGAAGAATGGATCCATGGATGGATCACTGATAGCTCTGCTGGCCACAGGCGGATTGTGGATATTGTTTACCATCTAAAATACATCATTGTCTTGGGGAAGAACCAATGGTGCCATGGCTTGAGGAAATACGCAGTCTTGTCTGAGCAAAAATTAGATGGATGGGCAAATGTGAAAACTAAGATCAGCAAATAACATCCCTCAAAATGATATTTATTTCATGCACATGATATATTGGATAGAAGCGTACAAACCGTAGTGTCCAGACATTATAGAAGAGAGAGGTGAAAATGGTTGGTGCTTATGGCAGAACAACTTTAAAATGCTCCTGGGGTGAAAGTTGATAGGAACTATAAAGTTTAAGTCTTCCAGTATTTGAGGGGCTAAGCGTCACAGAGAAGAGGGGGACAACCTGTTCTCCAAAGCACCAGAGGGCAGGATAAGAAGCAACAAAAGGAAACTTAACCAGAGAGAGATCCAAGCGAGAAGGAGAAATTTCCTAACAGAGAACAATTAACCAGTAAAATGGCTTGCCTTCAGAAATTTTGGGTGCTCCGTCACTGGAGATTTCTTAGAAGAGATTGGATACCCATTTATCTGGAATGGGATTGGGTCTCCTGCTTGAGCAGGGAGTTGGACTAGAACAGAAGCCCCCAACCTTTTGGGTACCAGGGACCCAGTTCCGTGGAGAGAGGTTTTTCCGCGGACCGGAGGGTGCGTGGTTTTGTGTGCTGCCTGCATCCTGCGGATGGGGCTTTGCTTGTTTGTGCGGACTGGTTGCTGGCATGCCATGGCCCAGTACTGGTCCATGGACCGGGGGTTGGGGACCCCTGGACTAGAAGACCTCCAAGGTCCCTTCCAACTCTGTCATCCTGTTTCTGTTTATCTGCTGAGGAAAAATAATCCATAGAGGGTGAAAGTGGAAATTATTCTCAGTCATACGTTATAGCACAGGCCTAAGAAATCAGCAGAACCAGTGCAGTGCAGTGGTTCAGGCGTTGGATTTAAACTTGGGAGACTTAAATTCAAGGACCCAGAGCTCACTGGGTGAATTTGGGGAATTTCCCAAGCCATCTGAGAGCTGTGGAGACCAAATGCTAGGAGTGAGCATTGTTATAGAAAGTATTACACAAATGTAATCTAATTAAGAGAAAGAATGAGATGCAGCAAGGCCCACTGTCTTATAGCGTTATTGGGCACAACAGACATTTTGGCCCAATGTTTGTTTCTTTTTGCAGTTAAAGGTTTGCAATGATATTCCTTGGACTGATGCTTCAATTCTGGGTCCTCATGAGACCACGTTGTGCCAGCTGCCATGATGCTATGAAGGAATCCCTCATCCTCTTTCTCATAACATGACACCAGTGCTGTCAAATTTCAACTCTGTCTCTACTGTCAGTATGCAAAGAACCCATCCTGCACAACTTTTCAATATTGAAAAACATCAATAATGTAATTCACATATCGTGAGATGCCAGGTTTGATAGCATTTCTCCTTAGTGTAGTGTTTCTCAACTTTGGCCACTTAAAGCATGGCTGGCTGGAGAATTCTGGGAGTTGAAATCGGCACATCTTCAAATGACCAAAGTTGAAAAACACGGCCTTAGAGCGATCCACCAATTGTCCTTCATTAGTTCATCAATCTTTTTAATGTGAAATGTGTTGGTTGCTGTTAGAGTTCATCTATTTCATTCTTGATCATGCAAATCAGCTCTTCCTAGTTCACAATTTTTACACTTTTATGACACAGCAATGAACATTACATCAGCACAGACATCGATGTAAACAATCTGCATTTGGTGGTGAATTTCAGTTGGAGGAACTCCTTCAAAAGGCAGGCAAAAGCTTAAAATGCACTGATATTCACTGCAGGGTCTCATTTCATGAACAATAGCAGCACAATCTTTTCTTACAGCAGTTTCTCTTAAACAAAGTGAAAGAATAAATAGTAAAGAACATGGCAGAGCTTTTAATACATCAGTACTGCCATCTTGTGGAGAGGCACAGAGATTACCTGGAGAAGCTACACAGTGACAATTACAAAAATGTGTTAAGGCCAAGAAACAAAACATTACAAAGAAACTCAAGCCAACTATACTTTAAGTACAGGTAGTCCTCGACTTATGACCACAATTGAGCCCAAAATTCCTGTTGCTAAGTGAAACATTTGTTAAGTGAGTTTTGCCCCATTTTACGACCTTTCTTGCCACAGTTATTAAGTGAATCACTGCAGTTGTTAAATTAGTAACACAGTTGTTAAGTGAATGTGGATTCCCCATTGACTTTGCTTGTCAGAAGATCACAAAAGGTGATCACATGACTCCAGGACACTGCAACTATCATAAATATGAGCCAGCTGCCAAGCATCTGAATTCTGATCCCGTGACCATGGGGATGCTGCAACGGTCATAAGTGTGGGAAAAGGTTATAAATCACTTTTTTCAGTGCCGTTGTAACTTTGAACGGTTGTAAATGAACTGTTGTAAGTCGAGGGATTCCTTACCTGGAATATTAGAGGGAGGGAAGAGAAAATAGAGACTTTCAAGATTCTGCTTCTATAGTAATATCAATCCATGTGCAGTATCAGTCATTCTCCAGGAGCCCATTTCCTGACGTGGCTTATCTTGAAAGGTTTACACATCTGTTGGCAACTTGTGCCATTGGAGGCTTTTCACCTTCAGTGTTTTATTCAAGCCTTGAAGAAAAAGAAAAGATGTGGAATGCCCTTGGAATGAAGTGGAACGTATTTGGGTGGACAGAGCTTTATTGTTCACTATAACTTCTTTAATTTCCTTTAATATAGAGTAATTCTATGAGGTATTTTTCCCCTCAAAACGATAGTAGAGCAGGGATTTGTCAAAATTCAGAGAAGAGCAACTAAGATGATCAAAGGCCTGGAGACTAAAACATGCGAAGAATGGCTGCAGGACTTGGGTTTGGATAGTCTAAAGAAAAGAAGAAACAGGGGTGACATGATAGCAGTATTCCAGTATTTGAGGGGCTGCCACAAAGAAGAGGGGGTCACGTTATTCTCCAAAGCACCAGAGGGCAGGACAAGAAACTGGTTGGAAACTGATCAAAGAGAGAAGCAACCTGGAATTAAGGAGAAACTTCCTAACAGTGAGGACGATTAACCAGTGGAACAGCTTGCCCCCAGAAATCGTGGGCACTCCATCACTGGAGGTTTTTAACAAGAGACTGGACAGTCACTTGTCTGAAATGGTATAGGTTCTCCTGCTTGAGCAGGGGGCTGGACTAGAAGACCTCCAAGGTCCCTTCCAGCTCTATTCTATTCTAAGTGTCAATGGAAGTTGCACAGGCATAGAGGTAGTCCTCAACTTATCACCACAATTCAGCCCCAAATTTCTGTTGCTAAGCAAGACAGTTGTTAAGTGAGTCTTGCTCCATTTTACAATGTTTCTTGCCACAGTTGTTAAGTGAATCGCTGCAGTTATTAAGTTGTAACACGGTTGTTAAGTGAATCCAGCTTCCCCATTGGCTCTGCTCCTCAGAAGGTCACAGAAGAGAATCACGTGACCCCGGGACACTGCAGCCGCCATAAATACGTGCCAGTTGCAAGCATTTTAATTTTGATCATGTGAGCACGGGGATGCTGCAACAGGCATAAGTGTGAAAAACGGTCATAAGTCACTTTTTTCCAGTGATGTAACTTTGAATGGTCACTAAACAAATGGTTGTAAATTGAGAACCACCTGTGCTTGCAAGTTTGCTTTAAAATGTGGTGAAATACCTTGTGATTTAAATGATGTGGGCACGATAGAAAAGCACCACAGCAGCATTTCTTCAAAACCACCTGCTTTCCTAGGTTGTGTCTCCCGAGTAGAAATTAGGTCCTAGCTTGATTGTACTTACTCACCAAAAATTAATCTGTATTTGTTACAGTTCTGAAATCTTGGTTTGAGGAGTCCTTCGAGACAGAGAAGACATGCAAGAAAAATCTGACCATGGGCAGATGACCACTCCTTCCTTCCTTCCTTCCTTCCTTCCTTCCTTCCTTCCTTCCTTCCTTCCTTCCTTCCTTCCTTCCTTCCTTCCTTCCTTCCTTCCTTCCTTCCTTCCTTCCTTCCTTCCATATAGCCATTCATCTCAAAAACACCTAGTATGGATGGCATACAGCCCAACAACAGTTACACACTCCCTAACAATCTAAAAACAATAAAAAAACAAATAAGCCTATAAGCTAAAGACGTAAAATATATAAAACCCGATAAAGCAGAAGAACAAACATAGCAAAGCCAATTGAGTGCAAAGGGCACAAGGTTCATAAGACTATGGAGGAAAAACACCCATGCTGGTATTTATTTTGCCATCCAGAAACTTTCCTGTTTTGAAGCCATTTCATGCTAGGTAGGCAGATGCTGGAATATTTATAGCCTGTGTTAAAACAACTGCAGGGATGGTGTTGATTACCCCAGATCCACCCCGGTGGAGGGAGAGAGCGCCTGGGAGCTTCCCTGGGATATGCAAATGCAGGTGAGTGTCTCCCTGCTGCTGCCTGGGAGGGGCTGGGCCGACGGCCCCCAGATGACTCTGCCTTGCTTATGAATTATGCAGCCTCCGCTTATTTATTCCTCAGCTGTGCCTGGAGGCCCTTCAACTTCGTGTTAAATGTAAAAACAAAGGCACTACAGAGAGCCGACACAACCCCAAGTGAGAATACACAAACGGCAATGGAGGGGGAGGGGAGCACTTCCCAGATGGCCATGTTAAACACCCTGCACCATTGGAAGGCAGGTGGGTCAGCCAGTGCTGAATAGGTGATAAATTCTGGTCCCTGAAAGAAATGTGTTCAACTGACTTTTACTGATTGTTTGATTTGATTTCTATAGCCCCCATCTCCACAAGTGACTCTTGGGGGGGGCATACATCATAAGTCTCTTAACATAGCACAGAGCGGGAAAAGACTGGGAAAGGGAAGCCCATAATGTAGCATTCATCCGGCACTCATGTAGCAATCAGTTTGACATCAATACTGCACCTGTGAAAATCCTGGAAATGATCATCAAGCAGCGGATTTGTGAGCATCTTGAACTGTTTTGTTAAAAACATAATGATGGCACACAAACCTTATTGCCTTCTTTGGTAAAGTGACCAAATTAGTGGATCAAGGAAATGCTGTGGATATAGTATACTTGGACTTTAGTAAGGCATTTTGACAAAATAGACCATGCTCTATTCTTGGTAAGACAGAAAAATGTGGAATAGGCAGTACCATCATCAGATGGACCCGCAGTTGGCTGACCAACCACACTCCGCTGCAGTCCTCAATGGAGTTACATCTAGGTGAAGAGAAGCATGCAGTGAGGTACCTCGTGGTTCTGCCTTGGGCCTAGGATTCTTCAACATCTTCATAAATGCTCTAGATGAGAGGATAGAAGGGAAACTCAACAAATTTGTAGTTCACACCAAGCTGAGGGGAGCAGCTAACAGTTTGGAAGATTCAGAAGGATCTTGATAGACTTGAGCACTTGACCCTATTCAACAAGATGCAATTCAGTGGTGAGAAAAATAAGGTCCTGTGCTTAGTCAGGAAAAAAACAAATGCATAGGTACAGAATAGGAGGTGGTTGGCTCAACAGTAGTAATTGTGAGAAGAATCTAGGATGTCGTAGTGGACCAGCATTTAAATATGAGTCAGCCCGACATTGCAGCTACCAAAAGGACCAATGCAGTCCTAGGCTGCATCAACAGAGGGATAGCATCAAGATCAGAGGAAGTGATTGTTACGGCTCTATACTGCACTAGCGAGGGCACATTTGGAATACTCTGTCCAGTTTTGATCACCACAATACAAAAAAGATGTTAAGACCCTAAAAAGAATGCAGAGAAGAACAACAAAGATGTCTGGAGGCTAAACCATACAATGAGACTAAACCATACAGATGAAACTCTTTAAAAGAACTTTGAGGCATTGTTTACCTTAAAGAATCTTTTATTCGAGAAACAAAGCATCGGCACTACATAGTTAAAGCCAAAAACTGAATCCCCCCCCCCGCACAAAGTAGCAAAGCACAATTCCCTCCTCCAATTAACAGTCATAAATCACATTCCCCAATTAGCTTGAAGCACGGGCTTTCTCCCCAGCTCTTCAGCCCGCCAAATCTTTATCAGCTCTGGGCGCAATAACCTTGATTCCTACGGCTGAGTTGTTGTTATGACTAACTGGACTCTCGTCCACATCCCCGCTCCCAGCATCATCTAACTCTAAAAGCAAAAGAGAAAAGATGGCTACATTTCCATCTGTTGTCAAAGCAAGAACATCCGATGTTAGCAGCATTGACAGAGCGGCTAAGTGTACTAGGTATGTTTAGCCTAATGCTTGGCTCAGGGGAGACATGATAGCAGTCTTCCAATACTTTTAAGGGCTTTCACAGAGAAGTGCAATAGCAATAACACTTAGGCTTATACACCACTTCACAGTGCTTTACAGCCCTCTCTTAAGTGATTTACAGAGTCAGCCTATTGCCCCCCAACAACTTTATCGACCTCGGAAGAATGGAAGGCGGAGTCAACCTTGAGCCGGTCACGATTGAACTCCTGGCAGTGGACAGAGTCAGCCTGCAATATTCCATTCTAACCACTGTGCCACCATGGCTCATGGCCATCAATTTATTCTCCATAGCAACCGAGGGCAGGACAAGAAGCAATAGGTGGAAGTTCATCAGAGGGAGATTCAAACCGAAAATAATCAATGGAACAGTTTGCCTCCCAGAGTTGTAGGTGCTTGACCACTGGAGGTTTTCAAGAAAAGATTGGACAACTATTTGTCCGAGATGGTATAATGACTCCTACCTTGGGCAGGGGTTGGACTAGACTAGAAGACCTCCAATGTCCCTTCCAGCTCAATGATTCAATGATTCCATTTCAAATCCACCCAAAGGCTGCATGCTCAATGTCAGGCAGCCCAGGTAAAATCTCTGTTTCATAAATATTTAATTAAATATATTAATGTATTTTGTAATTTTCTCATGTCACATGGAGCAAAGAAATTGTCAATAAGTTTGGGGAGGACTTCAAAGGGGGATTCAGTGATACTTCTTGAGTGGCATGTGCCCTACTTTCCACCTTGCAGTTGCCAACCCTGTAATTGCCGTTTCCCAATTTTATTTAATTGCTGCTGAGTCTCTTGTCTCTGGCCTCGTTCTCTGAGTACAGAGTCTTACAGTGGAATGTGAGTGGATGGCACTTGAATTAATGCATGGGTTTTAATGGGTGTACCTATGTTTCTGGTTGATAAAAAGCATCCACCAAAGAGACCTAAAACAAGATGGAACGACAACATCAGCAAGTATTGTGGGCCTAATTGGCAAAAGAAAGCTCAAGACCGTATTGGTTGGAAACATGCAGAAGAGGCCTTCATTCTGCAGTGGATAGACAATGGCTAGAATAAAGATGATGACCTATGGTTAAGCGCGGTCACACCCAAATGTTGGGTTCACATGATTTTGTGCAAGTGCCATATTTCTGAGCCATTCATCTCAAGGGCAGTGCGATATTCTCAGGATGCCCCAAGTCAGAATCAGGAAGAAGTCAATAAAAGAGTTCCCTTATGCGGAAGACAGAGAAAACAAGGGAGATTCTCTATAAATAACCCCAAATAACTGTACTGGGTAAGGCTTTATCTCGAGTAGGATATCTAGCAGGAGATATTGTCCCAACAGGGAACCAAAATAATTTCATAACTATATGTAGATGGATGAAACATGACCAAAGGATCTTTCTAAACTGCTAAACATCTCAATTTTGCAGTCTTCACCTTCTGCAAAGCTGGGAAGGAGCATTTCTGGGAATCATTTTCGAACCCAAGGATTGGTTTGTAGAGTGCTACCCTGTCTAAGTTGCAAGCCTCCAGATTACTGCTAGTTGGTAGTAATGGGGCAGAGGTTTCTGCATCTCTGCTGCCAGCTGGCGGCTATCCTGTGTTTTGTAGCCCCTGTATATATTATTCCTGTTTATATCAGAGAGCTGAGGCAATCAAACAACTTACTGAATGAAACAGTGATGGATGATCAGCAAAGAACAACACTTCTTTGCTTCGATCAGGAAGAATCCCAGTTTGCATTGTGCACTCTGGCCAACTGCCTTTTCCTTTTTTAAAAACAAAACTGCTATTTATAATTCTCTCGAGGTGGAACTGGAAAACTGACAGCCTAGCTTTGAGACCCGAGTGCTGTGTGACACAGGGTGAGCTCCCATTTCTTGCCTGCCCACCTAGCAGTTCGAAAGCAGGTAAATACAAGAAGATAAGTAGGTACCACTTTGGTGGGAAGATAACAGTACCCTGTGCGCCTCGGCACATAGCCACGCTAGCCACATGACCATGGAAATGTCTTTGGACAATGCTGGCTCCCTCAGCCAAGAAGTGGAGATGAGCCCTACCCTCTAAAGTCGGAATCGTCTGGACTTCACCTTTATAAGTGCTTGTACCCCCCCACCTGTTGCTGTGAAATGGAGTGTCCAAGGAAACCTCATTTTTTAAAAAGAATTACTCTATGTCCCTGCCTCTGCCTGAAAGCAGAAGCAGAACTCTAATGCTATATTCATTCTTTTTCCATGCTTAGCCAGCTTTACTGATCAGGATAATTTTAACCCACCTTTGAACCCAAAAGATGATATTAAACTGACATCCACTAGCTTGTTAATTGAACAAAAGATACAGAGTTAAATAGAAGAATAAATTAGAAACAAAAACAAACAGAGAATATTATTTATTTGTATACTGCCTATTTATACAACCTTATTTGTAGGTTCTTATACAACTCATAAAAACAATTTAGTACCAGTCCTTAACAACACCACTCTTTGCGACCTGATTTACAATCCCTCTCCCCTTAGAGAAGAGCACTGTAAAAGGCAGCTGAGGGTAATCTAAGGGGCCAGCTGTTCAAAAGTCAGGGGCTACAGCTGCCATTTGCCGAGTACCCCAGTTCTCAGCACTCAGGGGAATGTCTTCTACCTAGAATGTATAAGGTACATAGTTTCTACCTGAAGTAGAGTTTCAAAAGTAATAAGGTTAGTACCTTGAATTGGGCCCGGAAGCCTACTGAAAACCAGGGTAGCTCCAGAAAGTAGGCACTGCTCTGGAACCAGCTAAAGCTGCATTCTGGGTCATTGTCAAGGGTAGTCCAATTTACAGCAACTTATAGTAGTCTATTTAAGAGATGACAAGGACATAGACTCAGCACATCCTGGGAAATGGGCATAACTGGCAGACCTGTTAGAGCTGCCCGAAGGGTCCCTGGCCAGTTTCCACCATGAGTCCATGAGCACCTCAGATGTGCACCAGCTCTTTTAGGAGAAGTAGAATTCCATTTCCAGCAATAGATGGATTCTCCATAGGAGCCTCAGGAATAACTCCATCTTGCTGGTATTCAGTCTGAATCTCTTCTGCCCCATCTAGTCCTCAAGGCTTCCAGATACCCAATCAGGACTTCCGATGCATACCTGCTTGGCTTGGGTAGTGATTATCATCAGATGACTGGTGATATTGGAGCATTAATCAATAGATGACCTCCCACATGTATATCTTAAATATCTCAGGGATCTCCAAAGTTGGCAATTTTAAGACTTGTGGACTTCAACTCCATGACTGGCTGAGGAATTCTGGAAGATGAAGTCCACAAGTCTTAAAGTTGCCAAGTTTGGAAACTCCTGGTCTATCTAATAGCACGGCCTCATCTTTCCCAATTACACCAATTGGAATTGCCTACTAAGGAAAGAAGAGAACCACACCAGAACGGTGCCTCCAATTCACAGCCCTTGCCAATAATATAAAAGGTATGGCTGATAATTTATAGCACTGCTGAGAAATCTTAACATTTGAAACCTGCAAATTCCACTCTGGGGTTCTTTACCAAGGAGCTTTGGAAGATGAAGTGGTCCTACCACATCTCCATCCAAGTCCTACACAGAGCAGTGGGACTCAGTTTAATTCCCAGCCTGAAATGGATCCCTACAATCTGTTTTACCCAAGATTCTCTGTAGTTGGAGCTCAATCCCTCAGCCTTGTTATCAAGGATGGGCTGCTTGGAGATTAACATTTATCTAAGACATCTGGATGAGGAGATGGCTTTTTGAGAATGGGGTGTATTCTGCTCATTCAAGACATATGAAATCACCTAATCTCCAAAGATCTATTCACAAGTACCCATACTATCATGCCTTCACTGTTGCATGTGTCACCCAAGAGGGTTAAGGTCTAGTTTACATTCAGATAAGACTTCTGCTGACTTTCTTAGACATCCCAGGCTTAAAAGAATCAACACAATCTCGTAAGCTGTTACCTCTGCCATCTTTTTAGCACCCAGTTCAGAGTGAGCAGTTCTGTTTGCAAAATGCTTACAAAGAGCTGCAAGGAAATGTCTGGATCTCAGAGGAGACATCGACCTACATAACACTGGTGGCTGGTACTCCACAGACACCCTGTGTGGAGAAATACAATGCTTCACTGCTTTACCACCATGATGTAAGCCTGAACATGGGATCCTATCTCTGTTCAGTCAGCTCAGCTCCTTGTTTTTCGCCACGATCCCTCCAGGCATCTCCTTAGGCACTTCATCTTCCAGAGCTCCTTGGTAAAGAACCCCAGAGTGGAATTTGCAGGTTTCAAATGACAGAGACAAGAAAAGAGCCACTTTTGAGCTGTAGTATTTCCTCTAAGGCAAGCTTGTCTCTGAAAAGGAGAGATGTTGCAAGATGTAGCCAGACTGACTAGTTTAGACGTGCTGATGAACTTGAAATGGGTTGGCTAGTCAGCTTGATACTAATAAAAAGTGGCATAGATAATTAATTAATTAATTAAAGCCTTATTTTGTAAGCATTTAGAAAGGACAGCACTGCTTGGCATTTATCACAAACAAGTCGCATAAAACCATTTCTTTTTTGATAGAGTGGCCAGATTAGCTGTCATGTGAATATGGCGGACACAACATCCTTAGATTGCATTCGACAGAGGTTGCAATCGAGAAGGTGGCAGTATGGGAGCTGGGCTTTGCTACCAGGCTGCAGGGGAATGGAGAGCTGTCTTCAAGTGTATCAAAAGAGGTCCTGCAGAATTACCCAGTTGTTCCAGAAGATAGGATAAGAAACAGTGGATTTAAATGAGAAGGAAGTAGGTTTTGGTAGACAATCAGGAAGGATTTCTCTCCTTTGCTAGAGATGCTTAAAGAGAGACAGGCTGGCTCTCTGTGACAGGGAAATCCTGCATTAGGCAGACTTTTGGACTTGACTATCTCCAAGGTCATTTCCATAAGTTCCATCCTATCATCATTATCACCACCACCAAGTACAACTCCTTGCTTATGGAGGAATCCAGACTCAAGCATCAGGGACGAATAGTTATTTTATGCTGGACTGGAATACAGGGAAGGAAACCCCCATAACTACTCTGGGTCATTGGTTTCCACTGACAGGGTGATTAGGAAGCCCTTTTCTGTCATTCATCTGGAGTCTATGTACTTTCCCATATCTTAGATGTTGCTGTGGGAGGTCATTAGTTGCTTCCAGGTAAGGTTCCATGATAGCATGATAGTAAGATGTTGATGATAGCAATATCGCTTCACAGTGCTTTACAACCCTCTCTAAGAGGTTTACAGGGTCAGCATACTGCCTCCAATAATCTGGTCCTCATTTTACCGACCTTGGAAAGATGGAAGGATGAGTCAACCTTGAGCCGATACAGGATCAAATTCCTGGCTGTGGGCAGAGTTAGCAATATCAATAGCCCTTAGACTTATATCCCGCTTCACAGTGCTTTACAGCCCTCTCTAAGTGGTTTACAGAGTCAGCATATTGCCCACAACAATCTGGGTCCTCATTTTACTGACCTCGGAAGGATGGAAGGCTGAGTCAACCTTGAGCCAGTGAGACTTGACCTGCCGAACTGCTGGCAACCAGGAGTCAGCAGAAGTAGCCTGCAGTACTGCATTCTAACCTCTGCGCCACCAGGGCTCTTAGCCAGCCATACATCACTGAGAATCAAACAGATGGTGCTTTGGAATCCCTTGTTGAGGGACTATGAAAATCTGCATGGCCAGAACAAGTTGAGGGGGCGATTGTCTATTCAGCAACAGTGTGACAGTGGGAGGGCTCTAAATGGGGTTCCTGAAAGAGCAGCCGCACAATTTGGGATCCACCTTAATCAGCAAGAGAGAGGAAGCTGTGACCAGAGTCTTTGCCCAGCTGTGACTGCTGCTCCCAGTTGCAACCCTTCTTTATAATGGGAGGCTCTGGCAACATTCACCCATGGCATAATTGGATTGGATTATTACAGGGTGTTTTTCCTGGGGCTGCCCTTGAGGACTAGCCAGAACTGCAGTTGGTGCACAAAACAGCAGCCCACATGCTGATTAGAATTCACCAGTTCAGCAGCGTGACACCTATACTGTGGGTGCTGCACTGACTTCAACAGGCCTCTCAGTATAATTCAAGGTGCTACTTTAATCTAGGAAGCTCTACAGGGAACGAATGCAGGCCACCCGAGGACCTTCTCCTCCAAGCTGACCCTCACAGGCCTGTTGGTTCTGCTTGGGAAGGGCCCTGGAAGCAGTCGTTCTCCCTTGCTGCCCCAATGTTCTAGAACTGGCCAAGGAATTCTGGGAGTTGAAGTCCATAAGTCTTAAAGTTGCCAAGTCTGGAGAGCCTTGTTCTAGAAGAAGCTCATCTTTCCTTGACATCCAATCCACCCCTTCTTTGGTTATTTTCCAGAGAACCCACAAAACCTGGTTGTTCTGAATAGAATACAGAACCTAGAATAGTTGGAAGGGACCTTGGAGGTGTCCTAAAGCAGGAGACCCTAGATTTTGGACATTCAATCTGCACTTTTTGCCATTTGTTTGGCAATGCGCTTTCTTAATTTTTTTTATTGCTTGTAATTAGTATTAATGTGATTTTATGGTTTTACTGTTTTATGACATAGGTTTGTGACTCAGCTAGAGATAAGCAATTCTGGCAGCACAGAGGATCTAGAAAATTGAAAACCAATAAACCTTTCTGTCTTCCACTGTGTTATGATCACGCTCTTAGTTGTTACATTTCCCCCCCAGATATTTAAGAGTGCTATGTTTCCATGCACACGCACACACACACACACACACATCTATATAAAAGACCCACAACACAGTCTTTTCTTCTGAAGGGTAAACATTCCCAATTCCTTTTATTTCTCTTTACAAGACTTAGTGCTTATGCCTGATCATCCCCACTGACTTCTCTGGACCTGTTTTGGTATTCACACATCCCTCTTAAAATCCGTCACCCAGAATTGGACCCTGAACTTGAGGAGAGCTGAATTAAATGAACTGATTCCTTCCTGTGATTTGGAAACTCTACTTCTGTTGACAAAATCTAATATTGTATTTGCCATTTTTGCAGATTCAGATTCACCTTATAAACAACTTGTTGTATGGCGGCCGGAGTGACTTTTAGTGAGATGGGAGCCTGTATTAATTATATAGAGAGAGATAAATAAATAAAAGCAATGGTTGTTTACAAGGTCTCAGCAGAGGGCAGCACGCAGCTAACTTTGGCTGAGGAGCTGAACAAGGCTAAATGTGGCTAGGAACAGGACCTAGGGGCAAGTCTTCCAGGACTGGCCAGGTAAAAGTTGTCCTGGGATAAGAGTCATGCCCAATTTCACAGCAGGGCCAAGTGGACTACGCGGATGCACCCACTACTCGCTGAGCTGCAATTCAAGGTCCGCTCCCAATGCACCGTCTGCTGCCAAGACAGGCACCCTGCATTCAGATGTTTATATCTGGCTATTTAATCCCCCCCCCAAGCAGTGGTGGGATTCAGTCAGTTCACACCAGTTTGGCAGAACCGGTAGCTAATGTTTTGTTGCCCAGGCCCAGAATGGACTTCCGGAAGCGGCATCCACACAGAGAACCAGTTGTTCACATATTTGAATCCCACCACTGCCCCCAAGTAAATAGCTTTGGAGGATACATCTCTGTTAAATTTCATCATGTTATTTTCAGATCAGTTATCTAACATTCTGTAGCCAATGAGGTTAACCTGAGGCACGATTATTGCTGATTGAAACTTATCTAGCATATCAGTGTTTTGATTTTGATTTTTGTCTTCTAGGCCTTTTGCAAACCCCCCCCCCCTATTTTGTGTCATCTAAAAATCTGCTAAGCATTACTTCTAATCCAAGTAATTTATTTCCTCATGTTATTTATTTAATTATTCATTTAAACTCATTGGTTGCCCAACTCCAGCCGACTCTGGGCAGCATACAAAACTAGAGAAAACATAAAAATGGCTAAAAAAAACCCCCCATTAAATCAGACAACCCAGACTAAAATAATCTAATAGACAACAGAATTGACAAAACAAAAACGGGGCCATTGAACAAAGATCAGCCCCAGGGATCAAAGGGATCAAAGCCAGATTTTCAGAACTTTTGAGAAGCTCAGGAGGAGGGGAGGGACGCAACGGAGAAGGCAGGCTTCCTCAGTCCCACAAGATGACCTCCATCTTGCAGCTTCAAGGGGATGTAAAGGACACTCCCCTGCCAGAAAGTATTGGGCAGGCGAAATGATTGGAGATAAGCAGTCTCTCCAAGCCTTCTGCCATACAGGGCTTCATAGTTTTAATACAACACCTTGAATTGCGCTTGAATCCAGTTGGCGCCCAATGCGGCTTGCTTAGCAGTGGTGAAACACAAGCATACCGGGAGGTGCCCGTTATACTGCTCGGGCCACTGAATTTTGAACCATCTGTAGTTTTCAGGTGATCTTCAAAGCAGCCCCATGTAGAGCACATTGCATAATCCAGTCGTGAGATGAGCAGGGCATAAGTGACTATCTGAAAGGCCTCCCAATGGCTGGCTAGTTGTGCAAACATTTCTATATTGCCCTATTGTCAAGCGCAGGAAATTGGGAGTCCAGGCAGTTCAAAAGAATACTGTATAGGTTTATTGTAAGCTAATGTTCTCTACAAGAAACTGAACTAATGGTCAAAGCAAATTGACGGTAGATAAGAGTCAATGGAATTCAAGGAGGGCTGGACTTAGATCTCTTGTGAGGATAAAGGGACTTGAGACTGATGATGTGCTTGACCTCTCCCTTGGGCTCAGCCTGGTCATCTCCTACATCTATTTCAAAAGTACCAGAACACTGAAAAATCACCAACATAACCAAAATCCACAGAAACCAAACTGCCAAGTCAACCTGGGTCTACCAACTGTGCTCAGAACCAGTTGGAATATAATAGCTTTAATTGTTTTCGGAAAAGCAAGTGCAGGGATGGGGGAGGTTTTTCTCCCTGTGTCCCAGGGATAGAAATTCCATGGGCGTAGAGGCTGCCACCCTGGAGGCTGTCCTGTGGACGTGTTCTCCTCTCACTTTGCGTGAGGTGGGGACACTTATTGGGATAACATAGAACATAGGCTTGGAAGGGACCTTGGAAGTCTTCTAGTCCAACCTAGTCCAACCTCCTGCCTATCCTATACTTATACCAGGGGTAGGCAACCTTGGCTCTTTTATGACTCGTGGACTTCAATACCCAGAATTCCTGAACCAGCCATGTTGACTCAGGAATTCTGGGAGTTGAAGTCCACAAGTCATAAAAGAGCCAAGGTTGCCTACCCCTGACCTATACCATTCCAGACTTTCTTTGGGTTTGATGGGATGGATACACGTGATTATAGAAAGAATAACAGAACAGAATAGTAGAGGTGCAAGAGACCCCAGAGGTCCTCCAACCCAACCTCCCCTTTCAGTGCTGTTTTCAGTCTGTTTCCACAACAGATTATGTCGTCTAGCCTACATTTAACAAACTGGCTGAGAAACACTGTGAATATTCTGACAAATCTATCGCTTATATCAGGATGTATTTATTAGGTTTACAGCATTCTCAGAATTTATTAAGGAAGTGCCTGATCAAAAACTGAGATTAATCTCCAGGACTTGATCTTGACAAATCCATGCTGGGTTTCTATTTTTTAGTAATCTCTGCTTTGTTTTTCAGGTGGGGTACACTGATAATTTTATAATCTGCTGTAGCATCATTAGTACCTCAAAATGCAATTTGACAACTCCTGGAGGTTTAAACTCCTGGAAACCTTCTCTGATCATACTTCTCAAGCTTCAGGCCTTATTTATGTACATACCTAATTTCTACAGCTGCCTTTCTCAATCTAGTTGACTCTTGGATCAAGGACAGGGGTCTCCAAACGTCTGGGTGTTGAAGTCCACAAATCTTAAAGTGGCCATGTCTGGAGACCCCTGATCTAGTGTATCCTTCCCAGATATTCTGCTGTTTAGAATGAAATACATTTCTTGGGGGGGGGGGGAGTTGAGTAGCTCTGCCTGCATTTAGATCTTGCCAGCTTCACTGAGTAGCTGGTAGACTCATCCTCTCATTGTGAATATACTCAGAGTCGCCCTTTTGCTTCTTTTTAGCATTCTTTGCCTACCTAAGCTCATTCTGGGCTTGCATCTGATGCCAGGTCTCCCTAAGTCATCTGTCTTCTTTCTGTCTCCTAGGGTATTTTTCAGATAGCCCCAAAACTATGTGGGGGCTACATTCTCCAGTTTGCTGTTTGTCATTCTCCAGTTTGAACTGTGTCTCGTCTTCTGCTCCTTTTCCACTTAGGTTCTCTTTCCATAGAATTCTATGTAACATTTGTCTGAATTTGATAAAACTCACTTCTTTTAAGTAGAAAAAATATATGAATAAAATGAAGAACTCTGGCATAACCTTGAGAACCAGTGTGGAGCATCAGAATCCCAGGTTCAAGTCAGCCATAAAAAGCCACTAGATGACTTCTTAGCCCAACTTACCTCAGAGCTGATAGTTGTGGGGAAAAGAGGAAGGGGTCTTAAGAGAGGAGACACTTTGAGCTCCTAAATCTGGGAAATAGCATAAATACATCAATAGATAATAACTTCATCCTAAGGCTTATTTTTTTATTTCTTTTATTTATTAAATTTATATGCTGTCCATCTCACTCCCAAGCAATGCTGAGCAGGTCATCCTCAATAACTCTTCCCTGGCCTTGCGTGGGCCAAACACGCTCTTGTAGCCTTCAAGAGATTGCTCATCCCAATAATCTAGACCATGGTCCAAGAAATCAAACGTCTCTTGTCAACACCACTGTTTCTAATAATTTATCTGGCGTATTCTTCTTTCCCTGCTCAGTCCTTTACCATAGAGCAGAGATGAGAATGCCACCTGAGCCCCCAGCGTCTTGCCTTTTCTTCCTAGATCACTTTAATAATATACTGTAGCTATAAAGCTCTTGCCAATATCATTTTCCCACAATGGTTTAGCAGGAAAGGTTAATTACTAATGGCTTGATAAATCTTGGAAGTTGTTCTGTCGCATTCTTAATGTGTGCTCCAAGCAGACACTACAAATCACAGCCAGATAACTTAATATAGAAACATAGAATCATAGAGCTGGGAAGGGACTTTGGAGGTCTTCTAGTCCAACCCCCTGCCCAAGGCAGGAAATATGACATCCTGGACAAATGGACGTCCAATCTTTTCTTGAAAACTTCCAGCTATGGAGCACCCACAACTCTGGAAGGCAAACTGTCCATTGATTAATTGCTCTCACTGTTAGGAAATTTCTCCTTATACCCAGGCTGGATCTCCCTCTGAGGAGCTTCACTCGTTGCTTTTTGTCCTGCCCTCGGGGGCTTTGGAGAATAAGTCAATCCCCTCTTCTCTATGATAGCCCTTCAAGCATTAGGTCTCCCCTATCAGGTCTCCCCTAATCCTTCTCTTCGACTTAGTTGGCCTAAGTTTGTTTCTTTGCTCCTAGTAGCAACTTAATCTGCAATTTCTTTTGTTGTCTTCTCTGCCCTTTAATAATCAGTTGTCATGCCTTCTTTTACATATTTGCTTCTTTCTGCAAGCTTTTTTTTAAGTCCTGGAATTTGGGATTTCTTGGATTTCTTTTTCTGTTTTTCACTCTCATCCACTAGTTCCTTTAATTTATTCTCTTTCTTGTGTGTTTTCATTTTCTCTGGAAGCTCCATGAAGCTTCTGCTATGCTATCTCTTTTGATTCAACCAATCTTTGTCCTCTTTTATCTAATGAAGGGGGCCCTGTTACCCCCACTTTTGGATTATTTTTCTTCAAGCATAGGAAGTGAGGAAAGCTAAGGCCCAGAATAATCTACGACTAGCAATCAGTGCTAAAATAATTTAAAAAATTCTTTCATATGTAAGAAAGAAGAAGAAAGTCAAGGATGGATTCACAATTGGATGACCAACAGTGGATAGTCCTCAATGGAACTACATCTACATGGCGGGAAGCATGCAGTGTGGTTACATCAAGGTTAAGTCTTGCGTCCAGTACTCTTCAACATCTTCATAAACAATCTAGATGAGGGGGTAGAAGGGGAGCTCATCAAATTTGCAAATGACACAAAGCTGGGGGGAATTGCTAACACTTTGCAAGTTAGACTCAAGATCCAGAAAGATCTTGACAGAGTTGAACACTATCAAGATACACCTCAGTGTGGAGAAAAGTAAGGTCCTGCACTTAGGCAGGAAAAACCAAATGCACATCTATAGAAGAGGCCATACCTGACTCAACAGTAGTACCTGTGAGAGGGATCTATGTGTCCTGGTGGATTACCAGTTAAGTATAAGCCAGCAGTGTGTTGCAGTCACCAAAAAATCCAATGCAGTCTTAGGCTGCATCAAAAGAGGGATAGCATCAAGATCACAAGAAGTGATAGTACCGCTTTTTACTGCATGGCTGAGGCCACATTGGGAATACTGCATCCAATTCTGGTTGCCATGATATAAAAAAAGATGTTGACATCCTGGAAAGATTGCACAGAGGCGCAGCAAAGATGATAAAGGGTCTGGAGGTTAAATCATATGATGAATGGTTGAGGAGCTAGTACGTCTAGCCTATTGAAGAGAAGGACGGGGGGGGGGAACCATGATTACTATCTTCCAGTACTTGAGAGGCTGTCACAGGGAAAAGTGGGTTGACCTATTCTCCAAAGCACCAGAGGGCAGGAGAAGATGTAAGGGTGGAAGATTATGAAAGAAAGATCCAACCTAGAAGGAGAAATGTTCTGACAGTGAAAACAATTAATGAAATAGCTTGCTTCCCGTAGTTGTGGGCGCTCCATCACTGGAGATTTTCAAAAATAGGTTGGATGACCATTTGACCAGGATGGTGTAAAGCTCCTGCCTTGACCAGGGGATTGGACTAGAAGACCTCTCAGGTCTCTTCCAGCCCTATGATTCTATATTCTATTGTATGTTGTATGAAAAATACGTGCAGGAGACATGTGTCATGTGACTGAAATGGAGGGAGCAAAGTTTTGGTACAATATTGTAATAAAACTTACAATGCCAAAGGAGATGTCTAATCAATATTTCCTCCTAGATGCTCCACTGGGAGAGGCGATGAATCCTAGATGGATGGCAATAACTGCCCTGTAACAACACTTACAGTGTAATAAAAGTGCAACAACAGTTACAATGAGCTCTGTATTTATTTTTTTTAAAGAATAATAAAGTAATACAATTTAAATGGATCATCTTGGACACAAAAGTTTCCCTGAGACCCAGGACTTGACTAGCATGAGTGGGAGGAAACCTGGTGGAGCTCTCCATTTCATCAGGCTCCCCAAATAGCTTTTCCTCCATAGTTTGAGCCACATTAAGAACTTCACATTGTGAGGGTTTTCACCTCAAAAGCAAAAAAAAAAACCCAGTTTCCTTTGATGGCCTGTACCTGAACGTTCCCCATCTGATCTTTTGCAGCTTTGCAAATGCTACTCAAATGGTCCACCCCCAGCAGCATCTGTGCGACAGAGGCAAAGCTGGCCCGTTAAGGGGTTCTGCCTGGGGTCCCCCATCTGAGGGGTGTCTGTTTCTTCTGCAGGCGGGCCTTGCTGTGAGGTACCTCCTCCGCCACCAGTGAGACTGATGGCTCCTTTCTAGAGCATTTCCATTTATCTTGGCTACACTGACGAGAAAAATCTCTAGTACATATCATTCCATTTACATGATTTATGCAAAGTGTATTAAATGTTCTTGGGATGTTTAATCAATGTGCTGGGAGGGAGAATTATTTACTGCCTGGCTATGCCCAGTCAGCACAAGACAGAAGGGAGGGACCAGCCGGAAGGACAGAAGGAGACACAAGTCCTAAAGCAACCAACTGGGGCTTTGCACTTTGGCAGTGATGGTGATATTTTTTGCCCCAATGAACAAAAAACAAAGGCATCGTCCTGAAGAGAAATGGCAGAGGTGTTGCATTGTAGGTAAACAAAATATAGATTTTATTGGAATTTCAGCATATAGAAAGCCCATGGAACACAGGGGGAGACAAATGAAGCTCCTTCTGCAGCAGATGGCCAAGGTTTTTGGAGGTGAGGGATCCTGAGACGCACCCTTTATTGCTAAATATGGTCTCAGAGAGATAATTGATCAGTATAAAGCTGGTTTTACTGTCTGTATTAGGAGGATAGTGGTCAGGAGCTTTAAACTGTTTTTTGAAAGTCTATTTTTTTTAAGTATGTTTGTATATTTTTCTGACATGCAGAAGATTTATATTCAGTTTCTTCCAATGTAGCTGTCATGGTTCCGATAGATGAGACCATTTAAAAGAACTTCAAAGCAAGCATTTCTTCCTTAAAGAAGAATTGGGACAGTCTAGGGCAGGGGTAGGCAACCTTGGCTCTTTTATGACTCGTGGACTTCAACTCCCAGAATTCCTGAGCCAGCATGGCTCAGCTTGGAAACCTCTCCCTTTCCCCTCAGCATGGCTGGCTCAGGAATTCTGGGAGTTGAAGTCCACGAGTCATAAAAGAGCCAAGGTTGCCTATCCCTGGTCTAGGGGACGTCTGTCATCCCGTTCACTGGAAAGTAACTGACGGGTGACCTGCTCCTTTCCTCCCACCTCCAGTCCTTCAAACTTGTCTCTCAACCGCTCAACGGACTGGCTTCGGATTGCAGTCAGATATTTCCACTCACCCGACTCATCCCAAGGTGCCAGTCACTTGGCCCCTCTTCGATCAGGAGGGTGCGATTCGTGGGAAGCAGTTAGTGGAAATGCATCTTCAGCGGCCTTTACTGAACTCTTTTTCAGTTGGGCCGCCTCTGAGCGCCAAGTGTCTCCGATAGATAGGACTCCCTCCGACAGCAACAATGGCTCCAACTGGATCTCACGTTCCTTTGGTCTCGCGCCGGCTGCAGGAACCACCAAAGTCACACTCTCTGTCAGGACAATGGTCTGCACCCCATCCGTTGATGTGGTTGCTGTAGCTTCGAGGCTAGTAACAGGCTCTTCCTTTTTCTCCATCATGGAATCTTCCCTGAGTCTTTGTTGTCCTCCCAAGGCTTCAGGTAGGCAACCGGAGCTCAGGACCCCGTGGTATTAGAATAGTTTTGAGTCTTGGGTTAATGTCATGGTTCCGATAGATGAGACCATTTAAAAGAACTTTAAGGCAAGCATTTTTTCTTTAAAGAACATTTTATTTGGCTACAACATAGCGGCACCTACAAAGGTGAACCCAAAACTAAATTCCCCTCCCCTTGGTTACAAAGTTGCAAGTTTCATTTCCCACCCCAAATTGCTGTCATAAATCACATTCACCAATTGTTAGAAAACCCGGGCACTCCTTCCAGCTGCTCCAGCCCGCCAAAATGTTATCAGCAATGACCTTGGCTCCCACACATGTGAATTGTTTTGGCTAACTGAGAACTACCCCCCCCCCTCTTTCCTTCTTCTAACTAAATATGTGGCAACGAAGACAAAATGAAAATGGCTTCAGTTTGGTTTGTCACAGCGTTGACATTAGCTCCCCAAGAAACATATTTAAATTCAAAATTTCCCGGATGTAATTCTTATATTAATATCCTTGATGGAGTTCTTTTAAACACAAAGTGTTGCGTGAATGCAACCAATCTTTTTCCTATCCAGCTTTCAGAAGTCCATGTACTTCTTCATATATTTCTTCTGTGGATTTGGATTTCTGATCAGAGGAAAACAAACTCTTTTTATTGTTGCTGCACTGATGTCCGTGATGGTAAATTTTGCAAATCTGCTCCCATTAAAAAAAAAGTGCGACTTAGTTCTTTAACCTCTCCAATGTAGCCTGACATTTTTCTGCCTTTGCATCCTCCATAACAGCTTCCCTTCTTGTTCCTTATTGCAACTGTCATTTTCTCCTTCAAATTATTGATTTAATTTGCTATTCAATACATATGAACAGTAAGAAAGGCATTCCTCCTCTTCCTTCAAAGATTCCATATCCAGATATGAGCGTCTCCCAGTTTCCCTCATTTTATATGAATCAGGCAGAACCAAGAGGAAAGAGGTACCATTAGGTGGCAATCACCTTGTGGGGGCTGAGGGGCCGGCCTTCTCTAGTGCTGCTCCCACCCCTGGAACAGCATCCTTCCCCAGAGCCATTCAGCCTGACCACGTTTACCTGCAAGAGACCACTGAAACCTGGCTCTTTCTGTAAAGGCTGGGCCAGGATATTAGGTTTATCCATCCATTTTGAGTTGTCTTTAAAGAATGAGACAATCCCTTCCCCTGATTTCGCTGTTTTTATTCCTGATTTAATTTGTTATATTGTTCCATTCTTTTTTAGCATTTCCTTTTTTTAAAAAAAGATTTTTTTATCTTATTCAGAAAGTTAAAATACAAATTCCAATATAAACAAACAAACAAATAAAATAACAAGCAAACAAAAAGCAAACAAAAATAGACAAATCATTTTTAAAAAGGTGTGCATTGAAAAGGGCAAAAGACAAAAACATGCAGCAGCCAAAAAAGCGAATACAATCCTGGGTTGTATAAACAGAGGCATAGAATCAAAATCACACCGCTTTATAAAACCCTAGTGAGATCACACCTGGAATACTGCAGCCAATTTTGGTCACCATACTACAAAAAAGATGTTGAGTCCTTGGAAAAAGTTCAGAGAAGAGCAACTAAAATGATCAAAGATCTGGAGATTAAAACATATGAAGAACGGCTGCAGGACTTGCGCTTGGCTAGTCTAAAGAAAAGAAGAAACAGGGGCAACATGATAGCAGTATTCCAGTATTTGAGGGGCTGCCACAAAGAGGAGGGGGTCAAATTATTTTCCAAAGCACCAAAGGGCAGGATAAGAAACAATGCTTGGAAACTGATCAAAGAGAGAACCAACCTGGAATTAAGGAGAAACTTCCTAACAGTGAGGAAAATTAACCAGTGGAACAGCTTGCCTTCAGAAATCGTGGCTGCTCCATCACTGGAGGTTTTTAAGAAGAGACTAGACAGTCACTTGTCTGAAGTAGTATAGGAGGTTCTCCTGCTTGAGCAGGGGGCTGGACTAGAAGACCTCCAAGGTCTATTCTATTCTATTCTATTCTATTCTATTCTATTCTATTCTATTCTATTCTATTCTATTCTATTCTATTCTATTCATAAATAAATTATCCCCCCTGGTTGATTTTAAAAAAATATTCCCTAATATGTAAAATGGGATGACTTTAGCTCCATTATAATACTCTCCAATTTCTTTCTCAATTTGGCAGGAACAGAACAGGAGTTGAGAATTGGATTCACTGTTGCACCTAGTTTAACTGCCAACATTAGAAACATTTGTAGAGTTTGATCACTGACAGGATTACAAACAGCATTAAACTCTGTCGCACTTGGATATTAGATTGTATTTAAATCTACATCACTTCTATATCTTTCCAGGAAAATTAGCCCACATTAGTTTGTTGCAAAACCAATCAAGATTTCAGCTACTATGAAAGCATCATAATATTGGGCAGAAGACAAGATCCAGATTAGACTTGCCTATTGTAGGCCATTCTATACAGTAAAAAATTAGCTATTTAGCGAATGATTTGTAGATAATTCATGATGCAATTGAAAAGCTATTGCCTTTAAACAAAATAAATATTACAATGTAATATATTGTGAAAGTACAAAAGGGAGGTCATCAGAAAAAAGATGAATGGAAAGTTGGATAAAGAAATTAACTGAAAGAGAATTTAAAAACAAAGGATTTTGAATCAGAGGTAGTGTAAGTAACAGAAGCTATCGGGGCATAACATCCACCCTCAATTGTCACACTCCATTCTGCATTTGGGATCTGTTCCGGTTGTGTTAAATTAGAGTTTGTTTGCTTTGTTTATAGGGCTGCCTAAATTATATAAAACAATTTGGCTAACAAACAAATGTATTAAAACTCTAATATATCTCTGATATGCAACAGGGAGAAGCAATCCCACAAAAAATTATTTAATTTATATAATTAAAATGTATATAATTTATATAGTTCCAGCATAAATTATTTCTTATGCCAAAGAATGTATATTGAATACAAAATAGTAATAAATCAAGATTGCTTATCTTAATATGGTTTAACCATTGGAATCAAAACCATGCAAGGGAATGTAAGTTCTACCCCAAAAGTTTAGAACTGAGGTGATTTAGTGAAGGAATGCTGTCCTAAAAATGTACATAGAATAAACTCAGCAGGCTACAAGTGGGCATTGGGTGACCACAGGTCTTTTGATTCAGTGACACGGCTGATCTCTTGCAATGCTGCGTGACCCTTAGCCAGAGAAGGCAGGTGTGAGTGAGCTGAGCTGATCAATAGAGAACAGATTTGATGCCAGGCCAGTCGGTTACTAGAACATGAGATGGGTGGAATCCTTTTGCATTAATTTCACTATAAATAAGACTCACAGTGATATACAGCCATCTCTGGAACACTGATAAACCTTTAGCTTCATGAGTTTCTTAGTTTTTCAGTAATTAAACTACTTTATCAGAAGTTCCTCAGTTCTTGCGTATCTGCTTAATGGGTTCCAGGTGAGCCTTCTGGCTGAAGTTTGACAACATTTTTGGCAGAGGGCTGACCGCAAAGGAACTGCCGTGTTCTGACATTGGTTCCCATCTTTCCTGAAACTTCTCTGCCATTTGTGGAGGGCTTTCCAGATCTTGAAATATACGTTCCCTCATTAAGATGACAATCCAAAGAGAGGCCAAATTACCAAATACGTGGACAGACGCCAGTATTACTTTAATACCAAAAGAAGATTCAGACCTGGCCCAAATAAAGAACTATAGACCAATATCTCTATTAAATGTGGACTATAAAAATTTTGCCTCAATAATAGCAGAAAGATTGAAGAGATTTTTGATTGAACTTATACATCCAGGAATGTGCCTCTGGCCATCTGGCTTATCTCTCACTGCGGAAGAGAAGGTGCAAAGACCCAACAACGTTTTCACAACCTTGGGAATGGAGTCTTATCAGCCTCGCTCCCACAGCAGACTTAACACCTGGGGATTGGCCCGTTTGAACTGACCGGATGAACTGTTGGGGTGGGGTTTGCTTTTTGCTCCTTTAACCTATTGATTTGAGTGGGAAACCCTCAGATCCTGCCTTCTATGCCTGCTGTCAGCTTCTCCTAATAAAAGTTCCTTTGGGGATGAATTTGTTCCAAGAGTTCTGCTTTCTTGGGAAGAGGTTTTGAAGCGGATCCTTACACATATAGTTTTTGTAAAGACCAGATAATGTTTGACCAGATACTATTATCAGGTGGAAAATTTATTAAGAAACTGTATAACTTTTTGTTAAATTTAAAGATGGAAGACAAACAAGTTAAAGAAACAATGATAACATGGGCAAAAATCTTTGGGCACAATGTAGAGTTAGAACAATGGCAAAATTTGTGGGAAAGAAACTGTAAAGTAACAAGGGCAGTTACTTATAAAGAAAAATTGTATGTTTTATAGATGGCATTTACCACCTGCAAGGTTAGCAAAAATGTTTAAAAATATGTCTAGCAATTATTGGAAATGTAAGCAAAAGCCAGGCAGGTATTGCCAGCTTTGGTGGACATGCCCTAAAGCAAAAAAATTCTGGTCGAAAATATATATGTGGTTAGAGAAAATGTTAAGAAAACATGTAGGTTTTAAGCCAGAACTATTTCTTTCAGAAAACTATGATAAAGAAAGTGTATATTTAATACTACATGTATTAACAGCAGTGAGAATTACATTTGCACAACACTGGAAAAATGAAGAAACACCAACTGAAGAAGACATAATTAAGAAAATTTTGGACTGTGCAGAAATGGACAGGCTTACATTGAAAATAAAAGGGAAAGAAGATACAGAATACTTTCAAACATGGGATACTTTTTACAAATGGCTAGAAAAACAGAGTAGAGAGTAGGAATGGAAGATGTATTATTATTAAGTTAAATATGTGGACCCAGACAACATGTTGTTTACTAAGCACTAAAGATTTGTAACTATAAAAAATTAATAAAATATCTTTTTTTTAAAAAAGATGACAATCCAAAGTTATCTGTTTTCTAGCTGAATGGAGAACTTTGCTCGCTTCACATTTTTTCCTTCCTTGTGAGAAAAAGGTTCCCGGTATTCCAGACACTGTCATCAGTTGTCCTAAGCGCTGATGATCCTATTAACATGACCTCATTAGTTTCAGCATCTAAACACATAAGCTAGTAGTAGAGCAGGAGCTAATCATGCTAATTGTAACCTAACATTTGCATATTCATCAGCCCTGCTTGCTTTATGAACAGGGAAAAAACATCATGTGTCTTTAATATTTTTAAGTGGGTCACTTTCAGGGCTGTATCTGCTTTAAATAAATTACCATGTTGTTGGATGTCCTTGCCAAAATCTTTGTCTTAAATGGTCATCACAGAGAGCCACTTTGTGCCACTGCTGAGTCCTCACAATACATAGTTCCCTGACATAATCCACGTCCAAACACACAACCAAGCAAGACTCGTTCCAGTGCAGCTGGAATTTCAGCTGTGGAAAGACAAAGGTGGGCAGAAGTCTGGGAGGTGCGAAGGAAGCAATTTCACGCCTACCTGTGAGCAAGGGGACTTGGCTCAGTGGGTGGATTCCACTTCCTGAGATCTGTTGGACGGGGAAGAAGCTGGTGGATGAGATTTTCCCAGTCAGAGCAGACAGGTGGGCCCAGATCACCTGGCTGAGCAGGAAGAAGCTGCCCACGAAGGAAAGAGTTGCTTTAGGGGAAGAGCTATTCCTTCTCTGCAAAATCCAAGGGACATCTTGATTTGGGAGCGTTCTCACTGAAGTCAAATTTCATTTTCCTGCATGTTATGTTTGAGGGTTATACACAGGCTGTGTTTGTTGTTGTTGTTGTTGTTCAGTTGCTAAGTCATGCCTGACTCTTCATGACCCCATGGACCACAGCACGTCAGGCCCTCCTGTCCTGCACTGCCTCTCTGAGTCTGCCCAAACTCATGTTCATTGCATCAATGACACCATCTAACCATCTCCTCCTCTGCCATCCTCTCCTCCTTTTTCTTTCCATCTTTCCCAGCATCAGGGTCTTTTCCAAGGAGTCCTCTTTTCTCCTTAGGTGGCCAAAGTATTTGAGCTTCAGCTTCAGGATCTGTCTTTCCAAAGAACAGTCAGGGTTGATTTCCTAGAGCAGGGATGTCAAACTCGCCATGTCACGTGACGTGTCGTGACGTATCGTGACTTTTTCCCCCTTGCCAGAGCTGGGGTGGATGCGGCTTCCATGTGACACATCTGGCCCGCAGGTCGGCTGTTTGACACCCCTGTCCTAGAGTGCGTTTTAGCTACTTTCAAATCAGAAGGTTCAGTATAGAACTTGGTGAACAAATTTTCCTTTCAATATTTTTTTTCTCAAGAAAGATATTCCCAGAAAAATAGAGCAAGAGTTCTTGTTTTCTACTTCATTTGTACCAAGACCCCAAACAGGCAATACAGGTGGTCCTTGCTTAATGACACTCGTTCAGCAACCATTCAAACTTGTGACAGTGTGGCACTTAGGATTGGTCTATGAAGTTCCAGCTGTTTCAGTGACATGATTGTGATTGGGATACTCGGTGCCTGCCTGGCAGTTACAATGTTCTATGTTCTAATGTTGGACCATCCTGTGGTCACATGGTCATGATTTGCAACCTTCTTTGCCAGCTTCTGACAAGCAAAGTCAATGGGGAAGCCAGCAGGAGGTCACAAATTGTGACTATGTGGCATCCCCCACTTAACAACCGACCATGATTTGCTTAATGATGGCAACAGGAAGTGCTGGAATTGCTGTTGCTATGCAGTGCAGTCATGTGGAGTTGCACTTTACAACTGAGTCACTTAATAATGGTACTTCTGGTCCCAATTGCCAGCATTAACCAAGGATGCTGGACACCAACGACTAAGGTGTGCCAACCAATAGTTAGGCAGCCACTGTAGAGCTGGCAGTGTCTGTGAGGCACTGAAGACATAAGGCAGCAGGTCTACCAGGCTGAGAGAACCAAAGGGGCAACTGTAGATCCTTTGTGGACACAACAATCTGGGATGGCAGAGAATTCATTACTTTTTCAAGAAATGTTGGCAGCTCATAGAAGGCTGCCTGGTGGGCTGTAAGCTGCACAGGCTGGCTTAGATGTTACATTTTGTCATTGTTATTGTTGTCAGTTTGTTTCTGCACTTTAATATTTTGTCCAACTTTCTCATAGCCTTTCAATTTCATGACCAAAATCTACATCTTTGTAAATTTCTGAGCCTAACGGACGTCTATTACTACTTCAGCTTCTCCATATGCTTGTCCTGGGTTTGCTTTGCCTGTTGACATAATTGTGGTTTTTTTTTAGTATTGAGCAGTACGGTAGCTTTGTACTCTTTTCAATAAAAATGATCTTAACTCCTCCTCACTTCCAACCATAAAAATAGCACCTGCAACATAACTGATGGTTGATGTTTCTCCCAGGAACTTTCCTCTTTCTATTCATTATAGTCCCAATTTCTCATCATACATTTTGCATATAAGTTACATAAATCAGGTGACACAAACTCTGACACACTCTTTTCTCAATTTTGAACTACAGTGAGGGAAAAAATTATTTGATCCCCTGCTGATTTTGTACATTTGCCCACTGACAAAGAAATGATCAGTCTATAATTTTAATGGTAGGTTTATTTTAACAGTGATAGACAGAATAACAACAAAAAAATCCAGAAAAACACATTTCAAAAAAGTTATAAATTGATTTGCATTTTAATGAGTGAAATAAGTATTTGATCCCCTATCGATCAGCAAGATTTCTGGATCCCAGGTGTCTTTTATACAGGTAACAAGCTGAGATTAGGAGCACTCTCTTAAAGGGAGTGCTTCTAATCTCAGCTTGTTACGTGTATAAAGGACACCTGTCTACAGAAGCAATCAATCAATCAGATTCCAAACTCTCCACTATGGCCAAGACCAAAGAGTTGTCCAAGGATGTCAGGGACAAGATTGTAGACCTACACAAGGCTGGAATGGGCTACAAGACCATCGCCAAGCAGCTTGGTGAGAAGGTGACAATAGTTGGTGTGATTATTCGCAAATGGAAGAAACACAAAATAACTGTCAATCTCCCTTGGTCTGGGGCTACATGCAAGATCTCACCTCGTGGAGTTTCAATGATCATGAGAATGGTGAGGAATCAGCCCAGAACTACACGGATCTTGTCAATGATCTCAAGGTAGCTGGGACCATAATTACCAAGAAAACAATTGGTAACACACTACACCGTGAAGGACTGAAATCCTGCAGTGCCCACAAGGTTCCCCCTGCTCAAGAAAATACATGTACAGGCCCGTCTGAAGTTTGCCAATGAACATCTGAATGATTCAGAGGAGAACTGGGTGAAAGTGTTGTGGTCAGGTGAGACCAAAATCGAGCTCTTTGCCATCAACTCAACTCGCCGTGTTTGGAGGAGGAGGAATGCTGCCTATGACCCCAAGAACACCATCCCCACCATCAAACATGGAGGTGGAAACATTATGCTTTGGGGGTGTTTTTCTGCTAAGGGGACAGGACAACTTTACCGCATCAAAGGAACAATGGACGGGGCCATGTACTGTCAAATCTTGGGTGACAACCTCCTTCCCTCAGCCAGGGCATTGAAAATGGGTCCTGGATGGGTATTCCAGCATAGCAATGACCCAAAACACACAGCCAAGGCAACAAAGGAGTAGCTCAAGAAGAAGCACATTAAGGTCCTAGAGTGACCTAGCCAGTCTCCCTTAATCCCATAGAAAATCTGTGGAGGGAGCTGAAGGTTTGAGCTGCCAAACGTAGTCTCAAAATCTTAATGACTTGGAGAGGATCTGCAAAGAGGAGTGGGACAAAATCCCTCCTGAGATGTGTGCAAACCTGATGGCCAACTACAAGAAACATCTGACCTCTGTGATTGCCAACAAGGGTTTTGCCACCAAGTACTAAGTCATATTTTGCAAAGGGGTCAAATATTTATTTCACTCATTAAAATGCAAATCAATTTATAACTTTTTTGAAATGCATTTTTCTGGATTTTTTTTGTTATTCTGTCTCACAGTTAAAATAAACCTACCATTAAAATTATAGACTGATCATTTCTTTGTTAGTGGGCAAATGTACAAAATCAGCAGGGTATCAAATAATTTTTCCCCTCACTGTAATTAGTTGCTATATAGTCCATCCTAACTGTTTTTTTCCTGGTCCTTACATAAATTCTGGGATAGGATGGCCCATTGGATTCATGTTTTCAAGGATTATTTAGAATTTCTTGTGACTCATCCAGGCTGAAGTCTCTGCACATCAACAGAGTAAAAGTAGACATCTGTTTTGGAAACATCTGTGCCTTTTCTCTTATCCATTGGCATCATGTGTCAGGAGCCGCTGCCTCTTCTGAATCCAGCTTTACCTCTGGCAGTTCTCTTTCCACGTATTTTTTGAAATCTGCCCTGAAATGTGTTGAGGGTTACTTTTTCAGCAGGTGAGGTGAGTGCAGTTGTTTAGCAGTTTCAGCATTCTTCTGTGTTTCCGTTTTGGTATTGGAATAAAAATCTTTTCCAGTCTTTTGGCCTCTGCTGTTTCCCATACCTGCTTACAAATGACAAACAGCAATTTAACAGCATCAGGTGGCAAGATTTTGCACAATTCTGTTAGTATTTCATCTATCCCTGTAGCTTAGTAATATTTTTCCAGAACTGGTTTTCCTGCTGCATGGTGTCTCCCCTGCCCAAACTACTCTTTGCTGGGCTTACGGTAGAGTCCTTCGGCTAACAGTTCCCGAGGACTACAACCAGCTTCAGAGTTTATGTTCAACCTGGTAACCATGCAACAACCAGGTCACTGAGTCACTCATACATAGGCGATCACACACTTTGATATGGTTTTTGTTACACAGTGATCTGAACACAAGGAACAGTAACACTTGTCCATTGTTGTAGTCAGATCCACTTCTCATTGCTTTGGAGACTGTGGTTCTACTCTGGAGAATGAGTCAATCCCCTCTTCTCTCATACATGGACTCATTCTTTGTCTTTCTGCATAAAGTGATGCTTATTTGATCACCCCAGGTTTCTGATGGAACTACTTGATTTTCAGAGAGGACTTGGGATTTAGTAATACTTTGCCTGCTGCCTTATTTGCCTGAAATGAAAGAATGACAACAGACTTGCTCTTGGGTGGAGAAACCTGAGGTGGAATGATCAAATAAACACAACGTCACACAGAAAGACAAAGAATGAGTTCATGTATGAGAGAAGAGGGGATTGACTTATTCTCCAAAGCACTTGAGCGCAGGACAAGAAGCAACAGATGGAAACTAACCAAAGAGAGAACCAACCTAGAACTAAGGAGAAACTTCCCGACAGTGAGAACAATTAATCAGTGGAATGGCTTGCCTTCAGAAGCTATGTGTGCCCCATCACTTGAGGTTTTTAAGAAAAGACTGGACAGCCACCTATCTGAAATGGTATAGGTTCTCCTGCTTGAGCAGGGGGCTGGACTAGAAGACCTCAGAGGTCCCTTCCAACTCTGTTATTCTATGGCTTCTATGATGTCTGTTTCATTTAAACACGGGAACAACTGCTTTGATTGGTTTGGCTCTATAGTTGGTCTTAGAGTGCTCGATATGAGGAATCCATTTTGTTTTCCTTGCCAAGGGACCTTTACATTCTAGCTGTGCCTGAATATAGAAATGAGTTAGGAAGAGTCTCAAAGTTGTGAGTTGTGAATGTTGGGAAAGTAGTTCCTCTACACTTGCTCATAGAAACTTTTGAATAGACACAGAGATTTCTTCGTAAGCACAGTTCCATGTATCCAGCTCATCCCTTCGGCAGAGTTTCAGCTTCATATAAGACAAGAGCCACACAAATAATGATATATTTCGAATATAAGCTGGGAAAGGTTTGTATGGTCAGGAGTGTCAGGTACTTCCAAAGACTTCACTGTCTCCCACCTCCTAGGAGAAAAATGCCCTTGAAGGTCTTCTCTGAATAGGCCCTGTGGGAGCCTGTATTTGGTCTAGCAACAGCTCCCTCTGTACTCCCAGCAAAGCCCAGTGGCCATTTTCTTTTGGAGAAGAAAGAACAAAGCAGTTCTTCCTGTCCTGTACTTCACAGTTCTTGTCCTTTGGGACATGCATGTCTATGAGAGTGGGATCCATTTGGCATCGCTTCCACCTGTGAGCCATTGCTGTCTCTGCTCTGTGTGCAGCGTGTTGCTTCTGGGGGACACGGACTCAATCTGGCTTATGGGCTTCATATTTGTGTTCTACCATGATTTTTTCAAAGCAGGCACAGGAGATGTTGGTTTGATCCTGTGGATGATGAACTGTGGATGATGAACTCAATGCAACATAGCTCCAGTAACTCTTAATTCCAGCAAAGCCAGACCCCGCTACTAAATGTAGGCTCACAATAGTCCAGAAAGTTAGGATCCAGCTCACAATCACAGTAGCCAAAAAGGGTTTCCTCTCCATTGGAAACATTCCCCATCCTGGGCTTTGTACTGGCCCTTAGCAAGAGGATGCAGCAAAGTATCTGTCAACATAATGGGACAAAACAACCCATCCTGTCAACTTCAAATGTTCGTATAATAGTCCCAAGAGGCTTTTTGTCCTCTGTTTATATATTTTCCTTTTTGTGTTTTCTCCAGTAAGCAAACTTCAGAGGACCCTTTGCAACACTCACACACCCTTGCTTGTAAGGAGGAGAAAGGCCCGAGAATGAATCATGGGAAAGCATCCTGTGGCAAGAGGGGTCTCTTAATGAGGGACCACCCTTGGCTTTCAGCATGGACCTAGTGCAAGAGCATGTCTGCACGAGGGTGGGAGAGGGCTTTGTTTGGCTGGAAAACTGTTTCTGAAACACAATGGTGGAGGGGAGAGAGCCAGACACCAGGCCTTTGTGTGCAAATTTCCCAGCGGAGTGAAACTGCTTTCCACAAGTTAATTAAACAGGTTTGTAGTTCAGAGCCTGCCTAATGAGCTATAGTTCTTCATGAATGAGAGGCTTGTCTCCAGCTATGAGGCAAAAGTCCAAAATATGTCAACAGCAATTACTGGGGGGCCAGTCAGTTCAACATCTGATCCAAATTGGAGGGGCAAGAAAGGCAAGCAGGAAGATGCGATGTGGCCCAGACCTTTGGAGGGGCGGGGGGGGAGGGGCGTCAAGCCAATAGTGCACCATGAAACTGCAGCCGCACCAACTCTGAAAAGTGAATTTATTACTTTATATCTTTCTGTTCCTCAAGGAATTCAAGGCAGCATACAAATCACACACCGTTCCTGGTGTGTGTGTGTGCGTGCGTGTGTGCGTGTGTATGTGTGTGTGTGCGTGTTTGTGTGTTGCGGATCATTAGTGCCACAAATTCTTCTGGAACGGGGCACATGGCATCAATCAGAAAGAAATAACAAGAAAGCACTGCTTCCTTAATTGGAAGACGCTTCCCATGGGTTATAATATGCTCTGGAGATGTTCTTGTAGGGTTCTGTCTCAGGTATTAGCACACAAATACCCCATAATTGCATAGACATACACAGAGATTATCTAGTTTTCGTGTTTTGTGAATGATTCATCAGCATGAAAAAACATATCGTATTCGATAAATAATTCATCATTATTTCCTATTTACTTAACTTCATTACCAGGTGTGCAATTTAGTCATTACAGGTAACTTCCTCTTAGATGGCATGAAAATGGCAATCACTGGTGACCCTGGTTTAATTAGGGCTTATTTGAATTATCATTTGGAGGAAGGGAGGAACAGAAGTTCCTCCCACTGCAAGTCATCCGCTAGAGGTAGCATCTTCTGGCTGGGAAATCATATTGTCCAACTGGCAATATTGTGATGGTGGTAAAACGCCATCCTTGCATCCCCAAAAATCTTAACAAGTTTCATATTAAAAACTAGGGTAGTCATAGGACTATTCAACAGAGACAGGGGACACCCAGTTTCAAATATTATTAGATAATTGTATCGTAGACATCTCTTGTAGACATCACAGTTTATCCTGTGTCACACGGTATGGATAAAATGGAGGCAGGTGTATTCTACATCCAGGAATTAAGACAGATACAAATGCAACTAGTAATGAAACTAGCTGAGCTGTTGTGTATTATCTTTGAGAAAGCTGGTGTCGGGCAATTGAAGAAAAAGAAAAATTGTCCCTTTCCTCAAAAAGAGGAAAGTTATCTACAGATCAGTCAGCCTGACATTGATTTTTTAGAAAATTCTAGATCATAATGAGATTGACTTGTAAATTCCTTGAAAACAGTCCAGTAAGTACCAGACATCAGCATGGATTATTGGTCAAGAACTTCTTGTTGAGCTAACGTGTATTTTTGATCACATAACTTTAGTGGATTGGGACAATCCTGTAGTCCTGATTTCCCAGCAAAGCAACTGACAAAGTATTCCACGATATGCTTCAGAGGAAGCTAGTTAAATGAAGGCTGGAAGGCCTGACAATTAAGTAGATACAATGCTGGCCTGAGAAATTACTCGCTAATGATTTGTAATCAGAGTTGAGAGGGATATCCACGGGGTGCCACCAGATCTGTCCTGGCTCCTCAGTATTTTATTAACAATGTAGATGAAGATCCCAAGGAAAAACTTGTTGAATACCCACTTGATAAAATTGGAGAGGGGGTAACTAATGTCCTAAAGCTGGGGTCCCCAACCCCTGGTCCATGGATCGGTACCAGGCCACAGCATGCCAGCAACCGGTCCTCAGAAACAAGCAAAGCCCCATCCGTGGGATGCAGGCAGCACACAAAACCACGCATTCTCCGGTCCGTGGAAAAACCGTTCTCCATGGAACAGTCCCTGGTGCCCAAAAGGTTGGGGACCTCTGTCCTAAAGGACAGAAATAAAGTTGATGGGTTGAGAAAGTAACAAAGTAACAGAATGACACTGAACAAGGACCATTACTAGGGCCCATCTCTGAAGAAACAAAAGTGAAATGCTTGTAGCCTTTTGCTGCATCTACCCATGAGGAACAAAGCAGCCCGATCTATTTATGCTCCTCACCCCAGAGTAAGTACCATGGATTTCAGCAACAACTGTGCATTGAATCAAGTCTATACCCCACAAAAACTTCTATGTAGCATTTCAGATGTGAAGGCCAAAAAAAGTCGGGGGGGGGGGTGTATCCATGCAACACCTGTTGGTGTGTTCTTCAAAAAGCTTCTTATACTTTCAAAATAGGTGCACTGGGTTCAAAGGGGCTACATACATCACTGGGAGAGGATGAAGCCTGCGTCATTGTTGGACCAAGTCCTGCCTCTGTTCTCCTCATCTTCAGTTAAACTGATGACACAAACACACTTATGAACTGATCTAAAATATGCTGAAAAGGGGATGTTATTTAGAGGAACAAAAACAAGAGTAAGATACACATGCATTTCTATATAAATTTAGTTAAAAAATTAAAAGAAAGCTAAGTAGAGGGTACTTTAACAATGGAGGAATACTAAGTAAAAAGTATTTTAAAAAGAGTCATTAAAGAACATTTTAAAATGGATTAAAGGAGAGACATTTAGAAATGAAAATAAAAACAATGAATAAAAGTAACTTAATTGGTCATTTGCTCATGGCTTACCAAAGAAATCTGCCGCTTGTGGAAGTTACACTTATAATTTCATTCATCTCATTTTATACTTCCGTGGTCTTGCCACACAGAGAGAAGTTTGTAATAACAGACTGATGTGGGCAAAGGTGGAATCACACACAGGAACAAAGAAGAAGAATCAACACTAACAGAACAGAGGTTATGCTTCAAGCAAGCAAATCCTAGTCAATCAAGTTCATTTATTTGTTTGACTGATTTATATCCCATTAACAAGTGCTAAAAGTTTTCCTTTACTATGAGTAGAAATTTAAGCACGTGATAAAAATATAGCACTGAAAAGTAAATTACACCATGGATCTGACGTTTTGTCTCACTTGGCCCCTAGAAGAGGGCCTGCTTAGACAAGCTGACCCTACCTATTTACTCCTGCAAGTTGTCAGATTCAAACTTTCTGCTCTAACCCCAATTAGATCATTATTTCCCCCTTTTGCCGTAGCAGGAACCCAAGACCTGCTAGACATTTAATCCTCATTAATGCATCCTAACCTTCTCTTGCCGATGCTTAAACTAAACAACACCGGGGGTGGAGGGGGAAAGAGAGGGGGCCAGGGCTATGAAAGGTGCCCAATGAAAGCAGCCCCGTGGTGAGTCAAATTTGGGAGACCAACCCACCTCCTGGGTTCATGGTGGCAGACTGGGAGAGAACTCCTGGGGCTGTAAGTAAGTAAAGAGGACAATTTTAATACACTTGATCTTCTTTCTTTCAGGCCTGATGCATCTTTTAACGTCCTCCTGCTTGGGCATCCATTCTGCAGATGCTAAATTAGCTGGCAACACAAGAATTTCAGAAAACATGTTTTCCACAAATGCTTAAATATTCTCACAAATACAAAACATGTGCAGAGAGCTTTTACCACTGAAGTCAATGGGGCTCATTAGAGCTTTCTTAAGGCATGACATGTGCTGCTAACCCAAAGCTCTTCAAAAAGCAGAATCTCTTCTAGTTAGTGCAGAGTTCAAGTTCTGATCCAGAAAGAAAGGATCAGTTTTATCTGAAAGAATCTATCAAGAACTAACAACCTAAAGTATCTTAGATTCCTGAGCACCAACTGTACAATCTTGGTATAGTTGATTTATAGACATTATTTTATTTTTATTTATCATATGTAGAAACTGCCCAAATCCTGCACAGAGGGCCTTTGGTGGTGAAAAAGTATAACTTTTTTTTTCTTTCCTTGCCTTCATTTTTCTTTTAAAAAGTGATTAATAAATTTTAAAAAATTATATAATCTTCTGGACAGGCGAATTACCCAAACTTATAACTGTTATAAATAACATATGTTGTGATGAGTTTTGTCACTCATATCAATGTCAGACCTCACCTCCCAGCATTTTCCATAAATGTTTCTACAAAGTGCTTGGAAACCTCTAATTCAATCTGCGTTCTTCAGGGCTCTTCAAACTTGGTAACTTTAAGACTTGTGAAACAAAGCTGGCTGAGGAATTCTGGGAATTGAAGTCCACAAATATTAAAGCTGTCAAGTTTGGAGACCTCTGGTCTAGACATTCCCACTTTGGTTCAAGAATCTGCTTTGACGGGCTGATCTAGTGTAGCTTCTTGAATCAAATGGCCTACTTTGGGTCAATATCCTTCCTCCAAGATTCAATCTTCTCCAAAACTAGACTCCCTCCTTGGCTGTCTTCAGCATCTCAGTTGCTTGGCTTGTCAACTGCAAATGGCAAGCCAGCACCACTGACAAACCCGCTGCCCTGGATGAAAAGAAAGCAGTCAGCGGCTTCTGAGTGACCCACCTGACAGGTCTCCAGGTGTAGATTCTGCCCTGCCTTGAGCTTCATCTCCATCCATACATTCCATCAGTCTGAGATTGCTGCTTCATGGCATTTGAATTTCAAATGTGCCATAGTGTTTAGGAATCTTCCTCCTTCCCTTTCGTTCTTTTACAAATGTATAGTCCAACCGCATCCAAAACTTTCCTAGCCTTTTAATTTTAATTTTAATCCGGGCTTAACTGGCTTACTCACTTTTTAAAATGAATCGCTTTCATTCTGCTTTAGGAAGTTTACCTCCATTAGTGTATTAAGTCCCCTAGCTTTGGTTAATCTAGATATGCCACAAGTTCATGTGTTCCAAATGTGAGCATTAAACTATCATTTAATGTTGGAGGATACAAAGCAACTTTAATAATTAGTTGAATTGTTTCAGCTTTTCTCAATTTCCATTGCACTCTTACAGATCCTTTGCCTTCAACGAAGACTTTCATCTGTTGGATAAATGGGCAAAATGGGTCATTTGATCCAATTTCAGTGAACCGATCCAGCTCCAGTCCCTTTCTTTAACTAAATTAATCATTGGTGGTGCCCCAGTAAATGCAGGTCTTGTTCTAATGTTTTCCAGAGTTGGCTCCCAAACTCTTACCTTGGCCACTGCAAGAACATTTAGCCATCTTTATTGCCCCATCATCTGGATATGTCTGTTAATGAATCATCCCCATGGAATGTAGTTTGGCTTGTTCTCAACAGCAGTTCTTTCTATGGGAGCACTTAATTTCCTTTTGCTTGTGGCTGCTGCATTGTTTCCATTCTGCTTTGGGAAGATTGTCTCCAGCGGTGTATTGACTCCCATGGCTTTTGTTACTCCTAAATATGCCTCCCCCTCTGCTTTCTGAGCATTCTTCACTAAGCATCGTTTCAGCAACTACAAGTTGGCATCTTCTCTTGTTTCATCCACAACAACATCAAACTACTGTGGAGGCTGTTTAGCATTTGTTTACTGAAGTCTGCTTGGGGTAGAGTTGCCCTTCAACACTTAATGGGCACTATCTCTCTAGAATCTCCTCGTCTCAACTGCTTCATCTCATTTTTGGTTTTGTTGAGAATCTAGAAAGAGTGCAGAGAAGAGCAACAAGGATGATTAGGGGCTGGAGGCTAAAACATATGAAGAACAGTTGCAGGAATTGGATTTGTCTAGTCTAGTGAAAAGAAGGACGAGGGGTGACATGAGAGCACTATTCCAATATTTGAGGGGCTGCCACAAAAAAGAGGGGCTCAACCTATTCTCCAAAGCACCTGAAGTCAGGACAAGAAGCAACAGATGGAAACTAACCAAGGAGAGAAACAACCTAGAACAGTGGTGGAGAACCTATGGCACGCGTGCCAGAGGCGGCACTCAGAGCCCTCTCTGTGGGCACGCGCACCGCCGCTGCCAGCAGCTTGCGCAGGCCATTAGGCCTCTGCCGCTGCCCGGAGCAGCAGCCCCACCCAGCACAAAGAGGCAAAGCGGACAGCTAGCAAGCTGGAGTAGAAGTGGTAGAGCACGCCCACACCCAGCAAGCCAAAGGCCACCCCGAGCAGGGAAAGCCGGATCCCCATCGGTGCCATGGCCCCCCAGTCCCAGCTAGGATTACATGCCTCCCCCCATCTACGCTGGGCCTCCTGCCCACCGCCCCACCCACCAGAGACCCCCTGGATCTTCCCCAACCCTGCCCGGCCCCTACAGGCTTCCCCCCATGAGCAACATCAAGGCGGCCATGCCCACCCCAGCCACACCCACCCAGTCTGCCATGACAACCACAGCCATGCCCACCCAGTGAGCCATGCCCACCCAGTGGGCCGTGCCCACCCAGTGGGCCGTGCCCACCCAGTGGGCCACGCCCCCATGCCCCCCCTGAGGGCACCACAATGCTGATGCGGCCCTGGAACTTTGCAATAAATAAGTGGTTTTGGGGTTGTGGTTTGGGCACTCGGTCTCTAAAAGGTTCGCCATCACTGACCTAGAACTAAGCAGAATTTTTCTAACAGTGAGAACAACTAACCAGTGGAACTTCAGAAGTCGTGGGTGCTCCATCACTGGAGGCTTTTAAGAAAAGACTGGACAGCCACTTGTCTGGAATGGCATAGGGTCTCCTGCATGAGCAGGGGGTTGGACTAGGGGAACTCCAAGGTCCCTTCCAACTCTGTTATTCTGCTTTTTACAGATCCACCGAACAAAGGGAAAAAATGGTAGTCGGTTTCTGATACAGTGTCCTATTCTTAAACGAACCAATCATTTACCATCAAGCTATTTTTCATTGTTTCTGTCCTTCATTAAAGGTTCAATTTCTGCTTCATTTATTTAATCACAACTGTTTCTAGGCCACTTCACTCATACAGCTCAGAACAGCTTACAGTAAAATATAGAATACATATAACTCATTATAGTAGAAAACATTATAGAGTAACAATAATAAATAAGGTAATAAATTTGATAAATAAGTCCTCCACCTCTTCACCAAAACTATTGAATACCAGGGGACACAGGACCAATCCTGGGACACCATATCTGATACTCCTCTGCAACTTGATGAAGACCCATTTTTTCTCCTATTCTTCTCCAAACACAATTAACTGAAGGTAGTCCTTGATTAACTAGGGCAGGGGTCTCCAACCTTGTCCACTTTAAGATTTGTGTACTTCAACTCCCAGAATTCTTTAGCCAGCTGGCTGAGGAATTCTGGGAGATGAAGTCCACAAGTTTTAAAATGGCCAAGGATGGTGACCCCTGAACTAGGACAATTGGGAATGGAATTTCCATTGTTAAGCAGCACAGTTGTAAAGTGCAACATCACATAATAGTGCTGCTAAGCAACAGAAATTCCAGCGCTTCCAGTGGCCATAATAAGCGAATCCTGTGCCATCATTGAGTGTGATGTCAGATGGTCGCCATTGTAACCTCCTGCCAGCTTCTCCATAGATTTTACTTATTGGAAGCCGGAAAATGGCGACACATGTCTGAGGAGCACTGCAACAGCTGTGAATTTGAGGGACTACCTAGTTGTAAGTATACAGTAGTCTCAATTTACAACAGTTCACATTTAGTGACCGTTCGAAGTCACAATGGCACTGAAAAAAATGGAACTTGCGACCGTTTTCCACACTTACATTGTGATATAGTTAATTTGTGAGTGATCGATTTCAGACGTTGGCAACTGGCATGTATCTATGACAGTTGTAGTCTCCTAGGACCACGCAATCTCCTTTTGCGACCTTCTGACAAGCAAAAGTCAAGGGGAAGCCAGATTCACTTAACAGCCGTGCTACTAACTTCACAACTGCAGGGATTCCCTTAACAACTGTGGCAAGAAAGGTCGTAAAGTGGGCAAAACCACTTAACAAACTGTTTCGCTTAGCAACAGAAATGTTGCGGCTCAATTGTGGTCATAGGTTGAGGACTACCTCTAGTCATTCAGGACTATTGTGATAGTGGTCATTAAGTGAGGACCACCCGCGCAGTATGCATCAGTAGAGATGTGCAGGATATGGATCTGAAGCAGGAAGGTGCTTCATACTAAGGAGAGGCTGCGCTTCTGTTCCGTTGGCAGCTCCTGTGCTTTTTTCTCCCCCCCACCGGCGCTCCAGAATAGCTGCACCATTGCAGAGAAATACATATTAGAGTTCTAGCAACCTCGTCCTGTCTTCAGGTTGGGGCAAGTTTGGCCTTATTCCAATTATTTTTAAGCATTGCTGTAAGGGGTTTCATAATTATAATTTATTTTGTCCCACAACTGTGAATTTGCGGCACCTGAAATTCACTATGTACTCACTCTCCCCTGTAATAAACAAGGGGCTCATTGTCTGGTTTTATTGCCTGCTTTTGTCCAGTATCTCTCTTCAGCTTAACGTGTGTGTTGTGCATATTCTGAGTTTGACTACAGGAGCCACACTGAATCTTTCAAAGAAACTCTGGCACAGAAAACCAGTTTCTGCATACATGAATTTATTGATAGATTTATCCCATTAGCGATTTACCTGTCAGTCCTAACAACACTAATGAGCTGTTTTTCAAGACTAATGAGAATTGTGACGGCTCATGGGTGTTTCCAGTGGCGCTGCTGAGCACCACTGATGTGTATGGAAACTGGCTTGGACCCTTTTGGATGTTAATGGCACTCTCAGAGGTGCCTAATGGATTGCTGCAGAATGGGGATAATTCTTGCCTGTCACCAGCATTTTGCAAGGCTTCTAGTGGAGCCAGGCAGAGGGAGCGGGAGGGGAGGGAAGGTTGTCAGGCACATGTGCCTTCACCCCCTCCCATGTGTGGTGGTTTTCTTACTCTGAAGGGGACACTTGGAAAACAAATCTCTCTTTCCTTACTGCCGCTAGATATTCTTCCTTGGGTTCAGGTTGGTAGGGGAGGAAAGTCAAGATGCGGAGTGAAGAGTCAGAAGTGTTGTTCTATCTTTCCCTTCCTCGTGCCCATCACTGGGCTGGAACCAGTTGTGGAATAATCTTCCTATCACTTAGTCATTGAGAGTCAGGCAGCATTTGAATTTAGAGTATTAAGGTTGATTGCAGTCAGCCAGACATTTACATGGATTGGCACTTGTATCTATCTATGGAGCCTTCCCCAGGGCCTGTTGTTTGATAGTGTTAAGGGGGTCATCACAGGAGGCAAGCTTTATTATTATAACGTACACAACAATGTGAAATCACAACTGCAGTTCTTTAGCTTTTGTTTGGCCTTCATTGCATCAAGTTCTTCCCAAGAATCGGGATGTCGTAATGCATGTGCGGATCCAAGCAGTTCTGCCTTTTGCAACAGGCAGATGGGAACTTTGTCAATGCAGATTGTCAAAGATTTTTGTATGTTTATGATGAATCTCAGTCATCCAGGTCATGGTTGTTCGAAAGGTGCTTTCTTTCAAAATGGCAACTGGACTTTCTTGTTTTGCTAGAAGACATTTCTGAGCGACTCTCAGAAAGAGTGCTAACGACAGATACTGAAGGACTGTAAATCCTTCCATTCACTACCATTCAAGTCAGAACGAAGAAGCTTCTTGGATGAGAAGCAAAACACCTTCTAGCAAAAACAAGAAAGTCCATTGCCTTTTGAAAGAAAACACCTTTGGGACATTTTTTGGCATGCCGATAAACCATTGGCCACCACCGCCAGTTTATGCCATAATCTTTCCGTTTTGATTTTCAGATCTTGATTTATTCTATCAGAATTCTTTTCTCCAGTTCTTCTGTATCTCCTGGTATTGCCACTTCAGTTATCCACACTTTTTCTTTTCAAACACAGTTACATCTGGGGTGTTCTGAGCTAAGATTCCATCAGTTTTAGATGGAATTCCTACACTATTTTAACCCATTTTCAATACTTCTCAACTCTACGTTCCCATCAATTTTCATTACTGGCATGATAATTTTTACAGATGTCCAATGAATCATTTTGGTGACTGTGTATGTCATTGTTTATAATCAGTTTGTGTGATTTTCTTGCATGAACGAGGATATGACCTATTGGTTCTTCTTTGCACATCTGCTTCTAAGGCATTTAATGATTTTTTTCAGTTATGGGTCTTTTGCATTACTTCAGATAGCTTGGTCTTGTTAATGTTCCAGTGTAAGACATTGCCAGGTTTATCTTTATTCACTTTCCCTCAATTCTTTTGTAGAAATGACCGCGTATGCTTTCTTGTGTGTTCATGTTTATTACATATTGTCAATATTTACTGCTGTACATTTTTATTATAATTTTATTAAGCTTATCAATATAAATACAAAAAAATAAAAAGTGGGAAAATGGGGGAGAAAGAAGGGTAGGGAAAGGGGAGGGAAAAAAAGAAAGGAAAGCATTGATTTCCCAATTCTTTTTGCACAGCAGAAAATAGTAACATTACAGTCTCATCTTTTGACTTTTAAATGCTTAATATGTAGCCATACTGTAACCACAAAGTTATCTAATCGACAAAAGCCAAGTCAAGTTCATTTTTTCCCCCGATTTCAAGCACAAATCCAGAAACAAAGTTGGATGTGTTCTTTTTTTTTTCATTAGAAATAGAAATAGAATCATAAAGCTGGAAGGATGACCTGGAGTGGCCCAAACCCCTTGGAGACCCTTAGTCCACCCCCTGCCCCAGGCAAGAGACCCTATTCCATCCCAGAATAAGGGGTGAGTGGTCCAACCTTTTCTGAAAACTTCCAGTGATGGAGCCCCACAAACTCCAGCAGGCAAGTTATTCTGCCAAGCAATAGCTCTCTCACGTCATTCCCAAAGGCGTTTTTTCAAAAGGTAATTGGACTTTGTCTGTCCTTGAAAATGTTTCGCTTCTCATCCAAGAAGCTTCTTCAGTTGAACTTCAGGAAAAGCCATTGTATCAAGATGGACTACAGCAGTGATGGCGAACCTTTTAGAGACCGAGTGCCCAAAAAAACTGGGCCCCGCCCCGCTCCATCCCCTGCTCCGCCCCGCTCCGCCCCCCCCGCCTGCCGCAGGGCACTACCACCTCCCAGGGCCACCGCACATCGCCCAGGGCAGCCCAGCAGCGCCATGGTGGCCCACGCCCTCTGCCCGCGCCCCGCAGCATCAACTATGCGTTGATGGGGCCCGTGAGGGCAGAGTCTTGTCTACGCTGCCTGCTGCCATGTCCTTGGCTGTGCGCTCCGCATGGGCCGTTCGGGGCGACTCTCCGACAGGGGGTGCTGGTGAGAGGGGTCACGGGGGGGAGGCAGGCTCGGGGGCAACGGCATGTGTGCCCACAGAGAGGTCTCCGAGTGCCGCCTCTGGAACCCATGCCATAGGTTCGCCACCACTGGACTACAGTATTATGACATGGTCCATATGAGTCGAAAATGACCCAGATTTATGGGGACTTGCACGCCAATAAGCTTGGGGGGGCGGTGAATCAAAATGTGGTATAATTTGTACAACTCTTCATGGATCAGCACCCTGGTATCTCCAGGATCAAACTGTGTTAGATAGAATTGACCCCTACAATTTATTCGTGTTCAAGTCTATAAAGAATTCTCACCCCTAGAGAGATCTATAAAGCTCCCCTCCTTTGTGCTTTTTCACTTTTAAAGACAACTGGATTTTACTTAGCTAACTTTGAAGGGGAAAATTATTATGACTGTGGTTTTTGTAGTTTTTTTATAGTTTTAACGTTCGTTTATTTCCATTGTTGCTTTTTTCATTTTAACATATTGTCACCCATCCAGAATCTAATGAGTTGGGCAGGCTGCAAAAATCTATGAAATAAAAGCAAATGGACGGGCGTGAGGGGGTTTTCTCTCATTATGTGAGGTTTTGGGGAGCGAAGCAGGTGCAGAGAGCGAGAGAGGCCACCAGTTCATGAACATCAGGGGTAATTTATTAATGTTATGTTATGTACAACCTGCCTCCAGAAGCGGTGAATGCTCCAACACTGGAAGTTTTAAGAGAGACTGGACAGCCATTTGTGCCGAAATGGACTGTAGGGATTCCTGCCTGAGCAGGGGTTGGCCGATGACCTCCAAGGTCCCTTCCAACTTTTATTATTATATTATATTATTATTATTATTATTATTATTATTATTATATTATTATTATTATTATTATTATATTATTATTATTATTATTATTATTATTATTATTATTATTATTATTAGTTTTCTGGACTTGTATATATGTAAATTGGCAGGAACTCTTGGATACCTACACTACATAAATGCTGCAAATAATTAAATAAATCAGGTAAATGTCAAATTTGGATTTAGCATCAAATCTATTTTCCTTATTGGGTCTATAATTGTAATTAGAACACTCAAATGGCTTTTTTTAAGCTTTGAGATTTTGGGCAGAATTCTTCAATCTGCTCATTACACAACAATTAAAATGTTCCCTGACTATTAAGCATTTTGTTAAATGAGCATCCAGTCACAAAATCTGCAGGTTCCGGATTTTTGCCTACATGTCCATGCACAGATACTTGTTGCCTAGTACAGCTACTTTCACAGTGTTTAAGCAAAAAGCATCACACCAAGATGTTACTTAAAACTATTGTCTGGAATCTCATGGCACCATTTGCCCTGTAATCCTGCAGCTCCTTGTGCATCATTTTTATCTCTCTTAAAAAGAGGAAATCTGTGCAAGGAGGCTGGGATTTAATTAGCTTTCTTTGCCAATGTTATTAAAACAAAGAAATGAGTGAGTTCAAGGTTTGAGAATCCTGTTCCTAGAGATTAGCTGATTAAGCTGATTATGAATCATTTACAATATCTGCATGGATTGTCTTTATAATTTTTAAAATCCATTGCAACAAGATTTGTTCTTTGGATTTCAATCTTCCTGTCCTTCTTTTGTATTTCTCCACTGACCTGCAGCCCTGTCTATAACTAGGGAAAATTTTCATTCCATACTCGCATAATATTGAGGGGGGGTGGGCATAATTTTTGTTGGCCTTTTAGATAGCCAAATCAAGAGTTCTGCAGACAGCAGAAACAGCGACTTGAAAAATATAGCATGCCAACCAGCCAAGAAATCAATGATGCCAAAGTATTTGCAGCTATATCTCCAAGCATCTTTCATAAAGTAAGAGGGTGGGAGCAGTCTCATATCCTGACATCCAAGTCCTTCTGAAAGTGATGAGTGGATGAGAGGCTTGGCCCTGATTGAGTTGAATCAAAAATTTTGAGAATCAAAAACAACGTCACGTAATTTCAATTCATGATCAGCAATTTGAGTTACTTCAAGACATGAGATTTGATGAAAGAATGATTAACCACAGGCTATGATGGGAAAACATTAAAAACTTGCAGCTGTTTTGTTTTGGTCAAATAAGATGAAATAGCAGCTACTCACTTCTCTTTGAAGGTAAGAATAGCAGAAAGAAAAATACACCAGGAAAAAAGGAAGTTTGCTGAAGTTACATACAAATGTCTTACTACAACTAAACCTCCAAACTCTCAAAAGGCTTAAGAAGTTACTGCACAATTGCTAGGCCTGGCCTGGCAATGGGAACAGCCAGTGAGTCTTCTTTAGAGCAGGGGTCTCCAAACTTGGCAACTTTAAGACTTGTGGACTTCAACATTCCCCATGCTGGGTTCCCTCACAGCTCTCAATCCCCCATCTCAGCGGTCTTCAGTGTAAAACTGAAATAGCAACTTTATAAATTGTCTGCAACACCCCCAAGACCGCCAGGGAAGCTGCGAGGTGCTTCAAAAGGCCACTACCCCATTCTGAGCCATCAGCTTTATCTTGAATGCCTGCCTATCCTGCCTGCCTGCCCTGCCTGCTGCCGCCTGCCTGCCTGCTGCCTGCCTGCCTGCCTGCCTGCGTCTTGCCTGTTCCTGCCTCTGTCTGCCTGTCTGTATCTACTGTCTATCGTGTCATCTGTTGTCTGTCTATCTATCTATCTATCTATCTATCTATCTATCTATCTATCTATCTATCTATCTATCTATCTTCATCTATCTATTTATCATCTTTCTATCTATCCTATCTATCATCTATCTATCTTCTATCTATCTATCTATCTATCTATCTATCTATCTATCTATCTATATATCTATCTATCTCTATTATCTATCTATCTATCTATCTCTATCTATCTATCTATCTATCTATCTATCTATCTATCTATCTATCTATCTATCTATCTATATCTAATCTATCTATCTATCTATCTATCTATCTATCTATCTATCTATCATTATCTTCGCCACACCACCCATCTCATGGATGTGATTCTGGTGATATACAAGTAAAACAAAAACAGGACTGAGCCTTCAAGGTGGTTATATACAATATAGCCATTTCATGGGTGCCCTGTTTCCACTGGATCCCCAGCCTGTTGACAGAACCATATTTAAGGGATTTTAAACCCAGTTCACTATGATTCACAATCTTGTCTTGATGGGGGGATTCTTGAGAGCTCTGTCAAATCAAAGTTTGTTCAATCAATCAATCAATCAGAAGAGAGTTTGAAGGGTCTTGAGGTCTTCTAATCCAGCCACCTACTCAAGCAGGAGACCCTATACCATTCAGACAGGTGGCTGCCCAATCTTTCTAAAACCTCCAGTGATAAAGCATTCACAACTTCTGGAGGCAAGCTGTTCTACTGTTATTGTCCTCACTGTTAGGAACTTTCTCCTTAATTCCAGGTTGCTTTCTTCTTGATTAGTTTCATCCGTTGCTTCTTGTCCTGCCCTCTGGGCTTGGAGAATATAATTGACCCCTCTTCTTTGTGGCAGCCCCTCAAATACTGGAATTCCTGCTATGATGTCTACCCTATTTATCTTTCTGATAGACTAGCCAAACCCAAGTCCTGCAGCCGTTCTTCATACGTTTTAGTCTCCAGGCCTTTGATCATCTTAGTTGCTCTTCTCTGAACTTATTCCAAAGTCTCAAACATCTTTTTTGTAGTATGGTGAACCAAACAATTGGCTGTAGTATTCCAGGTGTGGTCTTACTAGGGTTTTATTAATGCGGTACAATACTATTGCGATCTTCATTCTATGCCCTGTTTATACAACCAGGATTGTATTAGCTTTTTGGCTGCCCGTCTTAGACTTCCTCCTTCCTTCAGTCCTTTCCTTCCTTCCTTCCTTCCTTCCTTCCTTCCTCCCCTCCCCTTCCTCCTCCCTCCCTCCCCCTCCATCTTCCTCTTTTTTCCTTCTCCCTTCCCTTCCTTTACTTCTCTCCATATTACTTGCTTCCTTACGTGGCATTCAGGACAAAGGTTCCAAGGGCTGATCTGGGGTGCTAATTCTGAGAAAACATTTTCTATGATGCCTTTAGCGTCCATGGAAGACGTGATACCGAAACATGCCATCATGTCTCAAAGGGCTGGATAAAGAGGGAGGACACCAGGCTGCATGCAAGCACTAGCGAGGCCTTTCTGACAGAAAAACCCAGCTGGAGAGCGGGTGTCCCTGCCGGGGGAGGAAGCAGAGGTGGTCCAGCTGGGATCCGGCTCAGGCTCAGGATTCGAGCTCAATGCTTTTGAGCCCCCCCCCAAAACATTGGGCTGCCACAGTCCAGCCGCTTGGCTCCCACCAGGCACGGAAAATTTTCCTGTGGAGTTGCCTGAAGAGATTCTCTGTGCAGGTTCCTCCGCCATTTGGCTGCTTTGGGTGGGAGGAGCATTAAGAGACAAAAATGCCTTCACAACATATGCCCTTTATTCGTTAGGGGAATGTTCATGGGCTGAGGTTAGCTTAATTAATTGTTAATGATGTTTCACACTTACCCTTTGCTTTTTCTTAGGAAGCAGTCTGATCAAAGGGTTGCCTTGAGCATTTTACTATGAAACTGCAAATTGCCCTTTTGGGCAAAGACAGTTTGCTGTCCTTCAGGCATATTTAGAAGTCAAAGTACAACCAGGATATGACATGCTAATAGGCTGTAAGAAAGTCTGTGCTGCAGAGTAATTGCTGAGATGCCGCAATATTTGCTGAAATCTGCTACTTTTCCCACAATTATGTTTTATGTTTTTGAAGCTAACTTTGATCCCTTTTATCCCGAATATATTCCGTAGATTTCAGAGAGACTTTGGTGTTGCGGAACACTCTTAGTATTGTTTTCACCCAGAGAAAGGACAAAAGCCCAGCCATGAAGCCTCAAACTCTGCATCTCTACGAAGGAAGAAGGGCTGAAACACTTGAGGGATACGATCCAAAGAGCAGGTTGGATGGAGGATCTACCGCAAGATACCAAGAGGAGAAGTTCCATTTTCTTTTTGCCCAACAAACAAAAAGCAAACAATGCATCAATAACTGACACGGAATTAGAGAGAAGAACAATCAATTTACAAACCTAAAGAACGGACTGGATGCCAGTAAATGATGCCAATTTAGGATCATTGTAAGATTTATCTGCAATTAACTTTCATTTTAAATCTTGCACTGAAGAGAACATAATTATAGTTTTCTGAAGGATTTAAAGGATTTTTAAAAATCTTGTGTAATGTTGTAGATATAAGTAAAAATAAATAGATAATTTCTGGAAACTGTTTCGGTGGTTCGTTTTCAGAGTTAATGAACAAGCAGATGATTTATCCAGTATCTTTTATACCCACCATTGCATTTCAATGTACTGAATTTATTTATTAGCCTTTTATACTGCCTTTATTACTTTATGAGTAATTCAAGCAGGAATGTGCCTTCCTCCTCCTATTTTCCCCACCACAACAACAGCCTGTGAGGTGGGTTGGGCTGAGAGAGAGGACTGGCCCAAAGTCACCCAACTGTGGCCTCTTTCATACAGCAGCAGGTAAGGATACTGGGACCTTCCGTTTCTGCTTAGCCTCCCGTTTCAAATTCAGACACGTTTGCTTCAGTTCTTGATTTCAGTTTCCTTGGAAGAGGTTGGAGGAAGTCAGCTGCTGCTTCTCTTGGCCTGAGAATTTTATTATTTATTACATTTATATGCCATCCATCTCACCATCAAGTGACACTGGGCAGCTTGCTGCTGAAAAAGATGGTTAGACTTTTGTTTGTTGTCTATGGAGATTCTCGAATCCAGGTCATGGTTGCCTGAAGGTTGCTTTTTCCAAAAGGCAACTGGATATTCTTGGTTGTTGTTTTTTCTTTGAAAATGTTTCGCTTCTCATCCAAGAAGCTTCTTCAGTTCTGAAGCTTCTTGATGAGAAACAAAATGTTTCCAAAGGTGGGGGGGAACAAAGTCCAGTTGCTTTTTGGAAAAAGCACCTTTGAAGCTTTTGTTTGTTGTTCAACTGCTAAGTTGTGTCAAAATCCTTGTGATCCAAGGACCACAGCCACGCCAGATCCCCCCATCCTCCACTATCTCCTGACCTCTGCCCAAACCCATGCCTCTGTGTCAGACACAATCTACCATCTCATCTCTGTCATCCCCTTCTTTTGCTTCAGTATTTCCCAACACTGGATCTTTTCCCAAGGAGTCCTCTCTCCTCATTGGTGCCACAGTATTTGAGCTTCAGCTTCAGTATCAGGGCTGATTTCCATGCTTGGACTAATCAGATGCAAAAGCCATGGGGACATATCAGTAGGCGTGCACGATTGAAATCTGCCCCTCCACATGCAGCTTTATTTCTCAATGGAAATCCCTGGCCCCAGCCCCTCCCCCAGTGTCTTCTCTCTACCCTGTGCAGATGATGCCAGCATGCAATCCGTATCCCCAAAGGGGCTTTCCGATGCCCAGCAGCACCAGCCTCCTTTTGCTTCAAGAAACATTAGAAATTAATTATGTTATAAACACAATTTATCCTCCCCCCCCCCCCACATTTTGGGCTTTTCTTATGATTGGAAAATTAATGAAGTGCTGGTGAGCAAGTTAAGAGCTTTAAATATCGGTATTCACTTCCAACCTTCTATTTCTTAGATCCACCAAATTAGTGAGCTCTCAACAACTGCACAAAAAAGCTTACCCATGCAATTATCAGAATTTGCCAGCCATAAAGGCAATAATTATGCCACAGCAATTAAACCATTAAAGCTAAGGTCTTAATCACAGCTATATGGCACTCAACCTACCACCTTGGAAATATTCAATCCAAATTTTGGAAAGCTGTTCCACATTCCTTGATCACACTACTAAATACAAAGTATTTCTCTGCAGCAAACACGGCTGTATTTCCCTTGGGCTGCTGGGATTTTGCTGACTTAAATTGGAATGAAAACAAAAAAAAAATGTGGTGAATTCTTGGCCCATCTTAGATTCTCAAGAGTCACATGTTTTCTTAACAAAACAAAATAGATTCTGATTTGTTGAGTGTGGATTGTCCTTCCTTAGGTACAAATAAAGCCATGAAAAGCTCAAGTGTGCCTTTACATTGGCATGAATGGATAATCGCCATGAGTTGCCTGACAACAAATATTACAGCATTCCTGTTCTATTTAATTGTCTTTTTACATGATTGTTATATCTTTTTATATGCTAATTGTTTTATATATGGTTATGTTATATTGGATTGTTGTATGCGCCCAGAGTTGCCTTTTGTGAGATGGTGGTCATTACTATTTGCTATTCTATTCCTTGAACCCTTCTGTTTCTTTTATTAATCAACTGTGGAGAAATTTGCCAACCACAACAATCATTATTCATGGTGACTTGAACTTACATCGTATTTGGTCTCCAGTGTGTATGTCAGCTACAAACTCAACGCTTGCTCGCTTTTTTTCTTCTCTCATTCCAGAATGCAGGACACAAAATAACGATCTTAGGTTATAGCAAAGGAGAAACCACTGAATGGATTTTTTTTAATAGTATGTGGAAGGAGCCCGGACAGTATAAACCGGATCCAAATAGTTGGTGAACTGGAACATGTGACATCGGAAGGAGAACGGTCTTCTTCAGATAGAGTTGTAAAGTGGGCAGTAGAGCAACACATGAAACATACAGTAGCTCGCCCATCCTCCAGCCCTGTAGAAGATCCTGAGTAGAGTTGGAGAAATTGATGAGTTGCTACTGATTAGCTAGTTTTCATTGTGGTGGTGGTGAAATCATGCTGAGGTAGGCCTGGGTGTGAAATCCCTCTTATTTGATGATCAATATCTCCGGTGACTATCTTAGCCTCAGATAATTTAAAACCCAAAGATTCAAAAACAAGGCCAGGAAAAAAAATTTTAGGATTACATGTGACTACAAAGATTGAAAAATTATCATATAAGATGAGAGAATCGGTACAACTAGAAAACAGGGACACTAATCCCCAAATTAATAATTAATAGCTCTCAACTCAACTGCCTTTTGGCCAGCCTCAGGCCACAAAATCACATTAACTATATTTCTTGAGGTATGCATTGGTGCTGATGATAAACTTAGTTTGCATCACACAAAGTCATTTAGTGAATGGGCACCCTTAGAAATATACTAAATAAATATTTATTCTTAAAAGATGTAGACATGATTGAACAGTGGCAAACAACAGCATGATGAGATTTAAAGAGAAATGTAAAATGCTGAAATGGGAAAAACAGAAAAAAACAGAAAAGTACAAATCTAGGATTGGGGGGGGCTTGGCTTGGCAATAGCATATGTCAAATGGATCTTACCTTTCAGTGGAGGGCTAATAACATCATGCAGCCACTTTGCAAGGGAAATGTTTTAACAGGAGCACAGAGTTTAGAACATGAGAAAGCAATATGCTTGTCCTCTGCCCTGGGCATCCCAGTTCTGGGATGCCAGTTCTAAGAGGACATGGAGGAAGTGGAGTGAGTAAAAGGATTGACTACAAGGGGGTGAGAGAGGAATGGAGACCTTTGGGGAATGGGGAAAGCCACGTTAAACCTACGGGTACAGAAAAGGTGATTGACAGTTGAAGAGGCTGTCACACAAAGGGATGGGGGGAACTTCCAGAGGAAAATTCAGATGATGTCTGAAGTTGATTCATTCAAAGACATTAGCCAAACTCTGAGAGCGGACGGAGAGAATCTCTGAAGCTCCTTTATTAAAGCGTGTAAGTAGGTGTGTACACAAGTTTAGAGAAGGAAGATGGGGCAATCCAATGATTTCAAAAAGTGGGGAAGGAGCAGCCCCTTCTTGAAAATACTGTTGAAGTGGGCAGGTCAAGTGAACATAAAGATTTAAACCAGAAACTTTCCTTCTGGGTCTAATGGAAAGAGAATTGGGGGGAAAATTGGAACTCTGATTTTCTATATGGTGACGGCAGCAAGATTGCTCTATGCTCAAAAGTGGAAGGTGCTCGATTCCCACACATGGATGAATGGTTACCAAAGCTGATGGAATTAGCAGATGTATGGCAAATTGAACATAGTACTTTTGTTTTTATTGGAAACCGTTTCTGGACTTTGTGCTTGAGGGTGGGAAAAATGATATTATGATTTTTAGGGTTTTACTGATTAGACTGATTTGCCGATAAAAAAATGGCTGTGCATATACTATAGAAATGTCCAAAGTTCAGATTTGATTTTAATGTCTGATTTTATTGCAGCGGAAGTCAATGCCTTCTTTCCTCCTTTCTTCACACCTTTTCTGTTTTTCTTTTTCTCTACTGTTGTCCCCTACTATTTGCTTTTGTATTTTCACATTTTATGTTGTAAATGAATATAAACTAATAAAAGAAAGAAAGAAACAGGCTTGAAGTGGTCAGGGGAAACTCCTCTCAACTCTCAGAATCTAGATGCTCCTCATTTTTTTATTTTAGAACTTTCTCCTACATTGCTCCATTTTTCAAAAAAAACAAATAAATAATCGCAAATATCGCATAACTTTTGTTTATGAAACGTTGCTGCCCTGTAAATATGGGAACTACAAAACACACGGAGAAGCGTTTTCTGCATATTTCTTTGATTTACACGGGACTTGTAGGGTGCGGATATTTGAAAAAAAGCTATAAATCTTTAAGTTGCAGAGAAAAATGGACAAAAGGAAATAGCCTCTGGCCCATTTGGGGGAATAAGAGATACGTGCTTGAAAACAAAAGTTCATAGAAGGTTAATTTGCAGACTGAGCAATCTTCAGCAGCAGCTCCAAAAGAAAAAATCAGAGGGCTTTTTTATTGTTTCAAATGAGGACATTAAAAGTTAGGTCTACACAGAAACATGTTTCCAGTGAAAGGTGCAGCTACATGATTATTTTTCCCAAAATGCACTTACTGTACATTTCTCAGAACATCAGCTTTGATGAAAGCTAATGAAAAAGCTGTCCTGCGTCAGTTTCTTCCTTGTATCATTAAGAATAATTATGGGATGAACAATTTTTGGAAGCCTGTAACCTTCGCAAGTGTGCTAATGGCATTATAAATGCTCCTTGTCCAATGCCTACAGTTTGGGTTTAATTCAAAAGCGCTCTGTCTCTGTCACAGGCAGATCTGCGTGGTTAATGAGCGCATTTAAACAACAACTCAGCCATGCATCATATGTCGATAAGAGGAGGTGGTTCACATGAAGCGGCTTGTCCAATAATATAGCGGGGGACAAATTCCCTGGCTTTGCCCCAATTGAGGTATTAATGTCCCCCCCCACTTTCAGGGGTTCTGACCAAGTTTTTCCCTATGTTCTGTGCTGACAAAAAGGGTTTTTTTTTAGGCTAGTGTTTATCACATGGCAGAAATAGCAGAGAATCGCTAATGGATGACAGGAGAAATCCTGTCACAGTTCAAACAGGACGTTGGCAGTTGTCTTCAGATAAAATGTAGGCATTACATGTGTTGTTTTAAAAAAGGAAGATGTTGTGATAATGCACCGTTCATTTCTCCCCAAGTACTCAGGTGTCATGATTAAAATTCCAACCATTTGTTCACATCATGGTTAAGGCAGGCTTAAACCCCCTCTTGCCATTGGAGGCAGTAGGCAAAAGATGCAGGATTAAGTTGAGAATTTTCAATGTGATCCCCCTTCTCCATGCATAGTGCTGGGGGAATATCATGTTAATTTCTGAGGAGCGTCTGATCTCTGACACCACTTTTGAAAAGAAGAGAGAGCTATAAGATTGAACAAGAAGAATCAATCCATTAGATTTTTGGACAATATTAATTTGAGCCAACCAAATCTTATTTCACTAGAATGGTAGGGCTGTTGGGCTGTGCATTCTAGCTCACTGTCAGTGTAGGAATCCAAATTAAAATCAGTTCCTGTTGTGCATTTCCTCATTAGCACCTTTTATTGGACTTTTAGAGTTACACAACCATTGTTGCAAACATCAGCAAAAGAGGGGCTTCAGGGATGGCTGGGTAAAGCTATGAAGTTAGTATAAGTCACTAGCATAAAATTGGGCATAGTCAGAGAATAATACAGTGCCTTGAAAGTGGTCAGATCACAAATGTTAAAGGATCTTGTGGGCGGCCTGGCCAAAACTCCATGTGTTATTTTTAGAAATCCTGGAGACAGAGCTAAATGCAGCTGTTATTGTTGTAGAAAGGAGCAAGGGCCGTGTGTGAGAGTGACCCTGGAAATCCTAAGCAGATCCTACAGTGATCAAGCTTTAAGGACCTCATCAACATAGGATTTAACAAGAGTAACTCTTGCCAGATTCACATTGAATGTTTAGCTGAGGATCTCTTCAGTAGATTCTGGAAATAATATTTATATAGGTGTCCTCCTTAACAACCACTGTTCAATGACTGTTGACTTACAACGCCACTGGTACTTACAACCAGAGTTGTACTTATGGCCCATTGCAGCATCTTTACAGCCACCGATTCTAATTGCAAACTTCCCTGCAGCTTCTCAAAAGCAAAAAGTCAGTGGGGAAGCCAACAAAAGTCAGAATTGCAATCATGCAAAGTCCGCACGTAATGACGGAACTAGGACAGCAAGTGCATTGCTAAGCTCATGAAAGTCAGACTTATTGACTGTGTCACTTAACACAGTTTCAGCCCACAATTAGCATTATTAAACAAGGACTGCATCTATCTGATTTTCAGCAAGCATTGACAAAACACCTTATGACATTCTTATGAGCAAGAGAGTTGATTCACCAAGACTGAATGGCACGACAATTAATTATTAGATGCACAGCTGGCTCCACCTGGCTCCCGCCTGGAGATAACAGTGGGGAGTGCCAAACTGGTTTTAAGCACTGCATTCTTCAACATTTAAATTAATGAGATGGTGTAACATTAAATGGTATGATATAGCAGTGGTATAGCATTCAGAAATAATATGTAGAATGGTTTGAGAGTTATAGAAGTGGTCTGAAATGTAACGGAATGAACTTAAAAACAAGAGCAAAGTAGTCAATATTTACCTAGGGAAACAGAAATCAACTGTATAATTGATCTTACTATGCACCATTGAGGCTACTTTGTCATGCCGTTGCTGTAGTCAGTTTGTGTGATCTTCTTGCAGACAGCTAACCGGTGGTCCCTATTACTTCAGCTTCTCTGCAGAGTTTGCTGTCTGTGCTGTCTTCTTAATTCTGGCTTTCTATGCATTCGTTTCTTAAGACTTGGCTGTGCAGCCCAAATAGCTCTTTGTCTCTATCTTCAATTTCCTACTCTTAGTCATTGCTAGTCTTTTGTTATCTGCTTTGCTGCTAGCTTTTCTGTACTGGAACATGTGATATTTTGTCTTCCAGTCTCCATTCTGTCCTCAATTTGATTCTTTCTTGTAGGCCAGTTTGGTCTTTCCAGTACTCAGCAAGCCTTCATGGTATACTAGCTTTAGTGCATCTTCTTCATTGTCATTCACATATTCTTCCAGTTCTCTTTTACCTTCTTCACTGTTGATGTATTGCAACATTCCATCTCCACCATTTTACTTGATTCAATATGTCAATGTCACTCCGGAGGATGAAGGGCATGATGCAATGTCATATTTTATGGTCTTCTATCCAGGGCTTTTAGTTCAGATTGAGTCCAGCCCATTATTCCAGCTGTGTATCTATATGGTCTGGAATTGTCCAGGTGTTAACTGCCATGATGTTATTTCCTCCACTGAGTTTGGGACTTAAGATCTTCATTTCATGAATATTCCTCCTAACCTTCTCCTTGAGTTGCTTGATGTTGTCAGTTCGAAAGATGTCAGGCATTTGTAGTGATCTTCTTCATCCAGACGTGAGGTTATTCCCATAGGTCATCTTTGATTCCTTCAGTAGTCACTGTTTCTCCCTTGTTGATGGTGAGGGTTGTTCTGAGACATCCTTAGGGAGAGGGTCAACAGGTAGGAGATCTTTCTCCTTGTCGATGCAGAGATAAAAAAAAAATAAGCTTAGCAAAAAGAAGTCCTGCGAAACTGTCTTCCTTTCCTCTGGATAATTCCATTTTGGATTCTCTTCGTTAACAATGTCTTCAGCTGTGTAGGGGAAATGATGAGACTAGCGTAGGGTTCTCAAGAGCAGTGCTATCGCAAACATGTTTGCACGTGCTGCTATTGCTGGTTCCCTAAGGAAAAAAAACTGGCCTTCTATAGCTTTGCAGTGCTGGTGACAAACAAGACTAGGACCATATAAATTGTCAGAATAGGCTGTGAAATACTAAGGTCGGGGGTTCATGAACACGGTTGTTTATGAGGACACAGCCTGATCCATTTGCATGTTAATGTCTCTCGCTGAGATGGAAAAACCATTTGGGGACAGCTTGTTCAGAAATCCCATTAACTTGTTATTTATGGGACTTTATGACTGCATGACCCCTAACCTGTTTTGTTAAACATGAATCAGGCGGGTGGCCACATGGCTTACTATGTTTTTCCGTAGCATTGAGTGTCATTGATTCAATTATTCTTTGTGACACTTTCCAAGTATATCCTTTAATGCCCACTTTTTGATTTCCTATTGCCAACCCTGCTCTTTCCAACTGTCTTAAAAGCCGGCAGAGCACTGAAGACACAGCTTCCTGAAACTGCCTGAGAGACATTTGAGCAGTGGGACCAGAGCCCTAATGATGCAGCAGCCCTGACGGAAGGTTTCATAGGATCATCAGAAAGAGCTGCCCCATCCAACCGGTCTGAAATCTTCAGTTCAAGTTTTATATGGTGATTTCAAGAGGTCCAACCTGATCATGGAAACTTGACCTGAGCAAAGGGAGTTATTGGGATCTCACTGGGAGGTCTGGAGCAGCTGGGAGCTCTCCAAAGGCTAAGTGCAGTGCAGCTCTGCATTTCTGACCTTGAACCATCTCACTTCCTTCTCCCCAAGAACTGAGTTGCATCAGATCCATCAAGAAGACCACAAAGCATTTTCCTCCAGCTGATTGAAGATCTTGCCAATTTGGAGGAAAAGCATTGGACTCATGAATGTATTTACACCCAGTTTTAATCTGGTCCTTCAGAAATGGTTAGTAAAAATCTCTGCATCGCAAGCAAGATGACGGGGATAAGACCAAAAACTGTCAAGCAAACAGCTATCCTCATGCTGACTGCTCTCTGTCTCAGGAGCCGGGCAAAAGTGGCTGTCCTTATTTTACAGGGCACAGGGGCATTTCACGGAGAGTGTGGGTGGATTCCCCTAGTTTTCCCTCCTTCTTACTAAGTGGCACCAATTCCTCTCTTTGTTGAAGGCTGGAGCTTTCACTGGGGAACTGGAGGAAGAGCTGGAGTTACAGTAGCTGTCTTATCAACAATTATTCTGGTTTTTTGAAACAGTTTCTGCATTTTGTTCAAAACAGTCTGAAACCATCTGATCTCTCTCTCTCTCTCTCTCTCTCTCTTCTCTATCTCTCTCTCTCTCTCTCTCTCACTCTCGCTTCTCTACTCCTCTCTCTCCTCTCTCTCTCTCTCTCTCTCTCCTACATCCTCACTTTGCACCCCCTCTGGAGTCTGGACCATTTAGAAAGCAGCTCTTCTGATTGAGCCACAGGTCATGTTGTCATATTGTCAAACTCTAAAACAAGAGTTCTTTTTACGGGTCTCATCTATCGGAATCATGACACAGTCTCAGATACTCCATGGTGATGGTATTAAGCCACATTTTATTTTATTTTCTGACTTCATTACTTTTAAGACAACATTTTATAAGCTACTTAAGACTTAGACAGCAACATAATACTGACCTGTAAGGTGGGTTGGGCTGAGAGAGAGTGACTAGCTCAAGTTGCCCAGCTAGCTTTCAAGACAGGAACAGAACTCCGAATCTCTGGACTGATTGGCCCAAAATCACCCAGTCAGCTTTCCGTTCCTAAGGCAGGACTAGAAACTCTCTAGTTTCTAGGTCTAACTGTTGCCAACTGGGACGGAGTCCACATGAACAAACTCTACATAGGGCTGTACTCTTTGTGGCTTTTAGAGGCATTCAGATGCAATGTGAGTAGCTGGACCAAGTACCATCACACTCCATAAGTCTGAACAAGACAAGAAGAGCAAAGATCACGAGTTCCTGTGATCTAGACTCCTCTTGATCTCCTTAAGATGTTGGCCTTTGCAGCTTCATTACACTGTTGGGACAAATTTGAACTTGTGATCCATTAGTACAACTCAAGTCCTTGTGCTGCTGTTGAGCCGTTTCTCCCCATCCTGTACTTGTTCTTTATTTTTATACCTAGATGTTTAACTGTACATTGTTCCTGTTAAATTTCATTCAATCTTTCTAATACCAATTATAGCCACCCTCTTAGCTTTTATTGCCTTGCAGATTGGTAAGCATGATTAACTTCCCTCGTCCATCTAAAAAACCTTGAATGACCAGGGCCCAGGACAGAGGCCCATGGCACCCCACTTGAGATGTCTCTCCAGGTTCCAGGACCATTTCACCATTCACCATCCTAACCCTTTGAGTGTGGACCCTTGAGCCATCAAAACCACATTTGCCCACTTTATTAATAAGGATGGCCTGAGAGACTGGTTGAAATCAGATATATTCTATCCTAGCATTTCTCCAATCAGCCAGGCTCTTTGAGATAGTATGCTTTTCATGAAGTGGTTAAAATAACTTTATTCCTCCATTTTAACTATTTGTTTAATTGTGATCATTTTGGAGTGCGGTGATTAGGTTGCTTGTTTTATTGTATAGAAACAGAAGGAGTCCTAAAACGAGTGAGAACAATATTGAGGATTGTCTTATTATGTCATTATCATATAGCCATCTCAGTCTTCCTTCAGGCAAAATGCCCAGATTCTATGGCAAAGCCCCATACAATATAGCTTTTAGTCTGTATTATTTTTAACACAGGCATAATTGTTTGCATGTTTGTTGCTGTCTATATTTTTGTATAAGAAGTGGGAAGGACTACTCTACAGGAAGAAGCAAGGCTGGGAAAGTAAAAGGTAAAAAAACTTTATAGAAATCCCTGGGCGATTGTCTGTGCAGACCATCCTGGCCAAAGGGAGCTTTTGAGAATGCTAATGAGAAAAGTAAAATACTATTTTAACTAAAATTTTAACTAATATTAAATTAAATTTTAACTAACTATTAACTAAAACACTCCATTTTCCAATCTCTTTTTCACAGGATTTTCATTCCAATCCTAATCATTTTATTGTCCCCTCCCTAAAAAATGTTATCATGTTTTTGAGTCTTTTGAGCTGTGGCACCTTAATAGATACCAAACTCCAGATTGAGTTGACCAACAAGAAAAGTGCAATTTACTTTCCCATAATTTTAAAGATAATTTGTTGATTTTGGCTAAAATTGTGTTTGCAATTTTTGCAGCAATATCCAGTCTGCTAATTAAGGTTATAATAAAGTATACATCTGCAGATAATTTTCTAGTGTTCTTGCTAAGCCAGACAGCCCCTCTATGATACCTCTGCATTTGTTCAAAATCTATGCTTTTGAATTCCGTTAGTTCTTCGGTTTCTCAATTTATCAACATAATTTTGAATTCTGTTGCTGTCTTCTGGAATGCTACCTATTCCAGTTAATGTTGTGCCAAAGGAAAATTCGCTAAGCATTTCTCGAGCTCACAGGAAGGGGGAATTTCCAGTACTGGAAAAGATCTGAGGCTGAGCAAAAAGAAAGACATAATCAAACTATAGATAAAATGATATGTGGAAAGAAAGGGAAAATAGAAAGAAAGCAACTGGAGTAAAATGGCATAAAAAGGAATGGAAAGAACAATACAAAAGCGTGTAATATTTTATTCAAAGGGGAACTGAGCTAGAGTAGTCTCACAATTAAATTAAATTAAAATTTGATTTTAATCAAATGAAACAAAAGGAAATAAGAGGTGCTCTAGAAAAAGACACAAGAAAATAAAGTTTTGGAAGAAAACAAGCCATTGAGAAATAATTGGTCAGAACAAAAGAATCAGGCCTTTAAAAAATGAATAACAGCTGACCTTGAAGAAAGAAAAAGGCTAGAGATTAAATAGTAGTGTGGCATTTGAAAGGACAATAGATTGCAAAGCAGAAGAGGGGACTGAATAAAAGAGTGGGAAGAATGAACGAAACAGAACAACTAATCAGTAAAAAGAGGAGCAAGGCGCCAGGGTGTTGTGGCCAATGGATGGTGAAGAACTAAAATGACCACTAACTGACTACTAAAAACTAAAACTAACTAGTCTCGTGACCTACGATAGTCACCACTGCATCCATGTCCAGGGAAATACTTTGAAGGTAACGGGAGACTCAGCCACAGGTCCTGGATTTCTTTTCCACCAAAAGAACTGAATGACACGCAACCGGGCTTGTCTCTCTCACTTTGGGCTCTAGGAGGGGGCAGGGGGACATCTTGCAGGTCTTAAAATCCCCCCAGGCCTGACAGGCCAACGGGGCATTTCCTGTCTGCCTTATTCAGAATATGTATCTGATGTCAGCATGGCCTTGGGAAAGTTCTCTCTGGGGAAGAGAGGCTGAGCCAGCCCTTCCTACTGCTGTGTCCAGGGCGAGGGGCATTTACCCAACTACCTCCGTGCCCTGCACGGATGAGATTTTCCAGTATCCTTCTGCTCCTCCCACTTAAAACGCCAGAATTATTCCAAAGGTATTGCTAGCCCCATATGCAGAACTGTAGATCAGCTTATTTTGACCCGTTGTGCTTGCAGAAGGGATGAATGAGGGTTGGGCATCACTGGTGGCCTTGCCTCAGGAGAGGTTTTTTATTATTATTAATCCTGCTGATTGGCAGCCTACAGATTTGGAACCAATAAGTGTCAGGTCCAGGGGGGAAAAAAAGGATAATAATGATTGAGTTTGCAAGTAGTCCTTGACTTACAGCAGTTTGTTTAGAGAGCATTCAAAGTTCCAGCGGCACTGAAAAAAGTGACTTATGACCGTTTTTCACACTTAGACCGTTGCAGTAGCCCTGTGGCTATGGCGTCAAAATTCAGACGCTTGGCAACTGGTTCATATTTATGACGGTCGCAGTCTCCCGGGGTCATGTGATCAACTTTTGCGCTAACAACAACAACAAAACAACAACAACAAAACAACAACAACAACAACAACAACAACAACAACAATAATAACAATAACAATAACAATAACAATAACAATAACAATAACAATAACAATAATAATAATAATAATAATAACAATAATAATAATAATAATAATAATAATAATAATAATAATAATAATAATAATAATAATAATAATAATAATAAAAAATAATGTTGGAAGGGACCTTGGAGGTCATCTAGTCCAACCCCCTGCTCAGGCAGGAAACCCTACACCATTTCGGACAAATGGCTGTCCAGTCTCTTCTTAAAAACCTCCAGTGTTGGAGCATTCACAGCTTCTGGAGGCAGGTTGTTCCACTGATTAATTGTTCTAACTGTCAGGAAGTTTCTCCTTAGTTCTAGGTTGCTTCTCTCCTTGGTTAGATTCCATCCGTTGCTTCTTGTCCTGCTTTCAGGTGCTTTGGAGAATAGCTTGACTCCCTCTTCTTTGGGGCAGCCCCTGAGATATTGGAACAATGCTATCATGTCACCCCTCGTCCTTCTCTTCATTAGACTAGACATACCCAATTCCAGCAACTGTTGTAGCCTCCTGTCCCCTGATCATCTTTGTTGCTCTTCTCTGCACTCTTTCTAGAGTCTCAACATCTTTTTTACTTCTGGCAAGCAAAGTCAATGGACAAGCCAAATTCACTTAACTAACTTAACAATTGCAATGATTCACTTAACAACTGTGGCAAGGCAAGAAAAGTCGTAAAATGGGGCAAAACTCACTTAATATGTCTCACTTCGCAACATAAATTTTGGGCTCAGTTTTGGTCGTAAGTCAAGGACAACCTGTACTTTTGAGCTTATGCAATAAACTCAATAAGCTCAACTATTTTTTTTAAATCTTTATAGGAACACAAAAACTAATCTTTAACTGTGCTGAATTCTTCCCCCAGAATTTTTTCTTTCAGTCTGCCTTTTTGGGCTTTGAACCCATCCCTTTTCCTCTGAAGTGATAAACCACACCCCACCCTTGATCCAGTTTATAAAGTAATCAACATTCTTCCTGCAATTTTTATAAAATCTTCTCACCATCCTCAAGAGATCCACCAGAGGACTGGAAAAAGAGGAGAAATATTCTTTAAATTTTCTGCAAATGAATGTAATGAATGCAATGGAATTTTTTCCTTTTTTAAAAATTTAGAAAAAAAACTAAGAACTGGTTCCTTTGCAACACCACCCTTATTTCTTTTAAAAATTACACTTCCAATTTCCTTTTTCATTCCCTCCTCCCAAGTTGCTGAATGGAAACGGCTCTACTCTAAGCTTGCTGGAGCCCTTCGCGATCCCATCTGCAGTTTAAATGCAAGAGGTATAATGATTTAGAAACCAGAAGAATAACTAAAGAGCCCAGCAGTCATTATCTCAAATAATGAGACTTTTTAATGCAAAATCAATGTTTGTTATAATGAAAATAGATTCAGCAATTCCTGCTGGGCCAGATGTGCAAATCTTTCTGACTGTAGTGAATGTGGCTCCTTATTTCTAACACCCTGATGAAGGTTGTTATCCAAGAGTAAAAGTAAAATGTCCGAAATTATTTATGGCTATTGTTATCGTATTTTATGTGGTTCCCTTATAGAAGAAAAATCTTGCCAAGATTGAATTAAATCACTATTTATGTCATCTTTATTAGTTGCCTATCAATAACAGAAACAAAAGAAAAACTGTCAGTGCATTTAAGTAGTATATTAGCGACTGCCTATCACATATAACTTCTGTAAGTGCACTCTATAGGAGCAAACCCTATAGGTTAGTGGAAGGGTGCTTGGATTAGAGATGATTTGTACCTGGATAGCAATAGCACTTAGACTTATATACCGCTTCACAGAGCTTTGCGGCCCTCTCTAAGCGGTTTACAGAGTCAGCATCTTGCCCCTAACGATCTGGGTCCTCAGTTTACCAACTTTGGAAGAATGGAAGGCTGAGTCAACCTTGAGCTGGTGAGAATCGAACTGCCGAACTGCAGTCAGCCAGCAGAAGTAGCCTGCAGTACTGCGCCACCGCGGCTCATATGAAGGTTAGAAGGGGATGAAGGCCATACGTCAGGTCCCACTTTATCTAACCACCCAAGAAAGCAGAACTCTTGAAACAGGCATTGTCTCAAAAGGATACTTTTATTAGGGGTCGGTAGGGAAGTCAAGGCGAGATCTGGGGAAAAGCCCGCCGAAACGGTATAGTGAAGCAAGCAATATTCCTCCTCCCATCAAAGTCATAATGTCCATTTGAAATCCAGCCAATCCACAGGTGGTCTGCTGAGCGGGTAACTGGCACAGTTGGCGCACATCTCAAGGTCTTCTCCAGTTTCGTTTCTCTGCGACCGTCTGGGAGACACATTCCTATCTCGAGGGGAGGGAGGGAGGGAGGCAATATAGAAAGCGAAAGCTATCCCAAGAACATGCAAGCTCCCCCTCCCCCCAACAGAATGGCAGGCCCCAAAAGCAGAATATATGGCTAAGGAAAGGGAGGAGGGTTTGGGGGTCCTGACACCATCTCTCTTTTCCTCCAGAAGATGTGGGCTTTGATGGGCCCCTGGGCAGTTCTCTGCAGCTTCCCTCAAGTGTCCCCCCCCTTCTAGAGGTGCCATGCTGGGGCTGTGTCTCTGCAGATCTCATGCTTGTCTCTGGCCACCAGCTTCCTGGGTGGTTCTAGGAATCCATTTTAGGCTTAGGAATTTGACATTTTCATCAAACTCTTTGTTGGATACAGTTCCAATCCTAGGCAAGAAGGGTTTTTTTTTAAATAGGACTATCTGCTAGCTGATGTCTCTTTAGAGGAACCTGTAGCTCCAGGCTTCAAGACCCCTTAGCCGGTTTTCAAAAACAACTTTGCAAACATAGGGAAAGTTTCCCTGAGTTATAGAAGCATTGATGAAACAGGAGAAAAAAGGTTGTCACACAGAAGAAGGAATGAATTTATTCTTAATTGTAGAATAGAATAGAATAGAATAGAATAGAATAGAATAGAATAGAATAGAATAGAATAGAATAGAATAGAATCTGGAAGGTACCTTAGAGCAGGGCTTTTCAACCTTTTCACCGATTGTACCACTTTTAGGATATGGCAATATTTGAGTACCACCTAGCAAGGTGTCAAAAACGTGATGACCAAAAAAAAAACCCTGTTCAAAGTTGCAATTGCACTGAAATGACTTATGACCATTTTCACACTTATGACCATTGCAGCATGCCCAGGGTCATGTGATTTATATTTGGATGCTTGGCAACTGATTCATATTTATGATGGTCACAATGTCCCAGGGTCATGTGATCCACTTTTGCAACCTTTTGACAAGTAAAGTCAATGGCAGGGCTGCTGGTGGCCAAGTGCTAAGGCGGGACTTCCTCCCTCCTTCCCTGCCTCCCTCTTTCTCATGCCCACCTCCTTCTGAAGGAAGAATTTGAACTCCCCCCCCCATATTTTTTCTCTTCCATATATTCATCAAACAAGGAAAAGCCTCCAGAAACAGAAAAGACAAACTGCTGAGTGAACTAGCTTAAAAAGGCACATTTCCCTTTAAGAATTAGCTACTGGCTAGAAAGGAAAGTAAGGAAGAAAAAAAAATGTAGTAAGTATTGGCTGCCGGCTAAGGCAGCCTCCCCAAATGGCTCCATTCATAAGTAAAAGAATCTACAGGCAAAATCCATTCAGGAGAAAAATACTTCAAAATCCCTTGCAGCAAAACTTACAGCTAACAATAGCAGAGCAATAGAAGCTAACACCAGCCATCAGCCATCAGCCAAATAGAAATTGCCAAACACTCCTTAAGAACACAAAGCCCACATTGCACAAATCCCAGAACTTCAAAGTCACAAAAGCACATAAGAATCCTTCCACTCTCCATCTCCTCCCTCTTTCTCATGGGGGAGGGTGAGCCAGAACTGAGCCTGGGCCCTTTGTCTCTCCCCAGCCACTGCAGCTCCACTCCACTCTCTCACTGTAAGTCCTTGCCTGCGCTGGCTCTTTCCCTCCCCCACTACACTTGGCTAGGCAGGGCTGCGTACCACCTGCCACTTGTTAATGTACCACAAGTGGTACACGTACCACAGGTTGAAAAGCCCTGCCTTAGAGGTCTTCTAGTCCAGCCCTCTGCTCAAGCAGAACCTATACCAGTGATGGCGAACCTATGGCACGCGTGCCAGAGGCGGCACTCAGAGCCCTCTCTGTGGGCACACCTGCTGCCGCCAGCTCGCGCAGGTCCATTAGGCCACCGCTGGCACCCAGAGCAGCAGCCCCACCCAGCACAAAGGAGGTGAAGCAGCTGGCTAGCAAGCTCAAGTAGAGGTGGTAGAGCATGCCCCCATGCGCTCGCTGGCCTCTGTGTGCGGGAGCGGATGGTGTCAGGCAGAAGCCACCCCTGCGTCGTCTTGCCCCGCAGCAATGGCACCCCCGCCCTACCCCCTGCCTTACCCACAGGACGAGCCTCCTGCCCACCACCCCACCCACCAGAGACCCCCTGGATCTCCCCTAATCCTGCCCAGCCCCCACAGGCATCCCCCCCACGAGCAACATCAAGATGGCCACGCCCACCCAGCCACGCCCACTCAGTCTGCCGTGACCACTGCAGCCACGCCCACCCAGTGGGCCACCCCCCCCCCGAGGGCACCACAATGCTGATGCGGCCCTGGCACTTTGCGATAAATAAGTGGGTTTTGGGTTGCGGTTTGGGCACTCGGGCTCTAAAAGGTTCGCCATCACTGACCTATACCATTTCAGACAAGTGACTGTTTAGTTTCTTCTTGAAAACCTCCAGTGATGGAGCACACATGATTTCTGGAGGCAAGCTGTTCCACTAGATAATTGTCCTCACTGTTAAGAAGTTGCTCCTTAATTCCAGGGTGCTTCTCTCCTTGATTAGTTTCCATCCATTCTTTCTGCCCTCTGGTGCTCTGGAGAATAATTTGACCCCCCTCTTCTTTGTGGCAGCCCCTCAAATACTGGAATACTGCTATTGTGTCACCCCTATTTCTTCTTTTCTTTAGACTAGCCAAACCCAAGTCCGGCAGCCAGACCAAAACTAAGTGGTAAAACAATGAAGGTGGATAGATGTCAGTGGTAGATTCTCCTTCACTTGAGATCTTCATCCACACACACTGATCGAAAGGTTGAACTCCAGCCAAGGTCTCTTCCAACTTTATGACTCCGATTCAAAACCCAAGAGATGGTGGGCTGCAAAACAGGAAGAGTCACACAACTTATCAGAGGCAATCGGGAGTTCCTGACTATCTGACCTGTCAGTCATTTTTCATATATGCCCTTAGAGAGCCAGAGGATGGACTAAATAACCTCCATGTTCTTCCACCTCTGCGGTGCTATGGTAAAGTTAGTCAGGCATGAGTGGTTTATGACAAAACCAAGCTGGCTGCTATTAATTGTTGCATTCTTATGCAAATCTTCAGAAGTATGCTATTGAATAATCTGCTCAAAACATTGCCCCATTTAGACATCAAGGGGACAGGTGTGATTTCCTCCTAGTAAGAAGTTAGGACCGAAGTACTTAGGACCGTTCCCCATTGTAAAGATCATTAACCCGGTCACGGTGGAATTAAAACTTCCTAGGCTCTTAGGAAAAGTTCACCCTGTTTTCCATTGTAGCCTGTTGAAACCTTTTCGGGGTTCCACCTTAAGAACTCCCCCTAACAAGACACCCGGACCCCTCTTGGTGGCAGGACAGACTCACTATGAAGTAAAGCATATTCTTCATTCTAGAATTTTTAAGGAAAAATTGCAGTACTTAGTGCAATGGAAGAGATATCTGTTGTCTGAGGCCACCTGGGTGAAATCTAGTGATGTAAAAGCTGACAGACTCATTAATAGATTCTATAAGAAACACCCTAATAAACCAAGAGGCAACCCCTAACCTGTGCTTTTTTTTACATTACAGGATTTGTCCTTTTTGTAAGGGGGGCCGGATGTCAACGCTGCTAACATCGGATGTTCTTGCTTTGACAACAGATGGAAATGTAGCCATCTTTTCTCTATCACTTTTAGAGTTAGATGATGCTGGGAGGGGGAATGTGGACGAGAGTCCAGCTAGTCATAACAATAATAACTCGGCCGTGGGAACCCAAGGTTATTAGGTCCAGAGTTCATAGAAATTTGGCGGGCAGGAGAGATGGGGAGAAAGACCGCATTTCAAGATGGGGAATGTGATTTATGACTGTTAATTGGAGGAGGGAATTGCGCTTTGCTACTTTGTGCCAGGGGAGGGGAATTCAGGTTTTGGCTTCAACGATGTAGTGCCGATACTTTGTTTCTCGAATAAAAGATTCTTTAAGGAAAACAATGCCTCAAAGTTCTTTTGAAGAGATTCATCTGTCGGAACCATGACACAATGGTTCTGAGATAACATCTCGGGTCCCGGTGATTTATATTCATCAAGGTCGGATAGGTGTTCTCTTACCATTTTCTTGCTTATTTTAATTTTTGTTTCTAGTTTGTCTTTTGCAATGGGTTTTTTGGTATGTTGGGCTATAGTTTCTTTTTGTGTGAAGACTGATGCAAAGTATGATGCAAAGTACTTCTAGCGATCTTGATACTATTCTGTTGATGCAGCCTGGGACTGCATTGGCTGTCTTGGCAGCTGCAGCACACGGCTGGCTCGTATTAACCGGTGTTCCATTAGGACTCTTAGATCCCTCTCACAGTTACTGCTGTTGAGCCAGGTACTGTCTATTTATATACCTGTGCATTTGTTTTTTTCTTTCCTATGTGTAGGACCTTACCAGGAATACATTTGATCTAATGGGAAGAATATTGGATTCATTCTAATTAATAGAATAACCTGTTAACTTGCCAAAATGATTTATATTCCACAAATTTTGGAAGAGAATATTGCTAATGTTCAATATGTTTAGATGATTTAATTGTGACTCTTACTGTTAGATTACTCAATGGGAACTCCTCAGTTAAATTAATTTAGATAATTTGGATTTATTGCGCTCTGCCTTCTTCTTGGAACTCTTGCTGTGCTATTTTTGACTGAGAAGAGGCTGGGCAGAATTAGACTGGCGCTCTCCAATTTGCACCTGTTTAACTACATCTGCATCTTTACCGCTATTTGTTTCTCATATTTATTACTCTCGTCAAAATTCAGGTTTAGCACTCAGGGGTTTTTGCCAGCAACACTAATGGAGAAGAATAGATGCATTATTTGTAAATAATGTATTATGATGATAGAATTTGGGTCTCTTAGCTCTAACCACAACCCATCCAGCCTTACATTATTTATAATTTACACACACCTTCCTAACATTGCTATGTAAATATTTAATGCCGTAAGCAACTTTTTGTTCCTAGATCTTCTGAATTCCACAGATAGCTGTCAAAGGTACAAGTGAAGGGGAGAAAAAAAGGCAGATTTGCTGGGGAAGGTGTCACCCACCACTATTGACTTCAATGGGATGCACAGCTAAGAAAAGGCCCAAGAAGGAACTTTTAAGCTCAACTAGGAGAAAGATTTGTTTATGCTATATTCAGTAGCAACAGAATTCTTTCTTTCAGCAAGGAAACGGCATCTTAGGGAAAAGCTGGCTTCATAAGGTGTTGTTTTAATAGAGATAGTTGCTGGTTCTTCTGAGCTTTGCATGGGATGTTGGCAAACCTACAGGTAATCCTTGGCTTACCCCAAGTTTCTGTTGCTAAGCAAGACAGCTGTTGAGTGAGTTTTGCCCCATTTTATGACGTTTCTTGCCACAGTTGTTAAGTGAATCGCTGCAGTTATTAAGTGACTCTGGCTTCCCCCATTTGACTTTGCTTCTCAGAAGGTCATAAAAGGAGATCACATGACCCCAGGACACAGCAACCGTGATCAACAGGAGTCGGTTACCAAGCATTTTAATTTTCATCAGGTGACCATGGGGATGCGGCAATTGTCATCATGGACTGTTTGAAGTTCCAACAGCACTGAAAAAAGGTGACTTGTGACCGTTTTTCACACTTACAACCATTGCAGCATAAAAAAAAGAGATTTCTATTCAACGGCATGTGATAGGTTAAATTACAGGTCATTTTGTTGATTAGCAGCCAAAAATCTATAACATACACCCCAAAATATTCAGGAAGCAACATCCTTGTTGTCCGGCGTTTCCTGCACGAGAGGCAAAACAGCTCAAAGCCTCAAAAGGAGTGGTGAGAGTTTGCAAAAGCTGCCCACAAGAAAGCAGCAGGGACACCAAGACAGGAAGGGGCTAGAATTGCAGAAGGGTATTTCATTTCCATGTAACTTTCCAGAAAACAGTTTATAAACTCAAAGTTTATTGGCCCTTTCTTGGTGATTAAACAAATTAACGGTAGCATCCTCATTGCAACTGCCAGTTTCATCTGGTTTTCTTTTGGTCTGTGCTAGGGAAAACGGGATATCACTGCACTCTGCCGTCGTGGATAGCATCCCACCTCTCCCACTGGTAAATAGGGAGGAACAGCATGAGATCAAGATGATGCTGGACTTCCACGTGCAGAGGGAAGTGGGCAGACTAGCTGATCCACTGGAAGGGCTACCCACAGTCAAGGAGGCTGTGGGAAGCGTCAACAGAGGTGGAAGCTCTGCAACTGGTGCACCACTTTCATGACCAACACCTGACAAGCTGACAAGTCACCCTGACAAATCCTCAAGAATTACCAGCCTCGCGTAGGTTTGCGGCTGACCTAAATGGGCAAGAGATGGTGGGCAAACAAGAGAACAAATAGGGGAAATTACCCAGATCCTTTTACATCAGGCAAGCAGGACATGCGGGAGGGCAGAGGTTTCTGATCGGAAGGCAGAAATCCCTTTGAGATGGGTCTGGGTTGCGGGAGGCCTCCTGTAATCTGGAGGAGAAGAAGGGAGGGACACAGCTGCACTTCATTTTCAGTTTCCCCTGAGAGCCTGGGAAGGAGGATGGAGACTAAGGAGTGTGTGGAAATGACCTTGGCAGACAAGAGGAAGACCCATAGCCAGGGGGAAACACTCGGACAAGAGGCAGCTGAGCCTGTGAAAGCATCCCAGCAGTGCAAATGTCTCGGAAGGGCTCCCTAGTTTCTTGGGCTGTAGGGAGAGAAATGTGCTAGATTTGCAAGATTCTGTTAATGTAACCTGTTAATGTAAAGTAGAATTAGTCCATTGGGTTATGCTTCAACTAGGCCTGCCTGACTAGGACAGCCACAAGTGCTTCATTGATTATAGAAAGTCCTTCAAGCTGTGGAAAGTGCTCAAAAATTAGAATAACAGAATAGGAAAGTTGGAAGGGACCTTGGAGATCTTCTAGTCCAACCCCCTGCTCAGGCAGGAGACCCTATACCATTTCAGACAAATGGCTGTCCAGTCTCTTCTTAAAAACTTCCAGTGTTGGAGCATTCACAGCTTCTAGAGGCAGATTGTTCCACTGATGAATTGTTCTAAGTGTCAGGAAATTCCTCCTTAGTTCTAGGTTGCTTCTCTCCTTGATTAGTTTCCATCCGTTGCTTCTTGTCCTGCCTTCAGGCGCTTTGGAGAATAGCTTGACTCCCTCTTCTTTGGGGCAGCCCCTGAGATATTGGAACACGGCTATCATGTCCCCCCTCGTCCTTCTCTTCATTAAACTAGACATACCCAATTCCAGCAACTGTTCCTTATATGTTTTAGCCTCCAGTTCCCTAATCATCTTTGTTGCTCTTCTCTGCCCTCTTTCTAGAGTCTCAACATCTTTTTTACATCGTGGTGACCAAAATGTAAAAAAGATGTTGAGACTCTAGTCTAGAAAGAGTACAGAGAAGAGCAACAAAGATGATTAGAATAGAAAAATGGAATCCCAAAACATCTCATTGTCCTCATGAGAAACATACATACAGGTCAGGAAACCACTGTATGAACAAAACATAGTGAAACTCACTGGCTCCAGGCTAGCAAAGGAAGCACCCTGCATACTTTCTCCTTATTTATTCAATCAATATGCTGAATATATATTAAGGAAAGCTGGGCTGGAAGAAGATTGGTGTGATTCTGAAATTGGAGGAAGAAATATCAATAACTTGCGCTATATGGATGACACTATCATAATAAAAAATGCAAAGAATCTGCAAATGCTAGTAATAAATATCAAGGAGGACAATGGAAAAACAATGGGACTAAAATCAACTATGAAGAAGACCAAATTAATGACAAAAGGTAGAACAACCAGCTTTAGAACTGACAATGAAGCTGAAACGATAGACAACCTCTTCCTTTTAGGAACAACTATCAGAGTAAAGGAATGAGCAGTTGAGAAATATGCCACAGAGTAGCCACGAAGTAGCCATGGAGGCCTTGAAAAAGTTTTCCAGTTGCCCTGTGTGTTTATCCCTGCAAAGATCAGAACTGTCAAGCCAGGGTATTCCCTGTGACACCCTCTATGCAAGTGGAAGTTGCGCTTTGAAAAAACAAGACCGGAAGAGTGTTGGTATTGTCTGACAGACAGGAAACCCAGGCAATGAATCATTGAACGAATGAACCCAGAATTCTTCCTCAAGGCAGATATGGCCAGGCTCCAGTTATCTTATTTCAGACACTTGATGCAAAGATTCAGCTTTTTGGAGCTGGCTTTGATGCCGGGGGGGTGGGGGGGAGAAGCGGATGACCAGCAGCCAGGGACTTTGTACTCTGGCCATGGCTGCACTTTTGGAAGACTTGAAGGACTAGTTGGGGACAGATCTTCCTGTTGACAACCCCTTGATGGCACATAATCAATCAATCAGTCTTCTCAAAGTGTGTCATTTGCACACATTGGGGAAGAGGGTTTGTGGGGGGGGTTGTTTTTTGTTTTTGCAGTGCCTCCATTTGTGGACTTGGTTGCTGTCCAGGACACCATTTACGGTCAGCCTAGCAACTTGATTCCTTCACCAACATCCCTAACTGGCCAGAAATGGGAGTCAGGTGCTATATGCATTTAATAAATTATTATTATTAAAATGGTTGGTTTGCTCTTTTTTACTTTTAGCTGATTTAACTGTTGAGGGCCAGTCATTTTAAGAATGTTTTATTATACACTTTCCATACATTGATGTTAATCATGGAAAGACTTCAACTTCTAAAAGTTGCCCACACATATTTTTAGTATATAGACTTGCTCCCCCCACCAATCCTTTGTAAAGTTTGAGAGCTAGATTGTAGGAAAGAGGCTTTTATATAGCTACAACAAGCAGTTGTTGTGGAAAGCTAAGAGATCAACTTTATAATGTGTATTTCTTATTAAAAGCCAGCTTGGTGTACTGTAGTGTAGTAGGTACCAGGCTAGAAACTGCAAAGGGGTGAGTTCTAATCTTACCTTAGCCTAGAGCAGCTGGGTGACCTTGGGCCAGTCACTCTCCTTTAGACCAGGGGTCCTCAACCTTGGCAACTTTAAGACTCGTGGACTTCAACTCCCAGAATTCCTCAGCCAGCAAAGCTGAGGAGGAGGCGAGGGAAAACCACTCCTGAAATCTTGCCAAGAAAACTTCAGAGACTTAGAATTACAGAGTTGGAAGGGACCTTGGAGATCGTCTAATCCAGTGATGGCGAACCTTTTAGAGACCGAGTGCCCAAAAACTGGCCATGCCCCTGCTCCGCCCCCTGCCCCGCCCATCCCCATCCCCTGCCCCGCCTGCCCGCTGGGCCACTCACTGCCTCCAGGGCCCACAGCAGATCACCGGGGCAGCCCATGGTGGCCACGCCCTCTGCCCGCGCCCCGCAGCATCAACTGTGCGCGATGGGGCGTGAGGGCAGAGTCTTGTCTACGCTGCCTGGCTGCCATGTCCTTGGCTGCGCTGCTACGCATGGGCCACGCTCGGGGGCGACTCTCCTCCAGGGGGGCTGCTGGTGAGGAGGGGGTTGTGGGGGGAGGCGAGGCTGGGGCAACAGCACGTGTGCCCACAGAAAGGGCTCCGAGTGCCGCCTCTGGCACCCGTGCCATAGGTTCGCCACCACTGGTCTAATCCAACCCCCTACTTGAGCAGAAAACCCTATACCATTTCAGACAAGTGGCTGTCCAATCTCTTTTTAAAAGCCTCCAGTGATGGAGCACCCACAACTTCTGGAGGCACACCGATCTTATCAACTGACTTGAAGGAGTCAACTGACTTGAAGGCGCGCGCGCGTGCGCACGCACACACACACACTCTTCTTATTTAGATGTATGTTTTACGTTCAATTTGTTACTGTTTCTAGTTTGATTCTCCTGCCTTCTATAAGAGTGAAACAACTCTTTGAGGTAATGCTATATTATATGGAAGGCATTTGCTTCAGGTATTTTAAATAAGTGTATGTATAATTTGAGTTCATGTCTCTACAGATTCATAGCAGGATCGGAGCCAAGGGAGATGTCAACTAGATCAATGGGCAGGAAGAGAACTGGCATCCAAGATCTAAGAGGTGCATGGTTTAGGATCATGTCTGCTGTGGCAAAGGGCCCTTGAGTTCATCAGTGCACTTCTAAAAGACCAAAATTAAAGGTTAGGCTTGAAATAGCATTCCAAGAAGTGGGGACTAAATGGTGAAGCAATTTTTTGACTGGGCAGGGAGAGAATCTTTCCTTGGTTATTAATATCAAAGACTGGCTGTTTTTTGGTCTTGTTCTGGCAGGGTTAAGCCATTTGTGTATCTCATAATTTACTTTCATGTATTGTTTTGTCAGAGCATTTAATTGTGAGATTATAAATTGCCTGATGAAATTTTTCTATCTGTCTACTAGCGGGAAACGCAACAAAATTTCTAAAAGTCTCATGTCAATCTCTGCTGTCTTTGAGAGAAAATAGTGGGGTCCTAAAACAGGCAACAAGGGGAAAAGGAAAAAGAGCATGCGTTGAGACCAACTTGGACCTTCCAACAGGACAAACTCAACAATCCTTGAACCATCCTGGTTACTTAGCAAAAGCCTGAGTGACATAGCAACATCTCTACAATAATCCTCTTCAGTCAGAGGAGAAATCAAGCAGAATTGGAGAGAATGGAGAGAATTCCCTACTTCTAATGTCCCACTTGAGGTATAACAGAAGGATTTCAAGATACAGGTAGCCCTCAACTTTTCATTTAGTGACCGTTCAAAGTTACAACGGCACTGGAAAAAGTGACTTATGACCTTTTTTCATGCTTATGACCTTTGCACCATACCCATGATCATGTGATCAGAATCCAGACACTTGGCAACTGACTGATATTTATGACCGTCGCTGTGTCCCGGGGTCATGTGATCAACTTTTGCGACCTTCTGACAAGCAAAGTCAATGGGGGAAGCCAGATTCACTTAACAACCGGGTTACTAACTTATCAACTGCAGTGATTCATTCAACAACTGAGGCAAGAAAGGTTGTAAAATGGGGCAAAACTCACTTAACAAATGTCTCAATAACAGAAATGTTGGACCAAATTGTGGTCATAAGTTGAGGACTACCTGTAATTGTTAGAAGTTCCTACTATCCCAATCCCCCATCGACAACACACACTCTCTTCTATCCTATTTTTGTACTAATCTATATTTGAAATGCTCAGAAAATCTGATATATTTTTATGTGCAACTTTCCTCAATATCTCCAATTTTGTGTGTAATTTTTAAAGCAAGAATGCATTGCAAATGGGGAGTTGAAGAAATACGCATCAGGTTGGTTGGCCTAAAAATGTTGACGGAATGCAGTTCTTTCCCAGCCTTGTTAGAGATGTTGGTCCCTGACTTTGAAAGAAGAGGGGCACCTCTTGGTATTGGTAGGTTTAAGTGCATGGTCTGCAAAATTTAATATTGAAAGAAAAATTTCAATTTGAATCTGCTGAATGGAAACTTACTGAGTAGAAAAACAAGCTTACCAAAGAAACTATAATGAGATAACAGGAAGCATGTAAAATAAACACATAAGCAAAAATTATCTGGGACTTCAGAGTGGGAAAAGGAAGAACACAAGCTTTTAAAAGAGCCGTTGCAAGAGGAAAGGGCTAGCCAGGGAAAACTGGCTGAATGAGATAACAGGAAAGACAGATTAAACTGAAAACCAGTTCTAAAAAATCATAAAAAAGGGACCCAGAACTCAAAACAGACATGTGAGCATGTGTAATTAACTGATAAATATTAACTGGCACACCTTGCATAAATTATCTCCTAATTTTAATGTACATGTGATGTATGATTTAGTATGTAGCAGGAAATACATAGGAGGCGGTCGGAAAGAGTGTAACCTCATAGTACCTCAGCCAATGGGGAACGAGGAGAGATGTAATGGCCAGGACAGAGCTGTATAAAGAAGGGAATATTTTGGGTTGAAACTTTGGAGAGAACCAAGTTTTGATAGCTTCTCTCCCTGCTTATTGCAAGAAATGAAACGAAAGGCCTTCACTGTGTCTTGGCTGGTTATTGGTCAGCCGAGCTTGCCTCTGGTCACCAAGGAAAGTAGCCAGGAGCACATAACAGCATCCAAGGGGAGAGGTGGGCAACGGGGAACTCGATGCTGCCGCTAACACCTTTCAGAGTGTGGGGACTCTCTGGGAAGAGCAGCCCCTTCAAGGGAGCAGGCAATCTGGAGTGCTAAGCCAGGCTTTGAGTGATGTGCGGGGCATGAAAAAGGATTTGAACCTGGAAGCATTTTTTTCTTTCTTTCCATTGAGCTGGCCCTGGAGCCATCTTTTCCAGAGCATGCCTTTGGCTGCCCACTTTCGCTTTCAGGCAGTGAAGTGGGGAAATGCATCGTGCTTTTATTGATCAGACATTTTGGCATTCACAGCATCAATTACCTGAACTTTGCATTCTGTGGTCAGGATGCAGCCGGAGGCGGAGGAGGGGGAGGCTCTGTATGGGACTCAGATGGCCCTGGATGGGCGCAGAGTAGATAGTTGGCCTTCTTTACATCAAAGATCATTTCCCATCCCATACATGGGAGGAAGTCCTAGCAACCTTCTGTGTCAGACAGGCTTAGTCAAACTCATGCCTGAGGAGTGTGCCTCTCGCACTCGTGTTCTGCAAACCTGGCAGCAACTCTGACCACAGCCATGCCTTCCCTGCCTCAGAAAGGCCCAAGTTCTGCTCCTGGGACAATCTTGGCTCCTGAACTAGCCAAGAGCAGGGAAGGTCAACAGTGCCTTACAATGATCTGGACATCGTTATCCTTTGATGATCACCCTTGATCAGATTCTTTTCCCAGAGAGTCCTGGTGGCTTGTAGGTCATCTTATCCCACAAAAGCCCACTAAGGCAGGCTAGCCAGGCCCAAAGACCTCTCCTAACCTTTCATGTCTGAAGGTGAACTTCAAACAAGGTTTCCTAGTCCTATTCTAGCCTTTAGCTGGCCTGGGCAAGCAGGGCTTGGAAAAACGGTTTTGGGCAAAGTTGCATATTTTGAGAAATATGTCAGCCCTACCAATAAGCTGGAGAGCCTGCACATTTGGCTTCCAATAGAATATGGAGTTCCTGCATTGCTTTTGATGACAATAAACCTTCCACCTCCTATAAATTCAACAGTCTTTCAAAAAACGGATGTTTGTTACTGCAGGTTTTTATAGCTGTTTGGTAACTTTAATCATTTTGCAAAATGCAAACCCTGGCCGTAAATCCTCTGTCAAGTACAGATTTAGAGAGATCTAGAGGACTGCAGTGGGTTGATAGGTGGGTTTTAATCTGACAAGACCAAAAAATCAATTAGATTTATACCAATGCAGGCACAGCTGCCTTGTAATTGCAATTCAGCAGACTTCAGACAGACATTAAAAAAGGAATAGGTAGAAGTAATGGAATGAGGAGCAAGGCCTGTCTCGCCCACCCACCCTTTCCTCTTCATGGTGAGAATCATTCCATCTCGCAGGTATATTGCAAAGAAGAGTGACAAAGATGATTAAGGAACTGGAGACTAAAACATATAAAGAACAGTTGCAGGAATTGGGTATGTCTACTTTAGTGAAAAGGACTAGGGAGAACGATAGCAGTGTTCCAATAACTAAGGGGTTGCCACAAAGAAGGGGGAGTCAAGCTATTCTCCAAAGCACCTGAAGGCAGGACAAGAAGCAATGGATGGAAACTAACCAAAGAGAGAACCAGCCTAGAACTAAAAAGAAATTTCCTGAGGAGTAGACTTCTCTCCAGAAGTATGGGTGCTCCTGCAGGTTTTTAAGAAGATGTCGGACAATATATGATGATTATTATGATTATTATTATTTCAATACAAGAGTTAGCAAACACTCTAACTACATTCACAACATTCTGACTGGCAAATTAGCTAAGCATGGGAATATTGTGTTGCTCTGTCCCCAGCCCAGAAAGGACAGGCCACAGGTTCTACGGCTATTTTTGGGTTTGGACACAACGACTACACCTGTTCTGTCCCAGCCTACGTATGTCCTTGTTACTTCACAAAGACAAGCCCTCTTTTAACAGTAGACTGGAAAATAAACCCTTTTTATTTGAGTTACAGACCTGATAATTGTCCCAGAAAACAAAAGCAACAGAACACTTTTCCAATGGAGACCTTGTCCAAAAGCAAAACGGAGCACGAGTCAAACAGGAAATAACTCACAGGCAAAATAAACAGACCATGATCTCTTGACACTGAAGTTCTTTGCAAACGGTTGCCTCCAGCAACCAGCCCTGCCCACACATTCCCTTATTGCTACGCATCCCCCAAGGCGTGGCTTCTCACTGCTTTCTCCTCCTCCCCTGGAGTCGCCCCATTGCCTCCCTCTGTCCTACTTGTGTGACCTGTTTACGTTTACGAGCATCTCTGAGGTCTTCCAGCTGTGCTTCCTCCGAGTCCGACTCAGCTTCCCAGCACAGCTGGCTCTCAGCTTGATCACGAGTGGAAGGACCAGCCTCTTCATTAGTTTGTAAGTCCTGCAGCTCATCAGAGCCTCCCTCCGACTCTGATGGCTCTCCAGGCCCCTCCTCCTCTGATTCCCCAGACTCAACTACCGGGATCACAGGCTGGCACGGAATCACAACAACACCCATAGAAACATTTAAGGCTTTATTCCAAGGTAGTATAAGAAAATAATATGATCACTTAAAATGGCACAGCAGTTCAAGAATATGCAGGACCATTGAAGTATGCATCATAACCCTAGTGGGCAATCAAAGAACATTAACTCCAGACAACAATTAAAAATATTCAAGAATACAAAACGCCAAAGAGAAAACTCTGCTAGCCTCTTTTGCTGGCCAGGAAACCCAGAGAGATGACAGTGGGCAGACAAGCAGTCCCCTCCCCATTAGATCTGCATGAAAGTTGCATCCCATAGAGGGTCTCTGATTTAGATAGGCCCTGAACCATAATTAAGCACAACTGGTTTTCAATGGCCTCGTCTGACTGGGCTTCACCAAAGGCAAGGAGGATAAGTCTAATCTATCTCAGAAAGCTTTGCCTTCTTTCCAGGAATGGGAGCATCACAGTTCAAGGTTGAGAAGCCTTGCCGAGAACAAAGCCATCCAAGTTAACCAGGTGGCGATGACCCCCTCTCACAGTTAAGGAATGTCTGTTTCTCAAGGTTAATTGAAGAGAAGATGCAAAAGATAGCCTACTCTACACAGATGTCTCACCAAGGACAAGGCAGGACGAAGTAAAATTGATACAGCAGCAGCACCGGGTTGACTTCAAAATGGAGACCACATTAATTTCACTGAATGTCAATGGATTAAGTTCACAAAAATGTAATAATTTTTATTAATACATGGAAAAAACGAAGGGCTGTGATTTTCTATCTACAAGAAACACATATAAAAATAGGACATGCTCAGCAAAAGGAAATTAGGACAAGAATATATAGCCCCTGAAAAAAACAAGAACAACGGGATAGCAATTTATATCAAGTCAACAGCTTGGGAAGTATTGGATAATTTCAAACAAAGCATGAAGGATTTTAATTTAAGGAGTTTGGAAATAGGTTTATTGGAAATTAAGATAAATTTGCTAAACAAAAAGATTTTGAACATGCAAATAAAGCAAGAAATTCTTTAGTATATCAGCAAGACAATATCAGTAGTAAAAAAAATGACTGAACAATTACCTTGGCAGCTTGTTAAAAAATATATATTTCATATAACATCAGTGAAGCTGCCATGTACACATACTGTTACTGTCTGTTACTGAAAGAATCTAATGTCCAGTGTAGACAAACTTAAATAAGCCAAGAAAAAAAAGGCAATAAGACAAATCAAACTTGGGAAAGCACAAGGTCCATCCAGATAGTCTGAAAGCTCAATAATTGAGGAATTATTGGAAGTACTAACAAACAGAATGAATGCCGTTTTCAAAAGGCAACTGGATTTTCTTTGTTTTTCCTTGAAGATGTTTCGCTTCTCATCCAAGAAGCTTCTTCAGTTCTGATTGAATGGTGGAGGATGGAAGAATTTATATTCCTTGCAGTCATCCTTTTATCCTCCGCCATTCAGTCAGAACTGAAGAAGCATCTTGGATGAGAAACAAAACATCTTCAAGGAAAAACAAAATCCAGTTGCCTTTCAAAAAAGCACCTTTGGGACAACCATGACCTGGATGACTGGAATCTCCGTAGACATTTAGCTATGCACTTTGGGGAAAAACAGAATGAATAAAATTAAAAAGACAAAGGCAGTACCACCAATATGGAAAGGGACGTATATATTTATGAAGAAGAGAACAGAGAAACCACAGTCATACACAACCAATTTCTTTGCTGAATGTAGGCTATATGTTTTTAAATAATATTAGCACATACATCATATAATACAGCAGCGGCGGCAACAAAAAGAAAGCAGCATTAATTTTCTAAATGCAGAAAAAGTCTTTGACAATCTGCAGTGGCCTTTTCTATTGATAGCGCTGAATAGAATAAATCCTGGAGAAGAATTCAGAGCTGAGTGACAAGCAGAGAGGCTGTCAAGGGTGAATATTTTGGCCAAGAGAGCCTTTTTTTGCAGATTTCCAAAGAAGTGAAGGCACAAGGCAAGGATGTCCATTCTCTCCTTTTTGATTCATCATTGTTTAGAAATACTGGCTTAGTTTACAAACAAATACCTGGCATTAAAATCCATGGAGATGAATACAGGCTTAAATATTATGCAGATGATGTAGTATTAACTGTAACAGAACCACAAAATGCAGTGAGCCAGTTAATGAAACCAACCCAAAGCTTTGGCTAATTCTCTGGATATGAAATCTACATTCAAAAAAGAAAAATAATTTCAAGATATTTAACCAATATTTCCTGTTGAAGGAAACTGGCAATCAGCTGATACACTGAGTGAAATATCTGGATCTGCATTTGGCAGGCAAAAATAAAAAAACATATCAAAATATTTACATCAAACTATGTAAAGAACTTAAAAGAAGGGGCAAAAAATTAAAGCTTTCTTGGTTAGGATTAATTACAATTATAAAGTTGAATGTATTACTCAGGATAAACTACTTATTTCAAATGCACCAATTCTGATTCCGATATAAGAAAATCTTCCCAAGATTGACAAGAAATTGTTAGCAACTTTATATGACTAACTCTAGAGTAAAAGCTAACATTAAATTCAAAATTTTACAATTAATAAAAAATGGTATGATAAAATGGGTGCAAAACTTTAAAGAAACAGTCACAGCATAACAATGGAAAGAATGATGGAACAAATCTATAAAATTTACTCCAAGTTATAAACTAAGAGAAAACCAATATAAAATGTTTTACAGATAGTATAGATGGAGTGGATGTGGGTGCGTGGAACCTCAGGATTCAGAGGGTAATCATCTTTAGTTCTGGGTGGGGTTACACTACCCCAGAACAGACCCTGTGTGCAACCTGGGGGTTCTCCTAGACCAGGGGTGGGGAACCTTGGCTCTTTTATGACTTGTGGACTTCAACTCCCATGGCTGGCTCAGGAATTCTGGGAGTTGAAGTCCACAAGTCATAAAAGAGCCAAGGTTCCCCACCCCAGTCCTAGACCTACGTCACTTGCTTTATGAGCAAGTGGCAGTTGTGGCTAAGAAAGCCTTTGCAGAACTTTGTGTTGTATGCCAGTTGTGCCCTTCTCTGGATTGTGAGGCCCTGCACTCAGTAACTCATGCCCTGATCATCGCTCATCTGGATTACCGCAATGAGCTCTACATCAGTATACCCTCGAAGAGTATTTGGAAGATATAATTGGTTCAGAATGCAGTGGCGCAGACTGTTCTGGAAGCCCCCTGGGGTGACCCATGTAACACCCCTGTTACGTGAGCTGCACTGGTTGCCGATCTGCTTCTGGGTCCAATTCAAGATGTTGGTTATCATCTTTAGAGCCCTTTATGGGACGGGTCCAGGATATCTGAACAACTGCCTTGCCCCAATGGGACTGGCCCACCCCACTCATTCTGGCAGAAGGGGCCTACGACAGACTCCATCAGCCAAGGAATTTTGGCTGGCAGAGTCTAGGAAGAGAGTCTTTTCTGCCATGGCCCTCACCCTTTGGAGTATCTTACCATCAGCGGTGAGAACTAGGCTCCATCCTCTTGGCTTTCAGGAGGGGCCTTGAAACCTGGCCCTGCTGGTGGGCCTGGGGCCCCAAAGGAGACACTTTAGACTGGGGGCGGTTGGTGCAGTGCTTGAGAAGGCGATCTTTGCTCTTTGCTTGAGCGTGTGATTTTCTTTTTTAGTCTGTATTTATTCCTTGTAATTTTAATTGTTTGTATTTTATAATGGTGTTTATATTTCTATTTTTATTAAATTGTAAGTTGCTCAGAGTCACTTTGGATAGTGTGATGGGCAGCATATAAATTTAATAAATAAATAAATAAAATCCATCAGTTGTTCCCAATATAGGCAAACCATACAGTAATAAATGTCAAAAATGCCACGAGACAAAAGAGACTTTTTCTCATATATGGTGAACATGAAAAAAAAATCTCAAAAGACCTTTGAGGTCTTTCAGTTCAACCCCCTGCTCAAGTAGGAGACTATACCATTCAGACAAATGGCTGTTTAATTTCTTCCCGAAAACTTCCAGTGAGGGAGAACCCACAACTTCCAGAAGAAACCATTCCACCGATTATCCCAAAGATGCTTTTTCAGGAGGCAACTGGACTTTCTTGTTTTTCTTTGAAGACATTTCACTTCTCATCCAAGAAGCTTCTTCAGCTCTGACACTGAGGAAGCTTCTTGGAGAGAAGAGAAACGTCTTCAAAGAAAAACAAGAAAGTCCAGTTGCCTCGTGAAAAAGCATCTTTGGGATAACTATGACCTGGATGATTGAGAATCTCAATAGACATTCGACTGATTGTTCTAACTGTCAAGAAATTTCTCCTTAATTCTAGGTTGGACCTCTCTTTAACAATTTCCAACTCATTACTTCTTGTCCTGCCCTCAGGTGCTTTGGAGAATAGGTCAACCCCTCTTCTCTGTGATAGCCTCTCAAGTATTGGACTGCTATTATGTCACACACACACACACACACACACACACACACACACACACCAGTCCTTCTCTTCGTTAGACCAGACATACCTAGTTCCTTCAATCATTCATCTTATGATTTAGCCTCCAGACCCCTTGTCATCTTTGTTGCTCTTCTCTGCACTCTTTCTAGGATCTCAACATCTTTTTTGTATTGTGGTGACCATTATATATTCACGATTTTAACAAGAATGGCTTCTACATATATTTCTTATTCTGCAACAAGACAAATATAGTATTAAAATTTCTGGTTTTAAAAGGAAAAGCGCTGACTAAAGAACTGAAATCATAATTTTTAAATGTTGTTAAATATTGTACATCAGTCAAGTACAACAAATGGGAAGTTAGAAACCACATATTTATTTATACTGTAATGTTTTTAGTATTTTTTTCTTTTTTCTATGTTTTTTCTTTTTAAAAGATGGAGATTTGGCACTTCTCTAAGAGATTCAAATCCTTTCTCATATTGTTAAAATAATTAAATGTGCTTTGTTTTTTATGGTTAATTTTTACAGTTAATTTCTCATCAAAAATATGGTAAGCATTAACTGTACTACCTCAGTAACCTCTTTGTCCACTTACTGATATTATATTTCAGCATAATTAGTTTTGTCTTTTTTTCTCACAACCTCAGTGTGACCCTTTAGTGACTTAAATAAATGCTTACTTAATCCGGCACTACAATCCTAAATCATTACACAAAAAGGTAAAGTCAGGCGGGTGGGAGTATTAAATTTGTAGATGGTTGTTGGGGTTGCTAAATGCCACTTGGGCTGCCTTTCCTTGCTGACCGATGGGATGAGAAACGGATCGTTGGGCTTGGTGGGAGGTGGGCACTGGTTGTGAAGGAATAGATCTGGGGGGGGATGGAGGGCAGATTGGAACATCACTGCCTGATGGGCAGCAGGCAATATAGTGGAAGAGAGGGATCAGGCAGCGTTCAAGAAGCATGTGCCTCACTCTGGCTCCAGATCTCTGGCCCAATTCCTGGTCATCAAACCTTCAGCTGCTTCTAAATGCTGGCTCGGTCAAATATTTGGTGAATATTAATGAGACGTAGCTGGGCCTGGCAAGAGGGATTGTCATCTCAGATTTATGCCCATCAGCAAAAACTGTGAACCTCTAGAAACAAATCAAGTTATAACTAGTAGCCAGCACAGGTTTGTTAAACCAATCTGCTAAACCAATCTATTTCTTGGTAAACTAGAAAAATGTGGGATAGACAGCAGCACCACCAAATTGATTTGTAACTGGCTGACAAACCTTACTCAGCAAGTAGTCAATGGTACTACATCTACATGGAGGGAAGTGAGCAGTGGGGTACCACAAAGTTCCGTCTTAGGCCCAGTACTCTTCAATATCTTCATCAATGACTTAGATCAGGGAATAGAAGGGGAACTCATCAGATTTGCAGATGACACCAAACTGACAGGAGTAGCCAATACCTCAGAAGACAAGCTCAGAATCTAAAAAGATCTTGACAAACTTGAACAATAGGCCCTATCCAACAACATGATATTTAATGTGGAGAAAAGCAAGATTTTACATCTGGGTAGGAAAAACCAAAGGTACAAGTACAGATTAGACGAAACCTGGCTCAAAAACAGTAACTGTGGGAAGGACCTTGGAATCCTAGGGGACAATCACTTAAACATGAGTCAGCAGTGTGCGGCAGCAGCCAAAAAAGCTAATACAATCCTGGGTTGTATAAAGAGAGGCATAGAATCAAAATCATGTGAAGTATTATAAAGTATTTATAAAACCTTAGTAAGACTACACCTGGAATACTGCATCCTGTTTTGGTTACCAAATTACAAAAAAAATGTTGAGAGTGCAAAGAAGAGCAACTAAGATGATTAAGGGCCTGGAGACAATAACGTATGAAGAACACTTGCAGGAAATGGGTATGTCCAGTCTAGAAGGACTAGGAATGACATGATAGCAGTATTCCAGTATTTGAGGGGCTGCCACAAAGAAGAGGGAATCAACTTATTTTGCAAAGCACCCAAGGCAAGGCAAGACAAGAAACAATGGATGGAAACTAATCAAGGAGCGAAGCAACCTGGAATTAAGGAGAAAGTGAGGACAATTAACCAGTGGAGCAGCTTGCCTTCAGATGTTGTAGGTACTTCATCACTGGAGGTTTTTAAGAAAAGACTAGACAGCCACCTATCTGAAATGGTATAGGGTCTCCTGCTTGAGCAGGGGGTTGGACTAGAAGACCTCCAAGGTCCCTTCCAGCTCTATTCTGATTGAAACAGGGCAGAGCTGGAAGAGGAGCAATTGTCATCCATGATATTTTGGTGGCATCAAGAGGCGCTATTTCTCAGGTGACTGGGAGTGAGACTTCTTCGCTAAGATGTGGCAAAGGTGGAACAGTTATTACTGCTCTAACCTATCTGCTGCTTTGAATCCTTCTCTGGATGCTGTCCAGGAGTTAATGGCCACCATGGCAGAACATGGTCCAGAACATGGGGGGGGGCATATAATGTTGCTTGTAGTTTGGATTTGATCTTCCTAGTGGGACAGTAACAACACGTAAAAGTTTGTAAAATTGTAAAATTCTCAGAACTAATTGACCTGTTTGGTCAGGGAGAAAACAACACATGCCTTTTTAAAAGACAGGAATTTTTTTGTCAGCTTTTTACTAAAAGAAGAAAAAAATGAAATGACTTATGGGTTTAACAATTAGAAAAAAAAATAGAAATAAAATTAGAATTTAATATGGGGTTGAAGAGATTTTTAGAGGAGTGACAATAGGTTTGTCAATATCTGAAAAGAAGATCGGAAGTCATTATATTTCATAACTTTTTTCTTTTTTTCTTTTTCTTCTTTGTTCTTACTTTTCTATCTTTTTCTTTAGATTTATATTTTCCTGTATGTAAATTTCTCAATATGTATGCATATATAATTGATGAAACTTGAAGTTCTAACATAAAGGTGTAGCTCTACCTGTTTGCTGAGGCCTCAGAGACAAGCTAAGGGTCCCTTTTTCCTTCCTGGTCTCTTGAGGGCTTGTGTGATTGAGGCTCAGAATGCCCAAGAACTGGCTTGGGGAGATAGACAGACAGACAGACAGACAGACAGACAGATGATAGATAGATAGATAGATAGATAGATAGATAGATAGATAGATAGATAGATAGATAGATAGATAGATAGATAGATAGATAGATAGATAGATAGATAGATAGATAGATAGATAGATAGATATAAATTAGGTGATAGAGTTAGAGATAGATAGATAGATAGATAGATAGATAGATCGATCGATAGATAGATAGATAGATAGATAGATAGATAGATAGATAGATAGATAGATAGATAGATAGATAGATAGATAGATAAGATAGATAGATATACATTAGGTGATAGATAGATAGATAGATAGATAGATATATAGATAGATAGATAGATAGATAGATAGATAGATAGATAGATAGATAGATAGATAGATAGATAGATAGATAGATAGATAAAAAGAACATATAAAGAACAGTTGCTGGAATTGGGTATGTCTAGTTTAATGAAGAGAAGGACGAGGGGGGACATGATAGCAGTGTTCCAATATCTCAGGGGCTGCCCCAAAGAAGAGGGAGTCAAGCTATTCTCCAAGGCGCCTGAAGGCCGGACAAGAAGCAACGGATGGAAACTAGTCAAGGAGAGAAGCAACCTAGAACTAAGGAGAAACTTCCTGACAGTTAGAACAATTAACCAGTGGAACAACCTGCCTCCAGAAGCGGTGAATGCTCCAACACTGGAAGTTTTTAAGACAAGACTGGACAACCATTTGTCTGAAATGGTATAGGGTTTCCTGCCTGAGCAGGGGGTTGGACTCGATGACCTCCAAGGTCCCTTCCAACTTTATTATTATTATTATTATTATTATTATTATTATCATTATTATTATTATTATTATTATTATTATTATTATTATTATTATTGTTGTTGTTGTTGTTGTTGTTGTTGTTGTTGTTGTTGTTGTTGTTGTTGTTGTTATTGTTGTTGTTATTATTGTTATTATTGTTGTTGTTGTTGTTGTTGTTGTTGTTGTTATATTGTTTTGGCTGTCCCTGAAGCAGCTGTCAGGTAGCCTCATCAGAGTGAGAGAGGCTGAGGCTCAATCCTGGTGCCATCACCCTTCACACCTGAGAAACAGGTCAGCCACAGGGAGTTATTCTGGAGACTCCGAGCAGTGCTAGCAAGAGACTTTTTCATGTTCTGGGGCCAGGAGAGGAACCACAGGAAGGAGATTCTAGCTCCCTAATAGGCATAGCACTTTGTCAGTGAAGCCCATTAGTTGGCAGGGGGCTGTGGGCTCAGGCAGGGGCTGTCCATCCCAGCCCCGGATTCCTACCTCAAGAAGGGACCTTGAGTGACCACCGGGGTGCCATCCCACTCAGCCCTTTGGTGATTCTGACGTTGGGATGAAGTGAGGTGCAGAGATGTCCTCCACCCGGCCAAATTGCCCTGCCAGCTCTTTTCCTTCGTTTTCCTGGCCTGGCATTTCCATGCCCGAATCCCCCCCGCCCCCCGAGGACTGCTGGATCCCTACCTGCCTCACAGGAGTTTTGCCTGCAGCACTTAAAGAGCTGAAAATTCAAGCTCTGTGTTGACTGCTGAGAAACCACCAAATAGGACACAACCATTTTGCAATTCCATCTCATTAGACACCTTTGGGGGTTTATGAGGAAGCTGCGAGTATAAATATTATATTTGCCTTCGGGTTATCTTTAAAAATGGATTTTCCCCCTCCTCTCTCTGCTAGTTTGTAACTTGCCAGTCTCTCCTCCCCCCCCCACAGCAAATTCCCACCTCCCCGGGCCCCCCTGGCTCTGCTGGAAAGAGTCCTGCCTTGCTTATCCTCACCTGCCAATTATCCTGGGCAATAGCCTAGAGGCAGAGCCGGTGCTGAAGCAGATGAAATGTGTGCAGGGAGTCCCGCAGGAAACAAAGACAGCTTGTTCTGGCCGGTGGACATTTGACCTGGGGAAGAGTCAGGCTATTTGGGCCACAAAGAGGAGGGTGAATTTCTGAGGAGGAGGAGCCGGGCAGCAGAGGGTCCTGCTGAGTCAGACAGACACAGAGCTGTTGTGGTCCTTCAGATGAGTTGCCCCTTTACCTCTGGCCTGGCTTCCTCTTCCTGCCACAGCACACCCGCCCCGTCTTCTGCACACCCCCAGAGAAAAAGGCAGCCTAAAGAGGAGAAAATGGTTTCTGGGAACGCTGAGGTTAAAGGACAGAAATCCCTGCTATCCCCAAGCTGCTGCTTCGCTCCCTCCTGTTTGTGCCCAGGGGTATAATTGAAATAATACTAATAAGCATAATCAATAGTAAGTTATTGCGGGCTACTCCCTCCCTCCAACTCTTGCGGGTGCAGCTCCCAGTAGCTTTCCCCCTTCCATCCAACTGGCAACAATCCTCCCATGGCTGACAGCCACTCCCTGCTTGCCCCTGTTCAGCCCCTGCAGGCTACGGCAGCCACTCTCCCCCAAATTTTGTGTCAAGAACTTAAACCTTTCCTTATGCTTTCATGCATGCACTAAGCACGAGATGCTCCCTGCTTTATCTAGTTTACAATACATGAAGGAGAGGTCAGAAAGGTCTTAGCTGAAGAAGAAGCTGGAGCCAATGTTTGTGTTTTTTGGCAAGACTGCTCCCTTTTGCTCAGTAGTGGGATTCAAATAGGTGAACAACCGGTTCTCTGTGTGGATGCCACTTCCGGAAATCCATTCTGGGCCTGGGCAACAAACAATTAGCTACCGGTTCTGCCGAAGTGGTGCGAACCGGCTGAATCCCACCACTGCTTTTGCTACTGATGTAGGAGGGCCTCGGTTGAGAGCCCTGGCAGTCTGGGAAGGTCTCCCTATACTTTATTCTGGAACTCACAATCTCTTGAGTCCCCATCAGAAAAGGACCTGATGTGCGTAAGTCAAGTCAGAAGAGCAAAGACTCTGACACTTGCTGAGCCAAGAGCGTTTCTTCACTTGGCTGGTGTCCTGTCTCCAATTTCTTTCTTTTGGCTCCATTCAGATACTTTTGGGGAACAGCCCCAGCACATCATTTAGAAACCAAGTGCTTTATTGGCTGAAGCAAAGATCCAGAAGCTCTAGATTCAGTCCTGCTCTAAAAAATGCACCAAAGGTAATGTTTATTGGTTGATTCTGAAAGAGAGAGACAAAAACTAGGAGAGAGATCTGTCTGTTTTACCCTTAAAGTAACCTTTCAAAGTTTTTAATATGGGTTAGAGATAAGATGGGATTAGAAATCATGTAGATTTGTTTTACCCTGTTATCTTGCTGACATAGAGTCTGGTGCAGTGGTGGGATTCAGCCAGTTCGCACCACTTCGGCAGAACCGGTAGCTAATTTTTTATTGCCCAGGCCCAGAATGGACTTCCGGAAGCGGCATCCACACAGAGAACTGGTTGTTCCCATATTTGAATCCCACCACTGGTATGGTGTCTATAATAGTGTAGTACTAGCAACAGTTGTAACTGGTAGTTCCAAAGCAGTCAGAACATTGGTAGAATTATAAAAATAATAAGAGCATCTTCCTAACTCTCAGACATTTATTTAATTCAGTTTATAGCCTGTATAAGACTCTGAGCAGTTGCAGAATAGGAATAAAATCATAAAATAACTGGAACAATGAATTAATGATTAATTGACAAAAACAATAATAACTAATAAAACTAACCATCACCAGAGATTAATATGGTCTTTACTTGTCCCCGAATGTTGTCCCGAAGCGCCATGTTTTTGTAGCACTTCAGAAACACAATAAGATGCAACGTCCAATATCCAGGGGTTGGCAGTTCCAAAGGAGGATGATCATCACCAGGAAAGTTCAGCAACCCTTGCAGGTAGCACTTCCTTCAGGCTGGGACCCTCTGCAAGCCTTCTGGCCCCGATCTTAGATGGATAGATTCAACCCAGAGAAGATTATGTCAGAGACATCCAGGCCCTGAGCCATATGTGGCCATCAGCACCTTGATTTGCATCCAGAAGCTAATTGACAGTCAGTGCAGCTCCTGCAGTAATGAACTAGCTGAAGTACTGAAGGATCTTCAAAGGGAAACACTTCCGTGTGGAAATATGACAGACTAGCATATCTTCATGAATACGAGGGTGAAAAAACGTGAACCTATTCATGGCTGACCAAGCACAAAGCCTGCTGTTCTAGAAAGGACTGTAACTGGCCCACAAGCTTGCAAAGGGCCTCTTGTACGCAGCTTCTACTTGCTCTTCATTCAGGAGCTATGATTCCAGTATGACTTTCAATTTACAAGGCAACTTTGTCCAGGGGAATACAACCTCATCCAGAGCTACAAATGGATTGTCTCTGCAATCAGTCAGTTTTAAATCCACTGCCACTCCATTTTGCTGGGATTAGTGTTTATTAAATCATATTGGCCTTCCTGGATTAAGAGTTCTAGTTCTTCGTGTTTGCATTTCGTATTGCATGTGTTTCTATAGTTAAGAATGGAATCCTTGGTCAAGTGACTTGTGCTATTTCCTTATGCATTTATATGCCTGTTATTGGGTGCCTCCACCCCCTGCCCATCACTTCCACTTCTGATCCCAATACTTGGTGTCATGCTATTTTCTTGTCTCTCTTCTCCCTCACAGGTGTCAGCTTATAATTCCTCTCTTGCTAAGAGTCTCATCTTAGAAATGGGCCCCATCATCATAGAATCAAAACTTTCCCATTGGGATCATCTGTGTGACCAGATATTTCCATCCAATATTCTTTTCTCTCGTCCTCTTTTTATAGGACTGAATGAAGAAACACAATCTATATTCCTAGTTCCTTCTTGGTTCTGAGACAAATATTGGCTCTGGGCTATAAGCAGCATGTCAACTCTACAATGAGCCTGGCTGCAGCCATTTTTTCCTCATTCTAGGTTGCCACATAGAACGGAGGGAGGGGGGCTTGCCCAGGTGCTTCACTAGTCAAAATCATCTTCTGTCCCATGGGAACCAAGGTCATCTAGTGCTCCTGTGAGCTGGGAATGAGTGTTGTATAAAAAAAGCCTGCCAAATGAATATATTGGGGAACATAGTTGATTGCATAGTTGTGAGGGTGGGACAATATACTTTGTAATTGGGTAGTTTTTAGTTGGAAATTCAGACTTGGTTTCACTTTTGACTGTGCCGATACTTTGTAACCAATGAAAATGTTCTTTGAGGAATTTCCAAGCCTTGGAGTTCTGCTTTATTCGTCTCTGTCAGTCGGAACCATGACAGCGAGGGCTGATCTCCCCTCCAACAGGCACATGCCTGGCTCCACGGCACCTGGTGGGCCAAGGCGTTCCGCTGCTCCCTTGCCTCCTCATGCTGCTGGCTGAAATGTACTATAAAATAATCCCACACAATCTTCCAGGCCAGAGGTTTGGAGATCATCTCTTCTCTTAAGCGCTATTCCAATATCCTGCAAAATTTCAAAATTACTGATGATTGTTATAACTTTAAAATATTCATATTTTGTGGCTGTTTCTTTATTATATCCCATCACAATTAAACAATTCAGGCTTGTTAATACAATATAGAAAAAAGCAACTTAAAAAATCCATGGTAAGAATAAAATCAACATAAAATCAAAACAATATAATAAGCTAACACTTCAAGAATAAAAGAACTAAAAAAAAAAGACAGAAATGGTCCAATTGCATTAGAACCTCTCTGAAGCAATTCAGTTTTCAGTATCTTTCTGAATAAAGTCAGGGAGGGGCCAGCCTGACCTCCATATGGGGACTTTTCCAGAAATGTAGCATTGTCACTGAAAAGCAGCTCTTGCATGAACCCAGTTTGTCCAGTTCACCACTTCTCATTGAGACCATCTCCTGGGGAAGAGATAGCCTCCAATCCATCCTCATCAGTTGGTCTAGGAGATCCCAAGGTTGATCACTGAGAAAACTAAGAGTACCAGGAGAAGCACACTTCCCTCATTCATGTCCTCATAGAGGCTATCAACAAAAATATTCATGCTATCTCTGTCTCAGTTCCATATCCTGGTTCAAACCTGACTAAAAAGTGTCCAGGTAATGTATTTCATCTAGGGTACTACACAGCTGCCTCAACAACAGGAAGGTTGGAGACTAGGAGCTACTTATCCAAAACCACTGGATCAAGGCACAGCCTCTTCATAAGGGCCCACACTGCAGCCTTTTCAGAACTGCCAACAGTTCCCCCTCCCAGAAGGAATCATTGAGAATCTTCTATATTAGAATAGAATAGAGCTGGAAGGGACCTTGGAGGTCTTCTAGTCCAGCCCCCTGCTCAAGCAGGAGAACCTGTACCATTTCAGACAGATGATTGTCCAGTCTCTTCTTAAAAATTTCCAGTGATGGAGCACCTACAACATCTGGAGGCAGGCTGTTCCACTGGTTGATTGTCCTCACTGTCAGGAAGTTTCTCCTTAATTCCAGGTTGCTTCTCTCTTTGATCAGTTTCCAACCATTGTTTCTCATCCTTCCCTCTGGTGCTTTGATGAACAACCTGACCCCCTCTGCCTTGTAGCAGCCCCTCAGATACTGGAACACTGCTATCATGTCTCCTCTTTTTTCTTTAGACTAGCCAAACCCAAGTTCCTAGCCGTTCTTTGTCTGTTTTGGTCTCCAGGCCTTTGATCATCTTAGTTGCTCTTCTCTGAATTTTTTCCAAACTCTCAACATCTTTTTTGTGATATGGTGACCAAAATTGGCTGCAGTATTCCAGGTGTGGTCTTACTGGGGCTTTATAAAGCGGTACTAATACTTCGTGTGATCTTAATTCTATGCCTCTGTTTATACAACCCAGGATTGTATTAGCTTTTTTGGCTGCTGTTGCTGCACACTGCTGGCTCATAGTTAAGTGATCGTCCACTAGAACTCCAAGGTCCCTCTCACAATTACTGTTTTTAAGTCAGGTCTCACCCAATCTGTATTTGTTCCTTTGGTTTTTCCTGCTTAAGTGTAAGACTTTGCTTTTCTCCACATTGAAACTCATTTTGTTGGATAGGGCCCATTGTTCGAGTTTGTCAAGATCTTTTTGGATCCTGAGTTTGTTTTCTGGGGTGTTGGCTACTCCTGCCAGTTTGGTGTCATCTGCAAATTTGATGAGTTCCCCTTCAATTCCCTCATCTAAGTCATTGATGAAGATATTGAAGAGTATTGGGCCTAAGACGGAACCTTGTGTTACCCCACTGCTTACTTCTCTCCATGTGGATGTAGTGCCATTAAGGACTACTCGTTGAGTACGGTTTGCCAGCCAGCTACAGATCCATCTGGTGGTGATGTTGTCTATTCCACCTTTTTCTAGGTTACCAAGGAGTAGGTTGTTGTCTACTTTATCAAATGCCTTACTGAAATCTAAGTATACTATGTCCACAGTATTTCGCTGGTCTATTAGTTTAGTCACTTTGTCAAAGAATGAAATAAGATTGGTTTGGCATGATCTGTTTTTAACAAACCCGTGCTGGCTACTAGTTATGACTTTGTTTGCTTCTAATTATTCGCAGATCTGTTTTTTGATTATCTTTTCTAGGATCTTCCCAGATTGCAGAAGCCAGAAGGGACAAAGGTGACCATGCAAGTGGTGGGGGGAAACTCCATCTTCTTATAGTTCACTGGCCAAAAGGAGTCCCAAATAATATGGGCAGACAGTGTCTTAATCATCACCAAAGATTATTGAGGGGGGTGTAATCTAGAGTCTCGAACTCTCTTCCCCCAAAGTAATGGTTGATATGGTACCTAGAGATTTTCTATGTTCTTGAATGTCTTTGCCCAAGAGTAGCCCTCTAGTTGTTCAAGGTAGATTGGAAATAAGATTGAATCAATAATCCTGAGAAAGGAACTATAATACTTCCCTCTCACATGGACCACACAGTTCTTTCAGATAACACAGCCTAAGTCCATGATACATCTTGTCTATACCAAGGACAGCATAGGAACTGTGAAGCAATCAAGAGAGAGAAAGAGGTATCAGTGTGTGCTTAATAGCTGTGAGAAAGACAGTTTGGTTGAATTTGATTCCCATCTTTTTACACTGTTAAATAATTAAAATAAAGAAGACAACCTGGAAATTTGAAAAAAAAACCAAATAGAAATAAATAAGAAATTAACAATTACAGTCCAGGTTAAAAAGATGAATCTTGAGTGTTCTTAGTTTGGGGGTGGGGGGGTATAAAAGGAGCAAATGGATCATCGTGGGATGAAAAAGATCCCACGAAGAATTTAACCTTCAAAAGGTCTGATAGCTCCATGCACAGCACAGCCTTATGTGTTTGATTTAGGACATTTGTGTATTGCTGTAGTTTTTAGGCAGAGGATTCGCCTTTCACCCTTTACCAGGGCAACTTCTGTGACCTAAATTCTTCTGCAAATTTCTTCTCTGCCTTAAGAGGCAACCGAGGACCTGTTTCAAACACTGGAGTCAAAAGGAGCCTTCTAAGGTTTGGATTAGGGTGGGGCTACGGCTGTCTTTTGCATTTCTACAAACAGCAGGAGTATGATAGCTCAATTTCATGTTAAGACTTTAATCTAATTGTGAATTAATTTCACCACTGTGGTTTATTTAATAGGATTTATAAGCCCTAGATAAGTGACAGCAGAGATTACTTTCCATGATCATCCTTCATTCCTAGTCTGGAGAATATGAACTTCTCAGTACAGTTTCGCTTGTCGTCTGAATAGGAAATGGCTAGGGACGGGCACAGAAGGGAGGAGGGGTCCATTCCTGGAGGAGGGTCCTGAAGCCTGAGCCAACAGTCCAGGGCAGGGCTGGCTGCCAAAAGGCATGAAGTGGCACCCCGTGGCAGTGTCCTGGCTGCAGTTCCAAAGCTGATGACTCTCTCTCCTGCCCCAGCTACGGGGTGGTGCTTGTGTAAGGAGTTTGTTAACAACTGTATTTCCACATAATTTTACTCTTCATACTCTGGATCTTGGTTAGCTCTATTGTGGCTTGATGCATTGCTGGTTTGATTTATGGCTTTGTTGCAAGTGCAGAAGATGGGTTAATTAAAGAACCAAGTTAAATGATAAGGACTTAGAGCATTTGCAGAACCATTTTGGTTGAATCTGAGGAGATGGGGGTTCAGCACCGCCAGAACCACAGAGGTTTCTGAGGGCTTCTGGGGGGGGGGAGGCAGCTGTTTTCTCTTTGCCTAGCCTACCTCGAAGGGAGAAATTAGAGGACAGAGCACCGTGTCTGCTGCCTTAAGCTCCTGCAGAAAAGGATGACATAAGTCTAAATAAATATCTATCAGAGCTGCGCCCTGAATTTAGAAAAGGCTCCTAAGTTATGGTCTGATAGCCTACGATTAAGGTTTGTGGGACAGAAGTGACTCATTATCTGGTTGTTCCTGCCTCAGCCAATTCCTGTAAAATGAACCATCCCCATATCTCTCTCTCTCTCTCTCTCTCTCTCTCTCTCTCCTTTCTTTTGGGTTCTCACTGACACCAAACATTGTCAATGGCCTCTTCCAATTCTGCGACTTTCCCTCTAAATGTCCCTTTAAACATTATCACAGTCTGGCAAGCGTGTAAGGAAAACATTCTTTTTTATAGAAAGTAAAAGGCAACTTGAACATTTTCTGTCCTTTTTCTGCCACCATGTGGACCATAAGACTACACTGAAAGGAATTTAAAAGGAAGGGTAAAGACCAATACAGATGCTACCCTGGGTAGAAACACACTCAGTGCTGGCTGTGGAAAACTGGGGTTTTGAGCAAAGTTGCATCTGCTCCACTCAGAGACAGGCTGCAGAATCGGGGCCTCCAGCATCAGTGAGCAAAATGCCAGGCTGAAACTGCCCAGATGGCAGCTGCGAAGCTGGAAATAAGCCCTTCAGCTTTACCTTCAACTCCAGCAATGTGCTCAGAGCTTTCTGTTCTTGCAGAATAAGAAAGCACCTTTTCCTCAAAGACACCAAGGTAAAAATGAACTAAACGAGGGGCCTTTTTCCCTCTCTCTCTCTCTTCCAGATGTGGGGAGATGTATCTTGTTATTGTGGACATGGGATGCATATGTACAATTCTTCTTGCCTGAAGCATCAAGGTGAGAGAAGTCCCCTCCGTTGGCTCCATGTCTGGAGAATGTCAGGTGTGTGTAAAATTAAGGCCACCGACCCTCTTTTTTTAACCAAAGGATGAACTCCTGTTTTGTAACGAGGTCGTTCCTGGAACTGAACGTGAAGCAAGACCCTGCACAGCCTGGATCTGCATCAATGAGGAGGCCTCTGGGTGGTGCCAAGAGGGGTGACTAGCTGCTCTCCAAAAAGGCTTTGTGAAGCCACCATACAGAAAAGCTTAATTACATCTCTCCTAAGCCTGTCTCACATCCTCCAACTTCCCTGAAGAACGACTGGAATAGAAATGGCATTATCGGCTATCTGAAAAACAATAAAGACCTTATAGAAATCCAATTTTTATAGTTTGGGGCCTAGGGCTTCACCAGTGTAAGAATTATAGGGCACAGGAAGAACAGGGAGCCACAACTAAGCTCTTTGCTGCATTAGACCATGCAATTGTGCTGGGATCACAAGGATCATCTAGTCCAACTCTATGCAATGTGCAGGGGAAACAGTTTTGCCATTTTTGCATGACCAGTCTCCACCATACTTCTACTGCTGTACAAATCTGACTGGCAAGCAGTTTTTTCTTATGTTTAAACAAAATCTAGATAGCAGTAATTTCACTCCGTTATTTTGGGTTCTGATTTTGTAGCAATGGAAAATAATTGATCATCCTCCCTATTGCACTCTTTTATGAAACATGAAAACTAATACATTTCGTTTTCATCTTTATATCTAATATAAAACTAATAGTAATAATATTCCAGGCATTTTCCCCAGGTGTTTTTTCACCTGACGTTCATTCTGCTGATCCTCATAAGACAAATCCTGAAATCCTTCTGTCATCTTTGTTGCCTTCCTCTGAACCCGTTCTGACCTGTCAATATCCAACTCAAAATGCGGTGCCCAGAATTCTACCCAGACTCCCGGTGTGGTCTCACTAAAGGCCAGCTCCTTGCAAATATGCACTTTCTCCCCTTTGGGAGATGAATTCCATCTCTGCACAGCAGGTTCTCCTCTCTGAAAAATCCCAATCTCTGCTGTTTGCGTCATTGTCGCAACAAAAACTTCACCTTGATATTTTTCGGTTCCTTTGCTGGACTGTTGCCTTTCACATCTAGGTGAAAACATTATCACCATGAGTTCCCTCACCCTCCTCTTTCTCTTGGATCATTTTTCTTTCTTTCTTTCTTTCTTTCTTTCTTTCTTTCTTTCTTTCTTTCTTTCTTTCTTTCTTTCTTTCTTTCTTTCTTTCTTTCTTTCTTTCTCTTTTTCTTCCATGTGGTCCAACATAATATAAACTTTAATAAAATAACATGACTGTCTGAAATAATGTACTTAGGAATGGCTATAATATTTAGCCTCCTTTGCTAGTGGTTTACACAGAGGAGTGAATTGCAATGCTCCTCAATTCTCCCAAAATAGAATATTATGATTTAAAATATATTTACATATTCAACTAACCAACTGTTCAGGGTTTGCTGTTTTAATGTAGGAGGGATCTTAATTAGCTTGAGTAGACGAGCTCGGCTCCATTCCCACTTTGCCAGAGGAAACATCAACATGGAATCGTCCCTAAACATAAAAACGTCCAGAAGGTGTATCAAGTCCATGTTGTATTTTCAGCACAGAAATAGCCCCATATATGCTGCCCACTTTTGGCCTTACTCCCCAAGGCCATCAAAGCGTCTCACTCATGTGGAGCCCCAGAGGGTCTCTTAGACACGGGTGCAGATGTGGCTGACCTCTCTCCCCTTTGTTCCTTTCCTACTACTGGTATTCGTTGCCATTGGATCCGGGCTCAGGGCGCTTAGTTTTAGCAATTGGGTCTCTGTGTGCTTTCCTGAGCATCCTCGATTCTGCTGGCTGAAAACCTGCTTGTGTGTAGAGAGAAACACTGCTCTGTGGCCACACAGCACAAATGTTTACAGAAGACAAGGAAGTTTTCCATCTCCATCTCTGTCCATGTCTTGAATATCAGGATGAGATCTTGACTAGGCTCGGAAAAGCTAGAAAGGGACCCGAAAATGGATGCCTGTGCCAAAGAAGCTTGGATCTGAATTTTGCAGCTCCTGGGCTTTCCTGGACTGATGCTGTGAACTGATGGTCTTAATTGCACTCAGCAGGGGATCTTTCTTGGTGATGAGAGACAAATATTCAACAACCTGCTCTGCAATCATAGCAGAGGGAGGAATGGTTGGGTGGGGGTGGGGGTGGAGGGGAATTACATTAGGCTTTTCCTATTTGAGATTCTCTTCGATGATATTTGAATGAGAAGCGCTTTTCCTGGCTGGAGATGAAGAATTCTGCTCCAGAAGGCAGCCTTGAAGCCCTGTCTGTTTCAAGGTTGCCCAGTTTCCCTTCCAGCAGATGCTGGACCCACACGAAAGCCACATTGGGGTCAGTCTGGTTGTGCCTTGATCTACAACTGAATGTATTCCATAAATCAAACTGCTGCTCCACTGTTAAGCAACAAGTGAAAAGTGTCCATTGACCAATTCTACTTTGTTGTCAGCTTACTGGGGTTTTTTTTCTGATTCACACCATAATTTGGTGTTTTCCTCCAAACCCAGACAGGATCCACTCTGGGGACAACTTTTCCATCCCACTCAATTCCCTTGCCAAGAAAAAGAGGCAGAAGGTAAGAGCTGCACTAGAAATAGAAAGAAACGAATCGTTTTCATCACAGGCTCACCTTAAAGTAGGATTAGTGTCAAAGATAACGGACAAGGAAAGGTTCTCGATTTGGATGAGGTAAAAATGCGGGCTTTGCTTTCTCTCTCTATCTCCCCATCGGCTTGCTGGATTCCCTTTGACTTCCTCTTATCTTGGACAGCAGAGCAATCCATGGTGCTAAACATTCTGCCTGGACATGCAGGGCACCCAGCAGAAGGCTGCTGGTGGACCCCTCAGGAGCTGCCCTCCATTCTCTGCTTCGGTGAAGTTAGGGTTGCAGCCCATGGAAAAGCCAGGACAAAACGGAGCAGCTGGAGCCTCCCCTGTGCAGGGGCCGATGTACTACCTGCCCTGTGCCATTCCTCAGCCAGATGGGCATGGCTGTACCAGGAACACCGGCAGTCCAGAGAAGAGAGGGCGTGACTGCCAGCACTTCACAAAGCTTGCTTTGCCCTTCACGAATCCTTCTGCAGAGACACAAGAGCCTGAAGACCTGGCTCTGCCGGTGGGCTTGGGGTCCAGAGGGGGGGAGTTCACATTGGAGGAAGCTGCTGGATGGATGGCAGAGCCCACTTCCCCCCCCCCCTCCACCCATCCATCTTTTGGGTTATCATACCGATGCATTATTCTCCTTGTCTTCCTTTATCATTGTTTATTTTATTGTCCTGTTATTTTACTTCTGTTCCGCTGGCACGCCTTTCCTTTTCTCCCTTTTTATTATTGTAAGCTGCCTGGAGTAGCCCCACAGCGTGATAGGCGGCAAATAAATTTAACATATAAAATAGGAAATCATTTTAGGACAATGTTTAGCGTTTAAAATCTTTTGACACCTAAAAGTGTTAATCTTATTCAGGGAAAGAAATGATGACATCCATAAAAATAAAAACTTTAGGGATTCAGGGTGGAAGCAAACCACTGAGATTTGGATTCAGAAGTCCAGACAGCTCTCGGGAGGAGGCTGCTCTCCCCCCCCCCCCATTTTAAGAAAGAGCAGGTGCCCATCAGCTTGCAAGCCTCGTTCTCCCCTGCCTGCTCTTGGTCTGGGCTGGTCGGAGCTTTCCAAATGGGGCAGGTCTCTCTGGGCTGTGCTGGGGCTGCTGTGGTGTCACCCACCCCCTCTATAGACACAGACAACCGCCCCCCACCCCCACCCACCCCCGGTGTTTCTGCATGTAGCCCCACCACAGGGAAGCCCCGGCAGGCTCTCCACTCTCCCCACACCCGACATGGGCTACGAAGGGCCCTGCTGTCTCCTCAGCTGTTCTTCACGCTCCTCTTGCAAGTGACTCCCTGTTAAGCAACGTGATAAGAACAGGCAGTCACACTTGCAATGAAGTGTCTGGTGTGTGTATTTTAGTTTGCTCTAAAAAGAGAGCTGGGTTGCATAGTGTGAACATTTGTACTTTAAACCTTCGCACAGGAGCGCTGTAGAAAAGGAAGAACAGCCGAGGGGACTTAGCTGGGCTCCCTCCGAAGGCTTCAGGGATGAAAGGGGCTTGTGGCTCAGCAATCCGCTGAAGGAAGGAAAGGAAGACATTTTTAAAACAAAATCAAAACCCAAAGTTTCACCAGTGCTCAATGAATAGGTCTAGAACAGGGGTAGGCAACCTTGGCTCTTTTACGACTCGGGGACTTCAACTCCCAGAATTCCTGAGCCAGCATGGCTCAGCTTGGAAACCTCTCTCTTTCCCCTCAGCATGGCTGGCTCAGGAATTCTGGGAGTTGAAGTCCACGAGTCATAAAAGAGCCAAAGTTGCCTACCCCTGGTCTAGAAGATCAATGGGATTTTGAACTTCTTTGAACATACTCCACGTGCCGTATTTCCAAGATGTTTTGATTTTTCTTTACTTCCCCTTCCCCCCACGTTTAAAAAAAACAAAACCCCAAACACACACATGCACACGCTTGAAGTAAAACAGGGAGAGAAGGAAAATGAGCTGCACAAATTATCAAACCAATTTGGCTCTGCCTCTCCACCACCACCTCTTACGATAAAGAGTCCTTGATGTAATGCTTCAAATTATCCTGTATTAAACAAAGCAAGTGGCTATTGTGACTTGGTTTTGCATGACTGAGCCGGCCCTGCTCTGCCTGGCTGCCAAATGAGCACACCGTTCTATAGAGATCAAGTAACAAACAAATAAGCATCTTAAAAAAAAAAAAGAATCTGTGAAAACCATACCATAATATTGCAGACAAACATTTCTTTCTCTCCCACTGCAAACTGTCTGTCTTACTGAACAGGATCCCAGAATCCCTAAGGAAGATCTTCCCTTCTTTATATCTGCATGGACTAGATCAGGGGTAAGGCAACCTTGGCTCTTTTATGACTCGTGGACTTCAACTCCCAGAATTCCTGAGCCAGCCATGCTGAGGGAAAAGGGAGAGGTTTCCAAGCTGAGCCATGCTGGCTGAGGAATTCTGGGAGTTGAAGTCCACGAGTCATAAAGTTGCCAAGGTTGAGGACCTGATATAGGGCAGGGGTGGGGAACCTTGGCTCTTTTATGACTCGTGGACTTCAACCCCCAGAATTCCTGAGCCAGCCATGCTGAGGGAAAAGGGAGAGGTTTCCAAGCTGAGCCATGCTGGCTCAGGAATTCTGGGAGTTGAAGTCCACGAGTCATAAAAGAGCCAAGGTTGCCTACCCCTGGACTAGATCGAGGGAGCCAAAGATCCAGATAAAATTATTTTGTCCTTGTTCCTTCCAACCCATCCCTTAACATGTATCCCTATATTGTCTCCTGGGATGAAAATCCAATCAGCTGCTCTGCATGCATGTTACCATGCAACTGAGGGGAACTAATGGCTCCTTCACGTGTCCTGTTTGTTCTGGATCAAGGACATCTCACTCATTCTTTCCTGAGAGGAGCAGTGCGTGGGATCCTGAACCCAATCCAGCCCACCTTGAAGGCAACCTCTTCTTGCTCCATCCAGCTGGGTTTTCTGACTTCTTCCTGCATGCAAGGTGCTAGGTGGACTGCTTGCTATGTTTTATTGCAGTAAAGGCCACTGGTTCACTGTGCTGTGGAGGGAACACTCCTCCAGTGAGTAAGCACTCCCTTCCACTCCTATCCAACTCTTTGGCTGCTGGGCTGCCTGTCCCCTTCTGCTCCCATGGTGCACTGGAGAAACAATGGACTTTTCTTTTAAAAACCAAAGGACATTCACAGATTCTGCCACTTCCCCCTCCAGCCCACTGGTGCACACATAGAAAAGGTCTATCACTGGAACCAGATGTCCTCAAAGAACTGCCAAGAGAAAGCAACAATTGGGAGTTGCTTCCTGGGGCTGTTTGGGAGATGGGAGAGAAAGTAAAGAAGCAGGAGTTTTTATAAGCCGTAAAGAACTCCAGGTCATTACCCAGATCAAGGTAGGAGAAGGATTTAAATCTGAAAGACATTTCTTCGTCTAGCATTTTTTTCCAGCAGTTTCTGACCAGAAGACAAGCAGCTGAAGGCCACAGTCAGAAGCTAAGTTTCTAACTGAGCTACTGCTATATATCTTCAGTTCTGAAGAAGCTTTTTGGATGAGAAGCAAAACATTTTCAAGGAAAAAATCAAGAAAGTCCAAAAGCACCTTTGGGACAACCATGACCTGGATGATTGAGAATCTCCAAAAACAATTTGCTCAAGAATTTTGCCTGGCATTGACATCAAGCCAACCAACTGGTAAGGGAGCAGTTTTGCTCCCTTATTCCATCCATTGAGTGTGGTGCCATCTGAACAGCCTCCTTCCAGTACCTGCTCTCTGTTCCACTGGCTCCCTTCATTCACAGGTATCACCAAAAGGTGAATTGCTGGAGACTCAGACTGAGATGGGGAGGGACTCAGGTAGTCCTAAGGTCACAGCCTTCCTTTTCTCACTGCCTGAAGCACTTCAGAAGACATAAAACAGAGAATAATGGAGTTGGAAGGGACCTTGGAGGGCTTCTAGTCCAACCCCCTGCTCAAGCAGGAGACCCTATACCATTCTGGAGAAATGGTTGCCCAATCTCTTCTTAAAAGCCTCCAGTGATGGAGCATCCAGAACTTCTGGAGGCAAGCTGTTCCCCTGGTTAATTGTTCTCACTGTCAGAAAATTTCTCCTTAGTTCTAGTTGTCCCAGCAGAGTTCGCCAGAGTAGCGAGCATGTGGTGTTTGGAAGCGACGGCAGGAGGTGAGCGAGCAAGCGCCGTTGGCCCCCTGGGGATACCCCAGAGATAGCGAGGGACTGGCCCCGGCCACGCTCACCCAGTCTGCCGCAGCCACACCCACCCAGTGGACCATGCCCCCCCACCCCCCCTGAGGGCACCACAATGCTGATGCAGCCCTGGCACTTTGCGATAAATAAGTGGGTTTTGGGTTGCAGTTTGGGCATTCGGTCTCTAAAAGGTTCGCCATCACTGTAATTGGTTGCTTCTCTCCTTGGTTAGTTTCCATCCATTGTTTCTCATCTTGCCTTTTGGTGCTTTGAAAAATAGTTTGACCCCCTAAAGACTAATGTAATAAAAAGAAATAAATAAAGATCATGTCATATCCTACATTTGCACAGGTCAAATGTTCTCAGCACCCATTTTCAAACAAGGGGAAATTAAACCAAAAACCCAAAAGAGGCTGGGTGATGGTGATAGTGAAGGTGATGATGAAGGGTTTTTTTTTTAATTTAAAATACTTTTCTAGGCTGTCTTTCAGAGCTGAAACCTTCCCAGATCAGCTTCTAAGAATATAATAAGCATAAAGAAAACATGGGAATAAAACAGAAATAAAACTTTCAAAAATCAGCAATTAAAACATGCTGCCATATCACTAAAATAGAAAGCAGTTATAATTAAAACAAATAAAGAGCAATGCAACCTATTTAAGGGAAATCTTGGAAGAATAAATAAGGCCCTTTCCAGAATTAAGAATTAACCTGATCCTAGATGTGTGTCATGCCCCCACTCTACAGCCTTCCTCACCAAGGACCTTGCAACAGAAGTCATATTGTAGAAGATCAGAACTGCTGTATGTGCATCGTTGCGTGGACTTCTGCTGCTGAGTGGAAAACAAGAGAGGGGGAAGACAACATGAAGATTGAGCAAGAGATGGATTAGTAAAGTTTGAAGAGAAACAGAGTTGGGGGTGGGGTAGCTGAAAACAAGACAGGAGTAAAAGGCAGGTGGATGGAAAATCCAGAAGGAGAGAGATGTGGGTAACCAAGTAAGATGGAGTAGAGCTGGAGTGACAAAATAAACCTATCCCAATAAAAAGTTTTACATATTATAAGCCACCTACATCAGGATCTTGTTCTACACTAGGATATTAAAATAAGTTAAGATTGTATCAGTTCCTTCAAGCTGAAGTCTACTTCTCTCTCTCCATTGTGAGGTGATGCTTGAAAGATTTCATCTGCATTTGAATCAGGCATTTCACACTGTGCTTGTGGTGAGACCCTGCACCTGGACGCAGGTAGCAGGACATCTGCAAGGGTGACCTTGGGGTCACGGCCAAGGTCCAGCTCTGTGGCTGGACCTAAGTAAGAGGACATCTGCAATGGTCGCCTGGGGTCATGGCCAGACATGGCTTCTTCATGTTAGCTCAGGAAGAGAACTGGGGGGGGGGGTTTCCTTGTAATCAGCCCCAGTTTCTTCCTGCTTGGATTTACTTCCTGAAGGAATTTGAAGTTTCATCTAGTCTTTTTACTAGAAATATTACTAGAATTATTTAACAGTGCTAATCTGATAAGATGAAAAATGATCATTATGACATGCTGGATTCATCAGGAAATCTTGCAGAGATTGCAGAGTTGTGCTGTCCAGGAGAGCATCTTGGAAGATTTTATCTGTAAAAGTCAAGTGGACAGTGAGATGGTTGGTATCTAAATTTGATAAATAAATATATATTTTTTTAAAAAAAAATCTTATCTTCAACCTCAGCTATAGGCACAGGTGGCCAAACCAGGAAATCATTACAAGAGGGAAACACATCTACAGCAGATTCCCTTTTAAAGATATTACAGAAATGATCCTCTCATTTATCTGCAGATATTTGTGTGACAGGGCCAGAACAAGTTTTGCTGCTGAAATTAAATTCTTCTACTTTTCATGCATAGCCTGCCTTTTCTTTATCTTCAAAAGGTCTTATATTTTTTTTCTGAGCCTTATAATTTAGAAGCACCCAAGGAATTTTCCTGACAAAAGGAAATTATTGCATTTAAGAGAGGCTTTTTAGCCTTGTTGCAATCATTATCATACTAAATCTTGGAACTTTTGTGTGCAGAAACAGGCAGTCTCTTGAAAATCTTGTCAGGAAGATCTGGAGATCAGACATAATTGACTGATACATAATTGTGGACAATCACTTAAATATGAGCCAGCCGGGAGATGCAGTTGCCAAAAAAGCCAATGCAGTCCTAGGCTGCATCAACAGAGGAATAGTACCAAGATTAATTTGATTTTTTTTTTTTGGGGGGGGGGAGGCATTGCCCATTTAAAATAAGCTTTCACAAGAGCTTTGGACTGACCAATATGTGCATTAAGGTCACATACGATATGTGACAGCTATGATAATTATAGAGTCTGGGCATTGATGTAATAACATATTTATATAAGTATCAAATTGATCCCACCAATTATTTATTTCTCTATTTCCCCTAGGGGGGAAGTATAGACCAACAAGACAGAATAGGATTTCAATTTGAGCAGATGGGCTAGAGCCACATTTAAGCAGGACTCCAACGTAAGTCCTGGAACATTAAGTTTGATTAAAACCATAGAACTCAAGCCATTTATGTACTGGAACACGCATTCAGACTACAGGGAATATATCCAGGTATTGATAACTCCTCTATAGACCATATTTCTTGAAACATAAGACTATCAAAGGAAAAAATATAATGAAATGAATGCATCTGAGACCTTTGCTTTCCAGCCTGCCACATTCCAGGAGAGGCTAGAGATCTGCCTTTCTGTAAATAGAGTCTAAGGATGCTACCAGTGGATTAGCTAGACCAGGGGTGTCGAACTCGCAACGTCACGTGATGTGTTGCGACGTATCGTGACCTTTTTTCCATTGCGGGCAATGGGGTGGGTGCGGTTTCGGCATGACGCATCCGGACCGCGGGCCAGCAGTTTGACACTCCTGAGCTAGACATACATTGTCTTTCATCAATATAGGTGGGAATGGGAATTTGAGATCTGCTCTATGTCTTCTAACATCTGGAACATGGCCAGAGTCCAAGTTTCATCTAGTGTTGCCTGTTGTAACACTACCTGGGTTTGGGGGTAACTTCCAGTTGGGTAATTTCAGGACTTCCGGTAGTTTTACCACCACTGAATTTTGGGAAGGAAGACAAAAGGCCCTAAGGGGTGTGATGCAAGGCCCTCATGTGAAGAGGGGCTAGAATTTAGAGAGCAATGTTTTTTTATTGAATGCTGCCCAGAGTCACTCTGAGAGTGAGATGAGTAATAATACATTTGATAGGTAGGTAGGGGTAGGGAGGGAGGGAGGGAGGGAGAGAGAGAGAGAGAGAGAGAGAGAGAGAGAGAGAGAGAGAGAGAGAGAGAGAGAGAGGCAGGCAGGCAGGCAGGTAGACAGATGTAGTTCTTGAATTACAACAGTTCATTTAGTGACTGTTCGAAGTTATAACAGCACTGAAAAAGTGGCTTATGATTTTCACACTTACAACGTTGCAGCATTCCCATAGTCACATGAACAAAATTCAGCCACTTGGCAACTGACTCATATTTATGACGGTTGCAGTGTCCTGGGGTCATGTGATCAACGTTTGCAATCTTCTTACAAGTAAAGTCAATGGAGAAGCCAGAATCACTTAACAACTATATTATGAACTTAACAACTGCAGTGATTCACTTAACAACTGTGGTAAGAAAAGTCGTAAAATGGAGCAAACTTCACTTAGGCTCAGTTGTGGTCATAAGCTGAGGACTACTTGCAAATAAACAAATATTTTTCAGCATCTGCCTGTGGTGTATGGAATGTCTCGTCCCCAAAAGTTACCATGGGACTTTTCAGCAAGCTCCCCATTTGCTCTATAAGGGCAGAAACAAATGTCATTTGGAGGGCACTTTCCAACCATTCCATTGTCCCCTGAAATGCGGCAATTAGTGCCCGTGTTTGGGGAACAATACAAGGCTCAGTTGTAGCAATTGCAGCCCGGAGGTTTTAACAACAACAACAACAACAACAACAACAACAACAACAACAACAACAACAACAACAACAACAACAACAACAACAACAACAACCCCCAGTGAGGCACTTGACGTAATAATGGGGCTTGTGTACTCTGAGGAAGATGAGACCTATGCCATAATTCAACCATATGGAATAATCATCATAATAATAATAATAATAATAATAATAATAATAATAGTCCACGCTAGATGTTGGAGTTCCTGGATATCTGGTGAAAAATGGGTTACAGGACTCAGGACTGTTGGCTGAGCAACCAGGGCCAGCAGCTGCAGAACTACTGGAAGAAAAGGTGTTTACCTGTCGCAAATACACAGTGATTGAAAACAAAGAAATAATGATCTGTTATTACAGATCAAGTCCAACAAGGAGAGGATATCTAAAACGAATGCACCAGAATCAGAAATAACAGATTAGCAGATCAACACCAATTTACAATACGAAATAAAGTATTCACAGAAACAGAATTGGACGAACTGCAAAGGTTTACCCAGGGCAAAGAAATCAAAGCCTTGCCAGAAGTAATTCAGAATGTAGAGGCAAACCAGGAGGAGTTGGCAGTGAAGGAATCCAGCAGAGATATACAACTGTTCTCATTTGGAAACCAGGCACCTCTTCCTCAGGAAGAACAAAGCCCTCTAACTAAAGAAATAAAAGAATTGAAACAAAGAATAACTGAGCATCTAGAACAGCACAAAAACAATGGAATAAGGCTGCCTGCATGGAAGCTTGTTCCAAAGAAACAGCTAGCACAAGCATTAAAAGATGCAAATACTGCAATATCAAGTATAAGCACCAATTCACTGCAAGAAACAAACCAACTAATGTACAGCACAGCTGCAGCTATAACTGAATACCTGGGATGCAAAATCAACAAAGAAGAAAAACAAACAAACAGTGCACCACAAAAATGGAAGGTTAGACTAGAAAATAAGATCAGCAAGTTAAGATCACATGCAAGCAAGCTAGAACAGCTGAAAGAAAAGAAGCTGAAGAACAAGAAGACCAAAAAATACCTAATCAAGAAATACCACTTAGAAACAAGGAAGATCAAGGAAGCACTGGAAATAATAAAGCAGCAAATAACAGCTATAGCCAGGAAAATCAGTAGATACAAAGCTCGAATTGCAAATTAAAGGCAGAACCTCCAATTTCAATCCAATCAGAAACATTTCTACCAATCCATCAATGGAGAAACTGCAATGAATCAGTCAATACCTGACAAGGAAGGAACAGTGCAGTTCTGGAAGCAGATATGGGATAACCCAAAGAAACACAACAAGGATGCGGCTTGGTTAAAAGAGGTGGATGCAAATAAAACAGAAGTTGAAATGAAAGAACTAGTAATAACAACAAAAATGGTAGAAAAAAGAGCAAGGAAGATCAAGAATTGGTCAGCACCAGGTGAAGATGAACTGCATGGGTTTTGGTTGAAACATCTAACTGTACCCACTCATTGCTCATTGCCAAGCAGTTCAACAATATACTACAAGAAGGAGAAATTGAAAAGTGGCTAACAACTGGGAAAACCTACCTAATAATGAAAAATCCAGCAAAAGGGGCAACACCAGGCAGCTACAGGCCAATTATCTGCTTACCAACAACTTTCAAATTGCTAACTGGTGTGGTAGCTGATGCAGTACAACAGCATCTAGTTGAAAACAATCTCTTTCCACCCGAGCAGAAAGGAAACCACCCCAGTAGCAGAGGAACAAAAGATCAACTCCTAATAGACAAAATGATCTTGGAAAACTGCAAGAAAAGGAAGACCAACCTGAATGTGGCATGGATTGACTACAAAAAGGCATTTGACTCTCTGCCACATGACTGGATAATCAAGTGCCTAGAAATAACAGGAGTCAGTAGAAACATCAGAAAATTTGTGCAAAGATCGATGGCACAATGGAAGACACAGTTGCAGGTCAATGGTGAGAGACTGGGAGAGGTTAATATCAAGAGAGGAATATTTCAAGGAGATTCATTATCACCACTACTATTTGTTATTGCACTGTTTCCTTCAATAATACTGAATAACTCAGGACATGGCTATCAAACATCAAAAACATCTGCCAGACTATCCCACCTCCTTTACATGGATGATCTGAAGCTGTAGGGAAAAACATCATCTGAAATAGAATCACTGCTCAACATTGTCCGTATATATAGCCAAGATATTGCAATGGAGTTTGGCTTGGACAAATGTGCCACACTTACTATCAAACAAGGAAAAATAGTGAAAACTGAAGGAATCAAGATGCCCCACGAAAATAACATTAAGAGTCTGGATGAGGAAGATTACTACAAATACTTGGGTATCCTTCAAGCTGACAACATCAAGCACACTGAAGTCAAGAAAAAGATTAGAGGTGAATACATCAAGAGAGTGAAGAAGATCTTAAAGTCCAAACTCAATGGAGGAAATACCATGAAGGCAATCAACACCTGGGCAATTCCAGTCATTAGATACACAGCTGGAATAGTGGACTGGACTCAAGCAGAACTAAAAGCAATGGATAGGAAGACCAGAAAAATAATGACAATGAATCATGCCCTTCATCCACGCAGTGACATTGACAGACTCTATCTACCAAGGCAAATAGGTGGATGTGGAATGCTGCAAGTACATCAGATGGTTGAAGAAGAAAAAATGGCTTTGGAAGAATATCTGAAGGACAATGATGAAGATGCACTGAAATTAGTATATCAGGAAGGCTTACTGACTACTGGAGAGACCAAACTGGCCTACAAGAAAGACCAAATGAAGAACAGAATAGAGGCATGGGAAGACAAAGCACTACATGGCCAGTACATTAAAAAATAGCTGGGAAAGCAGATAATAACAAGACCTGGCAATGGCTAAGAGCAGGAAAATTGAAGAAAGAGACCGAGGGACTAATTCTGGCTGCACAAGACCAAGCCTTAAGGACAAATGCATATAAAGTCAAAATTGAGAAGACAGCAACAGACAGTAAGTGCCGCCTATGCAAAGACGCTGAAGAAACAGTGGACCACCTGGTAAGCTGCTGCAAGAAGATTGCACAGACTGACTACAAGCAGCGGCATGACAAAGTAGCAACAATGGTGCATTGGAAGATCTGCAAGAAATATCATTTGCCTGTAAGCAAGAACTGGTGGGATCATAAAATAGAGAAAGTCATAGAAAATGATAAAGTTAAACTGCTCTGGGACTTCAGAATTCAAACAGACAAGCACCTGCAACATAACACCCCGGACTTAACAATTGTCGATAAGAAAGACAAAAAAGTCTGGATAGTGGACGTGGCAGTGCCTGGAGACAGCAGAATAGACGAGAAAGAACTGGAGAAGATAACAAAATACAAAGACCTACAAATAGAAATAGAAAGACTGTGGCAAAGGCAAGCAAGGGTAGTACCAATAGTAATAGGCGCCTTGGGTGCAATCCCAAAACAACTGGAGCACCACTTGAACACCATTGGCATTGACAAATTCGCCATTAGTCAATTGCAAAAGGCGGCCTTACTAGGAACTGCTTCCATCCTGCGACGATATCTGTAATACCATCAAACATCCACATCTGCCTATCCCAGGTCCTTGGTAAGGACTCGATAGGTAGACAAAAATGCCAAATCCAGTCTGAACATCTGGCTGACTGTGCGATGACAATAATAATAATAATAATAATAATAATAATAATAATAATAATAATAATAATAATAATAATAATAATAATAATAATAATAATAATAATAATAATAATAATAATGATGATGATGATGATGATGATGATGTTGGAAGGAATCTTGGAAGTCATCTAGTCCAACCCTCTGCTCAGGCAGGAAACCCTATACCATTTCGGACAAATGGCTGTCCAGTCTCTTCTTAAAAACTTCCAGTGTTGGAGCATTCACAGCTTCTGGAGGCAGGTTGTTCCACTGATTAATTGTTCTAACTGTCAGGAAGTTTCTCCTTAGTTCCAGGTTGCTTCTCTCCTTGATTAGTTTCCAACCGTTGCTTCTTGTCCTGTCTTCAGACGCTTTGGAGAAGACTCCCTCTTCTTTGGGGCAGTCCCTGAGATATTGGAAGACTGCTATCATGTCACCCCTTGTCCTTCTCTTCATTAAACTAGACATACCAATTCCAGCAACCGTTCCTTATATGTTTTAGCCTCCAGTCCCCTGATCATCTTTGTTGTTCTTCTCTGCACTCTTTCTAGAGTCTCAACATCTTTTTTACACCGTGGTGACCAAAACTGGATGCAGTATTCCAAGTATGGCCTTACCAAGTTTTCCATCTTATAGGTTATATTATCTTGTTCATTTCTTGGCAAGAAACCCATAAGCACTGATCTAGCCAGAGAATCTGAGCAGCTGAATCTGACACATCTTCATTTAGCGAGACTGGCTGACTCCCACAGCCTGGCTTTTTCAAGGCCAGATGAGGGGGAGCGTACAACATCTGGTAATGTCTGAGACATTCCACTATTGATAAAAGGCAGCTCCTACTTATTTGGTTGCTTTACTCAAATGCCTCCCTGAGACACACATGTACTCCTCTAAAGCCATCCCAACGTATAGAGGTTTAAGACAAGTAGAGATTCTTCACTTTGGAACAGCAGTTTTCCTACGGTCAGGGGTATCACAATTGAGATACCTCAATGCTCTTTGGGAGGGCATTGAGATAGAAATATTTTATCTACTGGTAGCAATGGGTTTTATTAACAGTATTTACTAGTTCCACTTATTATGAATTCTTTCACTCAGATTTTATGGATGCTTTTGCGTTTTATATATTATAAGCCACCTAGAATTTAAAAAATGGTATACAAACCAACTGATCAATACCGCAAAGCTCAGAAAAAGGCATTACTAAATAAGTACAAGTCACAAAACTCAAGGAGATATCAATTTGTGACTGTAAAGTTCAGCTGAGTGCAGACCAACCCAACTGTGCCAATCCTTGGCCAGTCTGCTAGGGGTTGTTGCATCTGTGCTCTCTGCGCAGATTCGAGAATGTGGAATGCAAGTTTTGCAAGAAAAAGGACTGCATTGAGCAACAATTGTCTTATCAGGCAGCATATAAATGTAATAAATAAATAAATAAGCCTGCTGTTTAAGTTCTATTAGCCCGAAACCAAGGAATTACATCAAAGAATCTCAAAATTTGTGAAGATTTGCAGCACAACGGACATTGGCAGCTATATCTCATTCAGGAGGTTCCCAATAAGGAGTTTCAAGATAAGGTAGTGCTTGTAACATTTTTACAGAAGCACAAACTGGAAGTTGACTTTAGATCTACACTATTGATGATCCATTTTCACAGGAACCTCCTCCCAGGTTGTTGAGGCTATTATGTCTTCTCTGCAACCACAGCAGATTATGGTTGATCTTGCCGGAAGCTGCAACGTTCATCTCTTTCCAAGGGAAACTTTCAAAAATCATTACTGAAATGTCCAAAAATTATCCTAGGAACTGATTGGCTCTTACTGCTAAGAATTGGTGTCTGAGGGGTATCAGTAATCACTGCTTCTTTGAATGATGGTGGGTTTCCACCACCTCTTGAAAAGACAGTGGTGTGCCACCCACTCAATAAATCTTAGTTCAATGCTACTGTTTTGGATAATTTTAAACCTGTCTCCAACCTTCCCTTCTTAGAAAACGTGGAGAGAATGGTGGCCCTACATCCCCAGAGACCCCTGGAGGAAGCTGGTGAGTTGGAATTCACAAGAACTCAGAGAAGTTGTTGCCAAAAGGCAGCCCTGGTGAACCGCTGTGATGAAACTGCAAAGAGCCAGTAGCCATTGAACAGCCATAGAATAAGCCGTTGTCAAGCTAGAAGAAGAAGGATGGAAGAACAAGCTGACTGAACCTGCAGGTTTATGAAATATGCTGCCTCCCAGGAGCATGGATCATAAATATGATAGAACAGCTGCCAAAGCTCTTCAAGACAATTGATTGAGACCTCCTCTTGCTTGTCCACGTCAGCGCGAATGAAAGCCCCAAAGACAATGCTCTCTCCATCAGCCCTAGGAAAGAACCTGAAGAATCTGAGGTAGTGTCTCTTTCCATTCTCCCATTTGAGGGGAAGAGCTAGAAAGAAAAGGGGAATACAACAGAAGATGTGTACAAAAGTAAGTACGTATTGTTTATTTATATATGGCTCCCCATCTCAATCACGATAGCAGCCATTTCGTGAGCCCCGTTGACCTTCCAGCTCCTGGCCCATCTAAACAGGCATGTGTTAAGGCTTGTTAGGATGCCTAAAGAGTTAGAACCACCCAGATCTTGGGGAAGTAGGCCTTCCACCTGAAAAGGCCCACTTCCTAGGTCTGTCAAGTGACATTTCTTAATAGGTGGGACCCAGAGCAAGCCCTTCTTGTTGGATCTCCCAGAGCAGGTAGGAAGCAAGCTGTCAGTTGCCTATCTTCGCTTTCTTTGAAGCTTGCTAACAACTGCCATAACCAGGGGAGAGGGGGCATTTGGGAGGGGGAGAGCACTGGAGGTGTGAAAGAATTGCTGTGCGAATTTAGGGAGTATGAACACTAACAGGAATCAGAGGTGCCAAACTGAGCCATCTTCCTTCCTCCAAGGACAGTGGCCCTGGGAAAGGAATTTACAGCGGCACCTGAGACACTATGCTCCCAAAACATCGGGACAGAGCCTTATTGGACTACTCTCTGGGGGGGGGGTTGGACGTTGGGGATTACTTTCAATATATAATTTTTGCGCTGTTTTCCTCCAGAGTTTGCCTCACTCATGCCGCACTCAGCAACTCTAGTGAAAGTACCTTTTCTCTAAGACATATGGAGTCAAGGGTCGTTCTTTCCTAGGGAGCAGGCTGGGGCCAATCTTTCACAAACAGAAAAAGGTGATCCTGCAAATATCCTGAGAAATACAGTAAGTAAAATAAAACAATATCATGAGAAGGATTGCATCTCAAAAACAATTGGGAAAAAATATTGTTTGACGCACGTTGAACTTCATCAGAGAGCTTTAAATTGAGGACTGTAGTGGGTTGAAGTAATAAATTATAAATATCATGCAGTTCAACAGAGAGAATTTGTGGACCTATTAAAAACATGGGGGGGGGAACAAGAAATTGATTCATAGGTTACAGGTTATGAGAATGGAAATAAGCAAGAGAGGCTTGAACCGTTACAGCAGGAAGGCAAGTACAATATAAGACATGGAGAACTCCTGCCATGATTGGAAAATAATATCTGAAGATTACAATTTATTACAGAGGAACAGAAGCAATAGGAAGGGTGGAGGAGTTGGAATCCATGTTAAAAATAGCTAATTTTATAAAAATGCAACAGAACAACATTATGGCACTGCAGCAAGAATGTGTTTAAAATCATTAGAGGAAGGAATAAAGGCAGTACAGATTTAGAAGTTACTAAGCAAACAATTAATAATAAAATAGAGATGATGTTTTCTAAACCAAACACCAGATCTGTCAGCCACTCTAGGTAGTCCAGACCATGAAAGCAACTCCACAGGATGTCTACAACTACTTTTATTGAGACTGGCTATAACAACAGAGTCTTACAGATCTGGTTTTATTGCTTCTACTTATAGTTCAGGTAATTAAAGAAGAGTCTGCCGGAGCCACTTTAGAACATTCTCTGGATGTTCTGGACTTGTGGGATGTTCTAGTCCTCGCTGCATTAGCAATGTAGCCTGCATACCTCCACCAAGATCATCTTTCTTACTGCCTACAAGGAAACAATCATTGTGTGGGGATTATGGTTTTCCTGTTACTTGAAAGACAGAATCTACCGAGCCCAGCCCCTCTGGCTGAGAACTTTCTCCATCAGGATATGGGGAAAGGCACAGGAGGACTAGTTATCCATGACTAGCTCCAGACTAACAAGAAGCACTTACAAAAGGGTAAGTGCAGCTTTAGGTTGCAATAGATGCTCTCAAATCCTAGGAAGAGGAGTTCAAATTGTTCTGCATTGGCTGGATCTCACTTTGCATGCTGTATACTAGTCACAAATTTAAAATTAAGTCCTACAAAGACACACTGATGTAACTGAAAATATTTAGCTTTGAGAAGGGAAGGCAAAAAAAGCTGAAAGGAACATAGTGAAAGGTCGAGGCCCATTTTCTCTTGTTCCAGAATACAGGACATAGAACAGTGGATTCCAGTATCCGGTATAAGAAAAAAGCAAACTTTCTTACAGTAATAATCCCCATGTCTTAGCTCAAGGAACCATCCACACATGGTAGATAGTAGGATATAGGTTAGCTACTATATAAGCCTGATATAGCCTGATGAATGGTCACCAATTACTCTAAAACTATTGATAGTGTTCATTTAAGGCAGGGGTGTCAAACTCGCAATGTCACATGACGTGTCGCGATGTATCACGACTTTTTTGCCATTGCCGGCAATGGGGTGGGCATGGTTTCGCTATGATGCATCCGGCCCGCGGGCCGGCAGTTTGACACCCCTGATTTAAGGCCTTGACGTCTCAAAGCAATGGGTAGACTGAAGCATCTGATTTTTCTAATAAAGAGTCTTTATAATAACTAGGCAGCTACAATAAGAAAAAAAATGATAATGCTCAATGGGTTACCATCAGAAAAGGAATCATATAGGGCAGCTTTCTATAGATCTGTTCAATCTATACCCTGAATACATAGGTCTGGAAGAAACTAAAGGCTAGAGTCAAAATCGGAGGAGTGAATATCGATAACCAGATATATATGTATGACACTATCTTGGTTGCAGAAATTTAAACAGAAGACCTAGAAAAGAGCATTCCCAAAGTAAAACAGGAATGTTAAAGGCAGCATTTAATTATGAAATTATAGAAGTAGTTGACAGTTACAGTTTTTAGGATCCAGAATTAATAAAAATTCTGGATTTGAAAAAAGATTCAGAGAAAAAATAATAGGCAAAAGGGCATAGGGAGAATCTAGACAAACTCATGAAAGACCAATAAATCTCAAACAAAATTAATGGTCAACTCAGTGGTATTCCCTATTAGAATGTACCATTGTGAGGGACAGACTTTGGACAAGAGCTGCGGGCTGGAAAAACACCTTCACCTTCCTTGAACAGCCAAGAGAACCACCCTTTAATACTAGAAGAAATCAAAGCAGGTGCCTACTGGAAGCAAGGATGAGGAAATACACCCGTGATACTTGGGGCACATGATGAGGCTGAGGCATCTATGCTGAGTAAAAGTCACAGAAGTATAAGAAGCCATCTAGGCCACCTGTCACAGGCTAAGATGGGTAGATGGATGAAATGCATCTGCAAGAATTGTGAACACAATGGAGAGAGAGGACAGCATGGAGAGCTTTTATGGAGGAGGAGGAGGAGGAGGAGGAAGGAAGGAAAGGGAGGGGGAGGGGAGGGGGAGGAGCAGCTTTGGACAGGAGACTCAATGGCACAAAGAGCAGAGGTGATGTGCAGCAGAGGCTGGGCTGCCATCTGCCAAAGGTGTTTTAATTTGGATTCCTAACACTGGGCAGAGGGTTGGGCTCCCTAAGCATCTTCTTTATGATTCTCTCACTTCATAGGATTGTTTTTTGTGGGGAAAAAGCTCAGCCTGCCTGAGTTGATCTTGTCTCACTTGCAAGGGGGCCTTCAGCAACATGTTCATATTTTGCATCCTCTTTCCATCCACACCCACAACTCCCTCCTCCCCCGCCCCAAGTCCTGTGGGGACCTCATCAGGAGAGAGGCAAGGGGGAGGGGTGTGGGGTGTGGGGGAGGGGTGTTGTTTTCTCTGCCCCCAACCCACATGGCTTTGTATGCACTACCTGACACAGCCTTCTGCCTCTCTTGAGCTTTTTTCTCTCGTACACATTTTAACTAAAATTGTTAAAATAGTTCCACATTAAATATAGAATCAAACAGAACTAATGTTTCTTGTTGGGAGGAGTGGGTGAGGGAGAAGGTGACAAGAGAGTCTGGCTAGTACAGATTGCTTCAGTCATGAATATTCATTTCGCAAGGCAGGAAAGCTAGAATCCGACATGTCCTTTCTCCCCCACCCCACCCCACCCTGCCCCTTTGCCGGCATGGAGCACAAGCAGAAGAGCCGAGGAAGTCGATGAGGCCACAGCCAAGATCTTTCTAGTCCTTAGGATACTGCCCAGAGAATCCCGCTTTTCCCTCCCTCCCCAGGATAAGCTAAAATGGAATTCTCTGCTATTCTTGAAGAGGGTTCTCCCAGGCTCAACCAGCCCTGGTCTTCATTGCAGAATGAAGAAAATAAAGATGGTAAGACTGGAATAGAGCAAACAAAAAAAGGAAACACTTTTCATTTCTAGCTTCCAGGCAGAAAAGAGAGGCCCAGGGGGAAGATTCATGTTCTCCCTGTGAGAGAATCACAGACTCCCAGAACTGAAAGGGGACTTTGCAGCCATCAGACACAATTCCTTGTTCAGTGCAGGAATCATGAGGGATTTTTTTCCCTCTTGGTTTTGATCTTTGTAACAAGCATCTAGAGCAGGGCTTTTCAACCTTTTCACCGATTGTACCACTTTTAGGATATGGCAATATTCGAGTACCACCTAGCAAGGTGTCAAAAACTTGATGACCAAAAAAAAAACTGTTCAAAGTTGCAATTGCACTGAAATGACTTATGACCATTTTTCACACTTATGACCATTGCAGCAACAGGGTCATGTGATTTATATTTGGATGCTTGGCAACTGATTCATATTTATGATGGTCACAGTGTCCCAGGGTCATGTGATCCCCTTCTGCAACCTTTTGACAAGCAAAGTCAATGGCAGAGCTGCTGGTGGCCAAGTGCTAACTAAGGCGGGACTTCCTTCCCTGCCTCCCTTCCCTGCCTCCCTTTTTCTCATTCCCATCTCCTTCTGAAGGAAGAATTTGAACCCACCCCCCCATATTTTCCCTCTTCCATATATTGATCAAACAAGGGAAGGCCTCCAGACACAGAAAAGACAAGCTGCTGAGTGAACTAGCTTAAAAAGGCACATTTCCCTTTAAGAATTAGCTACTGGCTAGAAAGGAAAGTAAGGAGCCCAGCCGGCACTTAAGGAAGAAAAAAAATGTAAGTACTGGCTGCAGGCTAAGGCAGCCTCCCCAAATGGCTCCATTCATAAGTAAAATCTGCAGCTCCAGAGGACTCTCTCACTGTAAGTCCTTGCCTGCGCTGGCTCTTTCCCTTCCCCACTACATTTGGCTAGGCAGGGCTGCGTACCACCTGCCACTCATTAATGTACCACAAGTGGTACGCGTACCACAGGTTGAAAAGCCCTGATCTAGAGCAAGAAAGGCTTTCAGAGATCCCCGTTGGATCAGAATACACACACAAGTGACCCATCACTTATAGAAAGACAGCCCAGAAGAACCAACAGGCTAAACCCTGAAGCCCATCCAAAGCTGCAAGGAGCAGAGGGGCTAACCCAAGGCTGCAAGGCAACCCACTCAGCCAGCTCCTCTCTGCCTCTCTGCCTTGTGCAAAAGCTGGAAGAGGCTTCTGCAAATGGACAGCGGTGCCTCTCCTGACTCTGACAAGGGAAGGCTCTGAGGTGATGCCAGGACTTTGTTTTTGCCTCTGTCTCAACCAAGAGGACCCTCAGCGTGAAGCTCTTTGTTGAGGTGAATCTAGGTCACCTCTCACAGGATAAGAGAGAGGGATGAGCCCCTATCTGGCAAGCTCATGGAGAAGCAGCCAGCTGGATGGTACAGGTCAACAAGTGTTGCTTGTGACACTGAGTGAAATCATCCATCAACAGGAGTAAGGTAGCATCAATATGCTGATGATACCCAGCTGTACAATTTCCCGGGGATGAGATTGGCCCCAGCCTTGCTGGCCTTCTGGAAGGCCTTAAACCAGTGGTGTCAAACTGCTGGCGCATGGGCCAGGTGTGTCACACAAAAGCCGCGCCCAGCCCAGCTCCGGCAAGGGGGGAAAAGTCGCGATACGTCCCAACACGTCACGTGACGTGGCGAGTTTGACACCCCTACCTTAAACCTTGGTTTGGCCATCAGGCCAGGGAATCCCATGGAAGTGGCAGGGAGCCCATTAAATGGTTGCACTTGTTTAACTTTAGATCCCACTCTCTCATGTTTTTGTTAGTTTTTAACTATTTTAATTGTGTTTTAACGGTCTTGTTTTTAAAATGGCTGTATATATTTGTGAGTGGGGCTTTTTTTTTGTTTGTTTGTTGACTGTGCATGCTGCCCAGAGCCACAGTGTGAGTTGGGCAGCTATATAAATTTAATAAATAAACAAACAATAAAATATGAGCTGCTGTGCGCCTAGGCTGATCCTGATAGCCCCATGCTGCATTTTGGAGAGCAGAGGGGAGGGGAGGAAAATACTCCCAGGCTTTCCTTGCTGTTCCCCTCAGAGACACGTTCTTCCAACACCGTCTCCCCCGTTTTTGTGGTCTAAAATGGCCATCTGGTCAGGACAGGCATTCATTCAACAGGGAGAGCTCTTGCCAGGCTTCAGACATCCCTCTGGTTAGCAAGCTCATTGGCCAAAGCATGGGGCTGTTCTCAGTCCCCCCCCCCATATTACTCCTATCAGAGTGTCTGGGGAACATCTATTGATTTCACATTTTAATTGAAACCCGTATACATTGTATACATCCACCAAACCAAGACGCTAACCAGTATGGATTCATCTTTTCTTTTTTTGCAATTTGTCAAGTTTTGCCATTAGCTACCCCCAAATAAAGTCATGACATGAAGTGCCCTTTGGAAGGGAAAATGCACACAGCAATTGCATTCTAGAAAACATATTGCCAATGAGGGGGGCAGACCAGGGGCAGCCAGCATTTGCCAAGCAGTGCTGAACTTGATTTGCAATGGGTGGGTTGCAGGACGTGTGATGTCCTTTGTCTTAAGAGTGGGGAGGGGGTGTTGAGCAGAGAAGGTGCCTTAAACCTGGCAAAGGCTCCCCCCTCCCCCTCCCATCCTTTGCTTGCCGTCTAGCTATCTAGCAGTCTAATTTTATTCATGTCATTTTGGGAGCTTGCAGGCTGCATCTTGGATGAGGGAGAAGTGATACATGCAGGAATGTACATTTTCATGCGAGTCTTTAAAAATCACAAACCAAAACAAGAATGGAATTCTTCATCAACGTCTGCTTGAATGCTACAGATGTTCTCTTTCTAGTCTTCAGCAGTGGCCCAGAGGAGCACAGATGTTTCTGGCTTTGGAACAGCTGGAGGGCCCAATGTAGGTTCCAAGGGACAGAAGGGGATCCTCCTAATGGGGGAAGGGGGGGGCTTTCCAGACTGTTTTCCAGACTGCTGCATGACCAGCATTAATATTTTCATCAAGAACAACCAGCAGTAAGAGATGCACTTTGAAGTGCAAGCCCATCTTGTCCCCAGGCGTAGCTGAGACCCACCAGGCAGCACAGGGCCTCTCTCGGGAACACCAGGCTTCATCTCGAGGCTTCTGCAGTTGGGTTCTGCAATCTCAATTCCCCTGGGCCAGAAGGCTTCCCTTCCTGGGCTTGGAGCCACTAATCCTGAGAAATCAGCTAGAAGCTGACAGGCTACATGATCTTGTTGTGGCAGCACACGCTCCTCCGTGTGAAGAAAACACCCTGGGCTGGAGAGAATCTGCCGAATACTGGATTTCATGTCCTGGAAAAGCACCATCTGCCAAGGAACGTCAGCTGCCATGAAGGATAAGCTGGGCCGCACAGAGTGAACTTGCTCACCTCTCGTCACCCACCATTTCTCACCTGCTTAGGGCAAAGGGAGAGCTCAATCCTGCCTGGGCTAGTCCAGTCCCCATGTGGGAGAATCAGCTTGGGAAAGGGCCAGAAAGTTTCCATTTTAGATTCTGTGGTGTACTTTGGAAAGATTCCCTTAAGCATAGGCCAAGCTTGCTTTCTTTTCCTAAACTAATGGGAGCAATCCTACTTCCTCAGTTCCTTCAGCAGACAATGGACAAAGAGTCTCCTGCACATACAGTGGGTAGTACAAGATAACCTTTATTGTCATTTTTTCTTTACTGTGGGCACAACGGCACACATCAAAAATGAAATTTAGTTGCCCACTCTCAAAGTGAAACACATACATGACACACACCTAACATACTATATACAACATATGTATAGACCCACACCCTTACATATACATAACAAATAAATATTAAACACTGTCCATCTTGAATATATAACGGAAGGAGGAAGCTTGAGCGTTCACAAGGTTAATGCTGTATGGAATGAAACTATGGCTGAATCTGGATGTTCTGCTATGGATACCATGAAGCCCCTTCCTCCCAGAAGGTAACAAGGAAAACAGGTCGTGAAGAGGATGTGTCGTGTCCCAGACAATCTTGCAGACCCTGCTCAAGCAACGCTTCTGTACTATGTCTGGGATGGGAGGGAGGGAACTGCCAATGATCTTTTCAGCCGTCCTCACCACTCTCTGCACCGCCTTCCTGTCTGAAGCAGGGATGCTTCCAAACCAGACTGTGATGCTATATGACAGGATGCTCTCGATCGTCCCTCTGTAGAAAGTGGTCAGGACAGGGGAAGGAAGATGTGCTTTTCTCATGTGACACAGAAAATGCAGGTGCTGCTGTGCCCGCTTCACCAGTGTCTCGCTGTTGAGCGACCAAGCCAGCCTACTCATTAGCTGCACACCCAGGAATTTGATGCTGGTAGCTATCTTACTGATTTCTAGTGGAATCATCCCTTTCTGTGATCTTTGAGAAATTGTGGAGGTAGAAGAAGTGCCAGTGGAGTAGGGAAGATCAAATGTTGTTTCTACCTTCAGAAAGGGGAAAGAAGAGCCCCATCAGCTTAATACGGATCCTACGTGATCAGTGGCACAGACGACCCAACAAGGAGACTTGATAGAGAATGCATTGCCTATGTAAGAGATGGATGAACCCAGAGGAATTGGATGGTGGGGTTCATGGGGAATTCAGTCCTGATCAAATGGTCTAGCCCTAACCAAACAGGTTTCATTAATAGGACACAACATTAGTTGAAACAACACAGAAAAGACAAATGATTGCCATGCTTACATGGGTGCAAGGATGCAGTCCAAATGCAGTGGGATTGCATGCTGCACTGCAAATCTGCTGCTATAGATGACTGTAGGTTGCTATGGAAATGCCACTATTATGATATGCACCTGTAAAAGAAAACTTTTGGGGGATTTTCTACTTGGTTAGAAAAGTGTAAATGGCCAGTATATAGATTAGCCAATGGGATTGCACCTGAGCTTCCTTGTGTGAAATTGACTATATAAGCCCTTGCACTTGGGCTCTTTCACCTAGCTACATTACTAAATGTGTCCTTGCGTGTCTGACCAAGACACTGCAGACAAGGTAGGCCAGGCTAAGAACCCAGGGCCATGTAGGCCTTCAAGTCTGAATGCGATCTCCTCCCACATTTCATTTTTGTGCGAATTAAGGAAGGCCATGTTTGAGAGATTTTTCTCAAGTTACTTTCCTGACCCAGGTTCAAGCCCCTTTTCTCTGACTGTTGTCTTGATAGCAGCTCTTCCTCCTGTCCTCCATTTCCTAGGCTGTCTACATAGACTTGGGTTTTTGGAGACTTTCAACTCGTGTCCTGAAAGGAAAAACAGATCTGAACTTTACCACCTGGGTGGCGGAGAAGAGAGAAGGTTGTGGAGGGGGGGGGGGTCTTCAGAGTATTTCTCCAGCACTTAGGAGGAATCAGCAGGTGTTAAATGATGATGAAAAAGTAACTTTGCAACCAATCCTCATAATTACGACCTTTGCAGGTCTGTAACACAAAGGAAAGTACGATCATAAGCACAGCCACAGTTTCACTTAGTGACCACTTTGCTTGATGACTAGTTGCTGATCCCAGCTGGCATTGCTAAATGAGGACTGTATGGTACCTTGCTCAATAGTAGCAACTGTGAGAGGGATCTCCAGTCTTAGTGGACAATCACTTAAATATGAGCCAGCACAATATGCTGCAGCTGCCAAAAAGGCCAACACAGTGCTAGGCTGCATTAACAGAGGGATAGAATTAAGATCACGAGAAGTGTTAATACCACTTTACAATGCCTTGGTAAGGCCACATTTGGAATACTGCATCCAGGTTTGGTCACCACGATGTAAAAAAGATGTTGAGACTCTGGAAAGAGTGCAGAGAAGAGCAACAAAGATGATTAGGGGACTGGAGGCTAAAGCATATGAGGAACGGTTGCTGGAATTGGGTATGTCTAGTTTAATGAAGAGAAGGACGAGGGGTGACATGATAGCAGTGTTCCAATATCTCAGGAGCTGCCACAAAGAAGAGGGAGTCAAGCTATTCTCCAAAGCACCTGAAGGCAGGACAAGAAGCAACGGATGGAAACTAATCAAGGGGAGAAGCAACCTGGAACTAAGGAGAAACTTCCTGACAGTTAGAACAATTAACCAGTGGAACAACCTGCCTCCAGAAGTTGTGAATGCTCCAACACTGGAAGTTTTTAAGAAGAGACTGGACAGCCATTTGTCTGAAATGGTATAGAGTTCGCCAAAGTCAACAAAAAATTAGCTACCGGTTCTGCCGAACTGGTGCAAACCAGCTGAATCCCACCACTGCTTGAAGGCTTTTAAAGGTAACATTGAGTACTTGGAAGGGAATCGGGAAGCTGACAGGCAATCTTAAGCAGTGACTAGGAGGAGGTCTAATTTTCCATTATCTGGGTTGTCCAACCATCATTTCACAACTGCATTTTATACCAGCTGCAGGTTTTGGATGAGCTTCAAAGGCAGCCCCACTTACAGTACATAAAAACAATTAATAATTTAAAAGATCTAGAGATTAGGACATGAGTTAAGCTCTCTAGGGCATCAACAGCACTGAAAAAAGTGAGTTATGACTGTGTTTCACACTTATGACCATTGCAGCCTCCCCATGGTCAGGGGATCAAAACTCAGATACTTGGCAACTGGCATGTACCTATGACAGTTGCCGTGTCCCGGGATCGTGTGATCCCCTTTCATAACCTGACAAGCAAAGTCAACAGGGGAAGCCAGACTCACTTAACAGCCGTGTTAATAATATAATAACTGCAGTGATTCGCTTAATGATGGGCAAGAAAGGCCGCAAAATGGGGCAAAATTCACTTAACAAATGACTCAATTAGCAACAGAAATGTTCGGCTCAGTTGTAGTCGCACATCAAGGATTATCTGTACTGGGGGGAAAAGAAGAAGAAAGAGGAAGACCTTGACAAATGTGGTGTAGGTGAATTTCCAAATTTTGCTTTTCTTTTTGGGGGTGGAGAATGAAAATGCCTCAGACAAACACCCCACTAACTTACAGGAATATAAAGGAGGAAGGAGGAGAAGCATAATCATAATCGTACATGTACAATTATGTTACTAGCGCCAGTCTAAATAAAAGCCATTTTTAGAAATTGCAATTTTCTGGAGAAAAAAACTGTTCCACTGGTTGATTGTCCTCACTGTCAGGAAGTTTCTCCTTAATTCTAGGTTGCTTCTCTCTTTGGTCAGTTTCCCACCATTGTTTCTCGTCCTTCTCTCTGGTGCTTTGGTGAATAACGTGACCCCCTCTGCCTTGTGGCAGCCTCTCAAATACTGGAATACTGCTATCATGTTGCCCCTGTTTCTTCTTTTCTTTAGACTAGCCAAACCCAAGTCCCGCAGCTGTTCTTCGTATGTTTGAGTCTCCAGGTCTTTGATCATCTTAGTTGCTCTTCTCTGAATTTTTTCAAAACTCTCAACATATTTTTTGTGATATGGTGACCACAATTGGCTGCAGTATTCCGGGTGTGGTCTCACTAGGGTTTTATAAAGCGGTACTAATACTTCGCGTGATCTTGATTCTATGCCTCTGTTTATACAACCCAGGATTGTATTAGCTTTTTTGGCTGCTGTTGCTGCACACTGCTGGCTCATAATTAAGTGATCGTCCTCTAGGTCCTAGGACTCCAAGGTCCCTCTCACAGTTACTGTTTTTGAGACAGGTCTCACCTAATCTTACTTAAACCTTTGGTTTTTCCTGCCTAAATGTAAAGCTTTGCTTTTCTCCACATTAAAACTCATTTTGTTGGATAGGGCCCATTGTTCAAGTTTGTCAAGATCTTTTTGAATCCTGAGCTTGTCTTCTGGGGTGTTGGCTATTCCTGCCAGTTTAGTGAAATCTGCAAAACTGATTTCTATTCCCTCATCTAAGTCATTGATGAAGATATTGAAGAGTACTGGGCCTAATAAGGAGCCTTGTGGTACCCCACTGCTTACTTCTCTCCATTTGGATGTAGTACCATTGAGAACTACTCACTGAGTATGGTTTGTCAGCCAGCTACAAATCAATTTGGTGGTGATGCTGTCTGTCCCACCTTTTTCTAGCTTACTAAGCAGCAGATTGTGGTCTACTTTGACAAATACCTTACTGAAATCTAAGTATACTATGTCCACAGCATTTTGCTGGTCTACTAATTTAGTCACTTTATCAAAGAATGAAATAAGATTGGTTTGGCATGATCTGTTTTTGACAAACCCGTGCTGGCTGCTAGTTATAACTTTCTTTGCTTCTAGTTGTTTGCAGTTCTGTTTTTTGATTATCTGTTTTCCATGAAATCTCTTTCCTAATCTGGTCTGCCTCATAATGGTGACACAAGATCCATCATCAGTCATCAAGAAGAAGAAAAAGAAGGCTGTAGGTGTTGAGGGCTCCCACTTGAGGGGCGCAGAAGCTTCCATTTTGCCGTCTTGGAAGGCTGAGATGAGGGATGTTAATTCCATGGAGAGAAATATAAAATAGTTAGGGCACAATGCACGTTGGGGGATTCATGGGTTCATGGTCCGGGCTCTAATTCACTGCAAGACTAACGTCACAATGGCTTGTAACAGAAGCCTCTTTGGGCTAATAAGTTAACCATCAAAGCAGCTGAACTGCTGCATCCCCTATCTTTCCTGCAGGTGCTATGGGATACGTTTTCTTGGACTTTATGTCTGATTTGGCACACATCAAACTTCTGGATGCCATTTTGCTAGTAGTTGTTGACCTTTTCTTTAAGATGGGTATTTTATCCCCTGCTGAGGCCTTCCCTCCACCTCTGAGACAGACCCATGCTTATACACTATCTTTTTCTGGCCTGCCCAATCACCTCATTTTGAACAGAGGCTCATGGCTCACAGCTTATTTTTTGGAAGGCCATTTTTGCCTCAGTGTTAACATTTGTAAACTGCTAAAAGAGTGCTTTAAAGCACTATGGAGCAGTATATAAATCTAAGTGCTACTGCTATTGTCAAGTTTCCTTCTCCTTGACTCATGCTGAAATTGACTATTTCTTAACCATTGCAATCCAGTGGTGAAAGGAAGGGGACAAGCCCTACCCTGAAATACCCTTTCAGTTGCTATATAAGCGAGCATCAAGGCACCTGGTCTAAGCTCCATGACTTAGTTTGTCCACAAAGAAGGGTTCTTTCTACATATGGCTAACATCCAACATTACTGAATGCCTCCTGACTACCTGTCATTACCGAGGACTCCCATTTTCTTCCAGAACTGACAGCCATACAGGGATTCCACGGGGGATATCTGGTTCATGCCAAAACCTTTTACAAGCATTCCACTAGCTGTCATCATTAGGCAGTAATCTTGGAAAAAGATATGTATAGTTGTAAGTATGTAATAAACAAATTTATATGACTGCCCACCTAGCTGCTGGAACACTCAGTAGTAAACAGAAAATTAAAAAATCCAAAACCAATTAAAAAGAACCAAGTCAAGTCTCCTTGCCAAGATGAGAAATGCTTACAGACCAGGCTCCATTAACATCCTGGCCTCTGTGCCTTGGAGGAAAGCCAGATCAAGACCCCACCTGAGACTCTAAGGGGAGGCTGTTCCCTAAGGCAGGTGCTATGAGAGAAAAGCCATGCTTCCTTTCCTAGGAGCCATCAAATGACCAGCTGGCACTACTTCATCTGGAAATCCAGATCTAGTAAGACAGGCAAACATCTCTGGCGGTCCACAAAAACTTGATCCTGTGCCATGTAGGCCTTTATGGTGACAACCGGCACTTTGAATTGCCCCCAGAAGTCTACATTGAGCTTGTATATCTCAGGTAGCTGAGTGCTACATAAGCATCCCATAATGCACCCAGTACTGCATTCTAAACCAACTGAGTCTTTGGAATGTTCAAGGCCAGCCTCTTCTACAGCGCGTTGCAACGATTCGGTTGAGAAATGACAAAGGCACAGGTGGCCTTGAGCATTGCCTCCCCAAGTAGAAATGGGCAGAACTGAGGCACAGGATGCATTGATGCAAAGGTCAGCATGGCCACAGCTGCCCTCTGTTCCTCAAGCAGGAGCCACAAATCCAGGAAGACCCTAGATTCATACTTCCTCTGCCTAGTGAAGTGTGACTCCAATCTACAGTTAATGATGGAAAATCACCTGCTGTGGTGGACTCTACAATTGACTCAGTGTTGTGGTAGTGGAGTCAAAGACGCTGGGAAAATCCCTCAATGGCACCACTTGGATGGCCATTCAGGGGAACCCTAGAAATGACCTTGAAGAGGCATGCAGCAATTAGCAAGCCATGATGTAAGCAGAAAAAAAGCAAAAAAAAAAAAAACACCTTAAAACTATCTTAGCATTCTTTGGTATAAGAAGGAACGATAGAGGGAGGGAAAATGCTGTTGGGTTTTCAAAGTTCTGTTACTCTAATCCAGGGGTTTCCAAACTTGACAACTTTAAGACTTGTGGACTTCAACTCCCAGAATTCCCCAGCCAGCATGGGTGGCTGGGGAAATTGGGAGTTGAAATCCACAAGTCTTAAAGAGCCCTACTCTAGTCTATATCATGCCAGGACAGTAACATCACCCCTATTCTACCCCTGCCAGGGATCATCGACAAGAATGAGGCAAAGTGACTGGAGCTGGTGCGTTGTCCATATCTTCAAAATGGTGAACAGAAGCATCTAATGATTTACAAATCATATAGTCCACATCAATCCCTAGGAAGATTCTAGAACAGGATAATAAGACCTAAAAATAATCATGTGGTTATCTGGTTCAGGGTCTTGTGCATAACAGGTCAGCTGCGTTATAGCAATCTATTGTAATTTTCATAGGTCAACATGGAATTATCAATAAGTCTGCCTACATTAATTTTAATTATTTATTCTTTCTGTAATAGATTGTGGGAATAAGGGGAAAATAATACATCCTAATGTATTTGACGAAACATCCTCTGATATTCCAATTAGGAAGTTAACAATAGACTGGATGGCATAACGGTTGTGTGGACACATCACTTGTTTGAAATCATTCTTAATTTTTTTTTCCAATGGTTCCTCATCAGGCTTGACTGAGGTACTAAACAGATTGTCACATGCTTCAATTCTGACCACCGTACACTTCAATGTCTTTTAATAATGATGATGAATAGGTGGAAATAATGCTTATCAAATGTGTAGATAAATTGGGAAGGGAGAGTTTAATGGCAAGAAGACAGAAATAACTTTCAAAACTATCCCAATAGGTTAGAGAGATGGGCTGAAAATAACAGAATGAAATCTAGCAAGGCAGGTGCAATGTTCTTCACACAGGAAACAGAAAAATGATTCAGCAGCGTGAGGTGGCTGCAAAGAGGACAGTGGAAATTTTAGGTTGCATCCACCAAGATATCCAGGGAGGTTCCACTTTTCTCTGATTGGTTAGGTCTTATTTTGAGCCCACCTTAAAGGACAAGGGGGAGAAATGAGAGCAGAAAGAGGGAAAGAGGCAGATGAGTTATAATTGAGGGGGTAGAATCGCATTCTGCCAACATCTCAGAGAAGTCAGAGATGTTCTGTTCATTCCGTAGGGCAGAACAGAATGAACGAGTCATAGTTTTCAGCTCTAGGAGGGCAATTCCAGTGAAAAAAAGCAGGAGAGACCATCCCGATTCCTGTCTTTCTCCTTCTTCCATTAGAATAGAATAGAATAGAATAGAATAGAATAGAATAGAATAGAATAGAATAGAATAGAATAGAATAGAATAGAATAGAATAGAATAGAACCTTGGAGGTCTTCTAGTGTCCAGCCCCCTGCTCAAGCAGGAGAACCTATACCATTTCAGACAAGTGACTGTCTAGCCTTTTCTTAAAAACCTCCAGTGATAGAGCACCCAGAACATCTGAAGGCAAGCTGCTCCACTGGTTAATTGTCCTCACTGTTAGGAAGTTTCTCCTTAATTCCAGGTTGCTTCTCCCTTTGGTCAGTTTCCAACCATTGTTTCTTATCCTGCCCTCTGGTGCTTTGGAAAATAATTTGACCCCTTTTTCTTTGTGGCAGCCCCTCAAATACTGGAATACTGCTATCACGTCACCCCTATTTCTTCTTTTCTTTAGACTAGTCAAACCCAAGTCCTACAGCCGTTCTTCATATGTTTTAGTCTCCAGGCCTTTGATCATCTTAGCTGCTCTTCTCTGAATTTTTTCCAAAGTCTCAACATCTTTTCTGTGATATGATGACCAAAATTGGTTGCAGTATTCCAGGTGTGGTCTTCCTAGAGTTTTATAAAGCGGTACTAATTCTTCGTGTGACCTTGATTCTATGCCTCTGTTTATACAACCCAGGATTGTATAAACTTTTTTGGCAGCTGCTGCACACTACTGGCTCATAGTCAAGTGATCGTCCACTAGGACTCCAAGGTCCCTCTCACAGTTACTGTTTTTGACCCAGGTCTCGCCTAATCTGTACTTATACCTTTGATTTTTCCTGCCTAAATGTAAAACTTTGCTTTTCTCCACATTAAAATTCATTTTGTTGGATAAGTCATTTATGAAGATATTGAAAAGTACTGGACCTAAGATGGAGCCTTCTGGTACCCCACTGCTTACTTCTCTCCATCTGGATGTAGTACCATTGAGGACTACTCATTGAGTACAGTTTGTCAGCCAGCTACAAATCCATCTGGTGGTGATGTTGTCTATTCCATCTTTTTCTAGCTTACCAAGCAGCAGATTGTGGTCTACTTTGTCAAATGCCTTATTGAAATTTAAGTATACTATGTCCACAGTGTTTCACTGGTCTACTAATTTAGTCGCTTTATCAAAGAATGAAATAAGATTGGTTTGGCATGATCTATTTTTGACAAACCTGTGCTGGCTACTGGTTATAACTTTGTTTGCTTCTAGTTGTTCACAGATCTGTTTTTGATTATCTTTTCTAGGATCTTCCCAGGTATTGATGTTAAACTTAGTCTGCAGTTTCCTGGGTCTGTTTTTTTTTACCTTTCTTGAAGATGGGAACCACATCAGCCCTTTTCCAATCCTCAGGTACTTCCCCGGTGCTCCAGGATTTTTGAAAGATATGGTGCAATGGTTCTGAGATAACATCTGCCAGCTCCTTCAGAACTCTGGTATGTAGTCTGTCGAGTCCCGGTGATTTATATTCGTCAAGGTGGATAGGTGTTCTCTTACTGTTTTCCTACTTATTTTAAATTTTGTTTCTAGTTTGTTTTTTGCAGTAGGTTTTTTTGGTATGTTGGACTATAATTTCTTTTCATGTGAAGATTGGTGCAAAGAATGAGTTAAACAGCTCTGCTTTCTCCCTACTGCCTGTTACTTCCTTGCCATCTTCTCTCTTTAGTGGACCTACAGTTTCCTTGACTTTTTTCTTGTTATTAATATGTTGAAAGAAACTTTTTTTATTATCCTTGATTTCTGTTGCAAGTCTTTTTTCATTATGAGCCTTTGCTTTCCTGACTTCGTCTTTGCATGTTCTGGCTGTCTGCTGATAATTAGCTTTAGTTTTGTGTCCCTCTTTCCATTTTTGTACTTGTCCTTTTTGTCTTTCAGTTTGTCTGAGAGATCTTTTTGCAGCCATGCTGGTTTCTTCTTGACTTTCTTGGGGTTTTTTTTCAGTGGTATTGTGCTGGACTGGGCTTTAATGATAGCATTTTTCAGAGTTTCCCATGCTTTTTGAGTTGTTTTCCCTTTTAGGATTTTCATCCATGGAATCTTTCCTATGTTCTCTCAGTTTAAGACATTGGTTGAATTGCTTGCGTTTGCATTATATTGAATTCCAGTATGACGTGGTCACTTTCCCCCAAGGTTCCGGCAACTTCAACTCCCTCTATCACTTTTTCTCTATTAGTAAGAATTAGGTCTAGTATAGCTTTATTTCTAGTTCCCTCCTCCACCTTTTGGATAACAAAGTTGTTGGCTAGGTTGGTTAGGAATATGTTTGATCTCTCACATGCTGCAGAGTTTGTCTCCCACTTGATATCTGGATAGTTGAAGGCTCCCATTACTACTGTGGTATGCTTCCTACATATGTTTGTTAACTGGTTGGCAAAAAGTTCATCTATTTCTTCTGATTGGTTGGGTGGCCTGTAATATACACCTATGGCAATGTCACTTTTTTTTCCCTTTCATATTGACTCATATACATTCTGGAGGGGTTCTATCTTTGATCATTTGCATTTCTGTAGATATGCAGTGTTCTCTTATATATAGTGCAACTCCTCCTCCTCTATTTCTTTTGAACGATTTGTATCCATCCATCAGTACATTCTAGTCATGGATTTCATCCCACCAGGTTTCTGTAATGCCAACTATGTCATACCTGCCCTCGTGTACTATTGCTTCTAGTTCACCCTGTTTGTTCCCCAAGCTTTGAGCATTTGTATACAAGCATTTAAGACTTTTATGCCTCTCCGTGGGTATGTTTCCTGCATCTCCTGATTATTGTTTGAGTTTTTCTTTTTTTTCTCATCACTCCCTACCTCATTGTTTGATTTGTTTTCTTGGGATTTGTGATTGGTTTTGTGTTCTAGAGATTCTAAAGATTGGTCACCCTTCCCCCTCAATTTTAGTTTAAAACACTTCTGGTGAATTTGGCCAATTTTCTTACGAGTACATTTTCCCCTGTTTTTATAAGGTGCAGCCCATCGTTCGCCAAGAGGGATGGGCTGCACCTCACGAAAACAGCAAGTTTGACCAGCGAGTTTCAATCCTGGGCCTTTTCCTTCTGAGATGGCACAAAGGATGCAATTTACCCTCTCTTTCTTGCTTAGAGCTTCATGTTCCCCCTTCCCGGATGGGAAAAAGGCAGGTGAGGGGCTTCTTTTTCATCCAAGGATCCTGGATATAATCCCCTTACTTTTCAGTGGGCAGGAAGATGCCCCTCCTCTTGGCAAAGCAGGGCCGGGCTGGCCTGGTTGGGTCTTCCTGCTTCCTTTCATTGCCTCCCCAGCCCTCTTTTGCTCTGAGTCTACCGGGTTTGCACAGAGTAATTTACTGGCAAAATCTCTCCCAGAATCCAGCTTGAAACCAAGCTGTAAAAACAGCTGAGAGTGTAAATAATTCATGCCGACAATATGACTTTTTTATGTAAATTCAGTGCATTAACCCTCTATTATAATGATGGACGACAAATATAGGGAGCGTTGCCTTGGTAAGAGCTAATGGATGGCCACCATAAATTCACTGCACATTTTATTGTGTTGCTGGAAATTGCGCCTTCAGGCAGTGCTGTTTACTTTTATGTAAAACTCTGGGTTCCCTAAATATTACAAATATTTTACATTCAACTCCTCAGCATTTCAGTGGAGAGCACAAATCAAGCTTTCTCCATGCAAGTTGTAATTAAAGGTTTGTTGTTTTCTTTTCTAGGGACAATTATCTAGAACTATAAAGAGATATATTTCCTCTCCCAACTGTTTAGTCATTGGTTGATCTAAAATTCATTTAAAGAAGAAGAAGAAAAAGCAGCTGACAGGCACTTAAAGGTCTGCGCCTGAAGTTGGGCATCCCAGGACACCTCCCCCCCCTTTCTCTTTGGTTTACTTATTCCTTTATTACACACAGAATATTTAACACACGTATTATCAATACAATCTATACCTAGTTTTTAACACATACAGTACATTTTTGGATTCTTTTAGTAATTCTCTTAGTAATCAATCAAAAATTGAGCTAATTGGGGAAATATTTTGATCGAGATATCCCAACTGTCAAGTCTGAGTGCCGCTGATAGCAAAAGGACTGGAGAAATCAAATTCTGATATCAGAGTGACTTAGGATATAACTCCCTGTTTCTGAACTTGGTGGCAAGACTTCAAAGCAAGAAAAAGGGCAATTTTTGAACTAAGATGCCTCAAATGGGCTACTTACAGATTTCGCCCAAAATCCAGGACTCATCACTCCCATGGGTGTGAAATTTGGAAAAGCTGTAGCCATTTCAGCGCTGCTATGCTGCCATGGTCAGACAAAGTGATGTGATAGCCATTTCCAAAGCTCCCTGTTAACTTCCCACAAGTAAAGTCAGTAGGAAAGGTAGTGGAAGTTGCAAGTCCAAAGCCAGCAGGCAGATAAATGCTGCTACCAAGTGGAGGTGGGAGTGAGGGGTGTGCAAGACTTGCTCTGCCTTGCTCCCCTCCTGGAAGCTAACAGCGCGAACCAGATTCCAACTGCCTCTGTTCTTTCTCAACTGTCAATCCCCCCCTCCTAATTTCCCTCCATAAAAGGTATATAGTATATTGCCCATTTGTTTTCCCCCCTCCCTCTCTCTTTGATGATAGAATGCCAGCAAGGCAACCAGACAAAGCTGGTGGTCCTGACAAGTGCAACAAGAATTAGCGAGCATGAGTGAGGGTGTTGCATGGCTTGGAGAGGGTGCACGGGGGGGGGGGGGGTTCAATTGGCTGGCGCAGCGGGAGCACAGGGGGAGGGGGGGAGGAGGTCTCGGTAGGGGACACTAACCCAAGGAACTTGCGGCCTTTCCTGCCAGCTTCCCCCCTGACTTTCTTCCTGTCAACTTCCCATAAGCAAAGTCAGTGGGGAAGCCAGCCGGAAGTCTTTGCTACTGCTCCCCCTGTTTTTTGCTCACCTGTGGTCATTCTGTTGATCTGTTTAGCTCAATAAATATCTCCACCACAGTGATGCAACAGGTCACATGTTGTCTGTGTTTGTATATGTGTGTGTGTATTTGTGTACTTGTTCTGAAGTAACTGTGAATTCCTGTCTGTCCTCCATTACACTCGGCCATCATCATATCTGCAGAGAGGGGTCTGCCTTCAAATGCACCCTCTCTCTTCTTTTTTTTGCCAGGTGCCTGGCTTGGAGCAGGCCAGGCTGCTGGGCAACGAGTTACATCCTTCGTGATCCTGTTCTTTCTGCTTCTCACAAACCTGTTTTAGGAGAAGCTCCTTCCCATTTCCCTTCCGAGATTAAGATCAAGGATCTAATCAGCTTACTGTTATCTTGTCCCCATTTGCTGACACTTATGGTTTTCTCCTGTTTGCCCAAGTTCAGAGCATGAATAAATTATTCTTGCTAGCTACTTGGGTAGATATACTTTGTTCAAATTTACCTTATATTTTAAATCAGCGATCAACACTTTGTTCTGTGACACTGAGTTCCAGCATCTGCCTGAAAAAAAATGCCTGCACATGCTTGCCTCATTTTTCTTCCTGGGATCCCACTTTCCACTTCTAGATTCTCTTTTGCCAGTTGCTTTTTTTTAAGTCCCGGGGGGTCGTATCCCTACCTACATCTTCCAGTTAATTCCCACATGACTTCTTTTTGCTTAGCCTCTGTCTCTGAACTGGTGTCCTTTTGTGCTGCTCTTCTCCTCCTTCCCTGAGTAGACAGCCAAAGCCACCAGCATGCATGCGTATTTTATCTCGAGACTTCAGGAAGCCTTGTATGCCTGAAGACCGATGCCAGAGGCCAGACAGTGGAGCTGAGCTGAACACCGGTCCAAAAGAAGAGGAACTTAAGAATGCCAGACACTCAGAAAGGTCTGTCGGTGAGCCTGATCATGGGCACAAAAGTCATGGGTTGGTATCTATTGCAGTGAGAAGCATCTGTGTCTTTTAAGCAGGACTACAAAGGATTGGGCGGGAGACCAGGTGCTAAAGCCACTTGCCTAGAAATTGTACTGAGTCAAAAATTGTTGATCTTTACTGTCCTTTTTCAATCACCCCACAGGCTTTGACTAAAATTAAAGCAGAAGAACTAGTTGGAGACCGTTCCCACATGGTGACCAGAATGACTGTGAGCTTTCTCACCAACAAAAGCACAACCATCTGCCAAGAAGGGAATGCAGCTACTGGGCGACCTGCTCTCCTTTCAATCTGATTTAGATGCACCGTCTCAGAGGAGGAAGTGGAAAGGGCGAGGAACAGCCTGGTTTATCTCGCCAGTAAGTCTGACTCCTTAAAAAGAAATTGCTGAACCCTGAAGTGGTGTGCTTTCTGGAAGCAGAGAGTCTTTAAAGAAAGGCAATTTACAAAATATTGTTTTAGGCTTCACCAAGAGATGCATGGCTTTCTTAGAAGGGAACAGATTCAATTATATTGCGGTGGTCAGCCTCACTTTGTGCCCAGTTCTGGGTACCACACTTTAAAATAGATTCAGATAAATTTGAAAGGTTTAGAGAAGGCAATGAGGAAAGTATGAATTAAATTACAGGAAAAGATATTGAAGAAACTGGAAATGCTTAGGCTTCAGACAACAGGATTTAGAGGATAGCATTCGTCTAAGGTTTGTTCACTAGTCTGAGCAACTTTTACCTGACGGATAAGGCCCTTTGTATATGCCTACTTTGAGTGGGCATATATTACAGAAATGACTGCGACTACTTTTTTCCCAAGTTTTTCCTGTAGAATTTTTCTAGCTTTTTGTGAATGTCATTTGTAGTTTTGTAAACCTATCCTAAGTCTTGAAATATCTATTTAAACAATGGAAGGTGATGCCACCAATTCTCAGTATTTTGCCACCAAATTGGGGTGCAATTAAAGAGGATCCTCAGATCTGCAAAATGCAATTCTACCCTTATCCCCTACCCCTATTCTTTCCGTAGAGGAGGGCATTTCAGGTCATGGCTGTAGATATGGAGGGACCAAAAGAGGCTAAGTGGTGGGTCATGGCCCCACCCAAATTTCTCTGCTTCAGTCTTGAGCAAGTGGAGAACTTCAGAGGCCTTCTCCCTCCCCCAATTTGCTGTTCCAAGCACTCCCTGTCTTCCCAACCCCCATCTCCTCCCACACTGGTGGCCTGCTGGAGGTTCTCCCTGCATTTGCTTCCCATCTGGACGTGTAACAAGCTGCCCCAGTGGGGCTGTTTCAGGAGGATGCTTAATTAGAAGGGGCAAACGCCTGTTACCCACCTAGTCTCTAACGATCACTCCTTGATGTTCATTACTGTGCTTATTGTACTGTAGCCATATCTGATTTAAGACATAAATACAGGTGTTTCTTAATGAACCAAAACAAAGCCATGCAGTTTAGATACTATAAGAGGAGGAGGAGACAACAAGGAGGGGGTGTCCTTTCTTCTTCGGGGGGGGGGGGGAGGAATGAGAAGCTTCCCATACAGAACAAAGACCTAAGAAAGAAAGCCGAGAAGAGGAGCGGAAAGGAAGCAGCTAGAGATCCATTTTTCAACATAAAGATGCACTTGTGATTTACATAATTTATTATTTGCATTATTTTGCTGCAGGAAGGGAATTGTGGCATTCATCTTGCAATGTGCCTAGAGACAGAAGGGCAGTGGAGGTGGGGGGAGCCTCCTGTGGCTCTGGAAAGGAAAGAGGTGCACCCTGGAGGGGTGACGATGCTCTAGGTTTTCATTCTCTGATGGACGAGGCAGAGGGCGAGCAGGCAGGAAAGAGACCTGGCCTTCTCCAGTGGCCTCAGGTAGACAGTTGCACCATTTTATTCTGCCCCCTATCCTGGTGCTCTCCTCTTTCCAGCTGTGAAAGAAAGTTCCTGTTTCCCATCAGGCTTTATTGCCAGAGATGAACCAGGTAGCACTTAGATGGATGGTCTTTCTGATTTTGGTTCATTCTCCCTCTTCTGTACAGATATGTAGATTTCTCTATCAATATCTTGGTGGGCTCAGATTTGGAGCCAGCAAAGACGACCGATGACGAGCAGCCAGCTTCAGAGCCACCAGACAGACTGCGGTCTGAACAGGCAGAGCAGGTGGGGCTGAGCAGCACCCAGCAAACGCAGCTGCCGTTGCTTTCTGAAGATGAGGGCGTGAAATTACTGCCCCTCCCAACACAAGAGCCCAGTGGGCTGCAAAGGGGGTAGAGCAAAGGCCTTCTGAGAGACTGTTCACAAGCAAGGAGTCCCACCCCACTAAATCAGCTTCTACTAAAATGGAGCCGCAAGCACAAGTTGTTCTTTGATGACAACTGCCTGTTAACTCCATGTGCCTTGACTCTTGAACCTCTCAATCCTGACTTGAACCCAGGCCAGCTAACAAACTGCTACAGGATCTGGCCCTCAGACTTGCCTGAAAACTCCCTTGCTTGCTACTGTGATTTAGAACGCCAAACTTGCTGAATTTTGGGTGAGCTTATCTCTATATTTGCACCTGCATGTGTTGAAAATGTCATTTAATAAGGAGAACAAAACTACCTCTTTGTGTATTTGTGGGTGCTTGGGACAAGACAATAAAAATCTTAGGAATGTGCTTGAGATTTGGCTAAAGCCAACTCCATGACCAAGCATTGCAGTTTGGCACAGACATTTATTTAAAATGGATGGGTCAGGTGGATCTGATTTCATTCTGTGTCAGATCTGGACATCCAGGGACTTCCAGTGAAGATTCGTGGCAAACTATCTCTCCCAAGGAGCAGAAACAGCATTGCAATGAGATTAGAGATTGGACAACCAACCGACTAGAAGACCTTAAGGCCCCTTCCAGCCATAATGATTCTATTGCTATGTCAGTGGCCAGGCAATTTCTGGCTGGCCAAATCTATCTGGATGAAGGAGAGATCACGAGATTGCCCACTTGTACTTCAGACAGCTGGTCCTCAAGAATAAGCTGCAGGAACTGAAGCTTTTGCAGTTAGCTCATGAATTGAGCTGAAGGATTTCCATCAAGCTTGCAGCTACAATATAGCCTTATGAACACAAAGTTCTGTTACCCATCAGATCTGGAAACTGCTTCTTAATTATTGCTTTTCAACTAATAAATTATTAACTATTCATTTATTTCAACTATTAAGAACATTTCAATCGATAAGTTTTATGATACACCTCAGGTGAGTTTGTTTTAATCCACAGTAAAAGAACTTTGAAAAAAATTACATTTAAAAAAAAAAAACAGTTTATTTTTTGGAATAAATAGCAAAAAGATGATTACAAAGTTGGTTTTGGAAAGTTATAAATGAACAAGAATCCAGATAGATTTGAAATAAGATTTTGGAATTAATTATAAGATTCCTTCCCATGAAAAAATGCTCGTTTTGAAATTTTAAACAAAAACTTGATTAAGTTGGGAATTTGAACATTGGACACTAGAAGGAACCAGAAATTAAAGCTTACAATTATTTGTAAGGAGAACACTTAAATTTGACGAATACAGAATGCAGCAAAACATTTAATGTATTCATTAAAAATGTCTGCCATTATAGATAGATTGTGTCCAGAGGCTAAAGAAGAATAACAAGTTTTACCAGATAAAACTGAGAGTGATCTGAAAGTGGATTTAAAAATGATAAGAACAATATGGAAAAAGTGATCGTTAGTTCTGAAGAATTTTGTCAGAAGGAATAAAGAAAAAATGAAAATAAAATTAAGTTCTAGGACAGTATTTGAAAGGTTTAAAGATTAAGATTGTTCAAAGTGAAACGGAATTATATAAAACTGATTAAATAGATACATTGTTATTTCTGGTAACTTTTAATGACTTTTGCTGACCAGAACTGAGTGACGAGGTTTTAAGGATATGTTTATCTGTTTTATTTCTAAGAGAAGGAGATAAGTTGTTAAAATTGTTTATAGTAGTTAGAGGGGAAGTCATTGCTTTATATATTTCTTTTCTTCTATGTTATGTTCTTATTTTTTTCTTTTCTATTTTTCTCTCTATATTTTTTGCACTTTTTGCACTTTCTATTCGTTGTTCTTTGTGCAGTTTATATTAGTTTTTAATTTGCTTAGCTAAATTGTTTAATAAAATTATTATTTAAAAAAAACTCAGCATTCAGGAAGTTCTAATTCTATTGTGTGGTGTAAATTGCGATGCCCAACATCTACTTAAAAAGGAGGAAAAAAGCATTGGCATGTACTGAAAGCAAGGTAACTCACTTGGGGCATGGAGGAATAACGGATTTAGTGACTGATAGGTCACAGGCAGGTCACAGCCAGACTAATGGGGTTACCTCAAGCACTGAGTCTTCTGAATATTGTTATGGCAGAAAAGCAGTTCAGCTGAATTTGTGCATTCTAAACAGGCAGAGCTACATAAACTGGGTCCCAGCTTGACTGCCTACCCCAGAGAGCATTGAGTACAGTCTCCCAAGGAGTAGTTGCCAAGTGTAATTGACTAATTGAAAAGTTTAATATAATTAGCAAAAATTTGTTAAATGCACAGTTGGAGAATAATTGCATACTTAATATTAATTCAATGCAACTGTAAATGCAATTATAAAAATGTAGCCTTTTTCTTGAATCCACCAAATGTATTTTGAAATGTGGTCCATTGGTAGATCTCCTAAAGCCTCAGGCTCCTGGGAAAGAGGCTGAATTTTGTTTCATAATTCATATTTTGGAATAGGCAGACAGACAGACAGACAGATAGACGGATGGATGGATGGATGGATGGATGGATAGATGGATGGATGGATAGATGGATAGATAGATAGATAGATAGATAGATAGATAGATAGATAGATAGATAGATAGATAGATAGATAGATAGATAGATAGAAGATAGATAGATAGATAGATAGATAGATAGATAGATAGATAGATAGATAGTTAGATAGATAGATAGATAGATAGATAGATAGATAGATAGATAGATAGATAGTGAGTGAGATAGATAGATAGATAGATAGATAGATAGATAGGGATAGATAGATAATAGATAGATAGATAGATGATAGACAGACAGACAGACAGACAGTAACAGACAGACAGCCAGACAGACAGACAGACAGCACAGATATACAGATAGCGAGAGGGATGGAGGAATTGGATGGGATGGGATGGATGGGATGGATGGACGGATGGATGGATGGGATGGATGATGGAATGGATGGATTGATAGATTAGATAGTAGATAGATAGATAATGATAGATAGATAGATAGAAGATAGATAGTAGATAGATAGATAGATAGATAGATAGATAGATGATTAGATCGATCGATAGATAGATAGATAGATAGGATAGGATAGATAGCATTGATAGACAGACAGACAGACAGACAGACAGCTAGACAGATAGAGAGATTGATGGATGATGGATGGATGGATGGATGGATGGATGGATAGAGGATAGATGGATAGATGGATAGATAGATAGATAGAGAGATAGATAGATAGATAGATAGGATAGATAGATAGATAGATAGATAGATAGATAGATAGATAGATAGATAGAGAGTAGATAGATAGATAGATAATAGATAGATGATAGATAGACGACATGACAGACCAGACAGACAGACAACAGACAGACAGACAGGACAGCCAGATAGACAGATAGAGAGAAGATGATGGATGGATGGATGGATGGAGGGATGGATGGATGGATGGAATGGATGGAGGATGGATGGATGGATGGATGGATAGATGGATAGATAGATAGATAGATAGATAGATAGATAGATAGATAGATAGATAGATAGATAGATAGATAGATAGATAGATAGATAGATAGATAGATAGATAGATAGATAGATAGATAGATAGATAGATAGATAGATAGATAGATAGATGATAGATGATAGATGATAGACAGACAGACAGACAGACAGACAGACAGACAGACAGACAGACAGACAGACAGACAGACAGACAGACAGACAGACAGACAGACAGATAGATAGATAGATAGATAGATAGATAGATAGATAGATAGATAGATAGACAGATAGACGGATGGACGGATGGACGGACGGACGGACGGACGGACGGACGGACAGACAGACACTGTAGATAGATAGATACAGAGAGAGAGAGGGAGATACAGTAGATAGATGGAGAGAGAGAGAGATGATGGGGGGAGGGAGAGAGATGGGGAGAAAATATATTTATTTTGGTCATTAACCTGATAAATTATATAAACTGTTCTTCAGAGTGATCTGGAAAACATTAAATTGTCCTCAAACCCAAAATTTGGAATTAGAACTGATTGAGCCAACATATGATGCATTTGCAAAAAATAAAAAAATAAAAATAAAAAAGGAAGTGCAATCCAAGCAACTTAACAAAAGTCACAGTTCCTCTCTATTGTTCATTGATTAGATCACACCTAGAATACAACATCCAGTTTGGGCACCATGATTTGTTTATTTATATCCCGCCTTTATTATTTTTACAAAGGACATTAACAAATTGAATATGTCTAAGAGGGGGATGCTAAGGAGCAAAGAAGGTAAACTTAGAAGGAACAATTCGAGGCATTAAGTATGTTTAATCTGGAGCAGAGACCAATGCAGGAAAAGATGACAGCTCTCTACAAGCATCTGAAGTGCCATCGTGTAGGTTTTTTCCCCCACAGCAGAGTTGTTGTGAGATGTTAAGAGATGGCTTAGAAAACAAGGAATAGGGGATTAAAATTATAAGGAAGGAGGTTTCAGCTGGAATCAGAAAAAAATCTTCATAGAACCTCAGAAGTAGCTAGGATCTCCCTTGCTGGAAATTGTAAAATAGAGGTTGGATGACCATCTGTCAGGGATGCTGGATTCTAGCACTGAGCATCTGGTTGGACAAGATGATCTCCCAGGTCTATTCCAACCCTTCAAACAATGAGGCAGTGTCAGGCATGAAGGACCAGGTCCAGGTGTGTAAGTTCCAATCACACTGATTTATTACTACTCATGCCTATGCACGGGAATCTACTCAGCTAATGGTTAGCACTATTTTGGTGCTAAATAAGGGTCAACAGAATTCAAGAGAAATTAGTCCATTTGTAGCTACGTAGAGACTCTAGGCTGATTCCTCTTTTGACTCCACCCTCAGGTTCTGCCACTCCTTCTCCTACAATTCCATGTACACAAAACACTAACCAAGGTTGCAACGAACCAAACTCAACTTGTTGGGCAGCCACTATCTCTTTTTGTGGCATGATCAGGCCAGGCCGTACATGATAAACATATTTTGCTTTCTTTCATCAGTTCTACAGCCTCATCCAGATCATCACCAGGAGCTTCTCTGGGAACTTTGCAACCTCCTGGTCTTGGCCAGGGCTGGAAAAGGTCACGGCGGGGGTTGGGCACATTCAGCAGAATAGAGCTTGTCTCTTTCAATGTCAGCAGGAGAGAAATTCCCTGAGAGCTGCCCCTTTCCTCAAAGCACATTCCACATCCAGTCTGAGCCTGCTGGAGAGGCAGCTGGAGAGGGGCACTTTTGCAAAACATCAGCAGCAATTCTGCTTCGGCTAGCAAACCTTCTACAGGAGAAGTCCACCCCAAATAGCAACAGCAGGAGAAGCCCAGCAATTGGGGATCTTTCAGATTAGCCAATGCTCAAGGCCGGTTAGAGAAGAAGGTATCAATACATCAGGCAATTGTGTAAAGTAAAATATTACAAAAAAATTAAAAATGCGCACTGTAAAGTTATCCATTTATCTGTCAAATGGGCATGCCACCCAACTGCTAATGAAACTGGGTGGCTCACAGTTTAAAATATAGCTTCAGTGGAACATAGATTAAGAACAGATTGTTTCAAAGTCCAGTTAGATTTAACAAAGATAGGGTCATGCATGTAGTCCCGAGGAGAACGTATTTATGGACAAGAGGTTAGAACCCATAATTATCAAATCTGCAGATGATACAAAAATAGCAGTGGTATCAAACTCCTTAGATGACAAAACGAAGGAAGATCTTGACAAGCTGAAACAGGCAAAAAAACAACCAGATGAAATTCAACAAAGACAAATGCAAAATTCTGCATTTGGATAGGGAAAAGAAATAGAGACAAGAAAGTTGTCCAAGGATATGAAGGACTGTCATGTAGAAGAAGTAGCAGAATTATTCAGAGTTTGTCCAGCAGGCAGGACAACAGACAACTTTCCTAATGGATGTACAACAATGGGACAGATATGGAATTGCCAAAGGGTTGGAAAAGAGCTTTCAAATCTTAAAAAAAAAGGGGGGGGGAAAGAATCTAGGAAACTACAGACCAATCAGCCTGACATCAATATCTGGAAATAATCATGGAAAAGATAATTCAAGCAGCAGGTTTTTGAGCACCTAGAAACAAACAAGGTAATTACTAGAAGCCAGAATGGGTTTGTTAAAAACAGGTCATGCTAAATAAATCGTATTGCCTTCTTTGATAAAGTGACTGAATTAGTGAACCAAAGACATTGTGTGGATATGGTATACTTAGACTTCAGTAAGTCATTTAATAAAGTAGACCACAACCTACTTCTTAGTAAGATAGAACAACGTGGGATACATAGTACCGACACCAGATGCATTCGCAGTTGACTGACCAACCACATTCAACATGTAGTCCTCAATGGAACTATATCTAAATGGAGGGCAGCATGCAGTGGGGTACTTCAAGGTTCTGTCTTTGGGTCCAATGTTCCTCAACTTCTTCATAAATGACTTAGATGATGGGATTGAAGTGCTGCTTATTAAATTTGTGGATGACACCAAACTGGAGGGAATTGCTAACACTTTGGAAGATATGATCAGAAGGATCTTGACAGACCTCAATGTTGTGCCCTGTCCAACAAGATGCAGTTCAGTGAAGAGAAAAGTAAGGTCCTGAACTTAAGCAGAAAAAAAACAAAGGCACAGAATACAAGATAGGCAGTACCTGGCTCAACAGTAGTGCCTAGGAGAGAAATCTAACTGCTTTGGTGGACCATTGCTTATGTATGAGTTAACAGCATGCTGCAACTGCCAAAAAAGCCAACACAGTTCTGGCCTGCTCAACAGAGGAACAGTATAAAATCAAAGGAAGTAACAGTTCTGTACTATATCTCATTGGTGAAGTCACATTTGGAATACTGCATTACATTCTGCTCAACAGAATACCAAACAAAAAACAAAATGCTGAGGCCCTTGAATGAGGACAGAGAAGAGCAGCAAAGATCAGGAGGCTAAGGGAACTAAGTATGTTTAGCCTAGCAAAGAGAAGGCTCAGGAGAGACATGATAACAGTCTTCCAATACCTGAAGGGCTGTCATAGGGAAGAGGGCATGGATTTCTTTTCCATGGCACCTGAAACCAGGACAAGAAGCAATAGGTAGAAGCTTATCAAAGAGAGATCCCACCTGGAAATAAGGAGAAATTCCCTGACACAAGAATGATTAATCAATCAGCTTGGAGTTATTCTAGGAGTTATGGGTACTCCATCACTGGAGGTTCTCAAGAAGATTGGGCAACCATTTATTCAAGATGGTATGAAAACTGGTGCCTTGGGCAGAGGGCTGAACTAGAAAACCTCCAAGGTCCCCTCCAACCCTGTGATTGTATGGCTTCTTCATGTTTCTTCTCTATTGGAGATGTTTAAATTGTGGCTAGATGATCATCTTCTGAAAATGCTGGAGTAATGGATTCCTCTAGTGTGCAGGAAGTTGGACTAGGTCAGTGGTGGCGAACCTATGGCACGGGTGCCAGAGGCGGCACTCAGAGCCCTCTCTGTGGGCACGCACACCATCGCCCCAGTCCTAGGCCTTCAGCTGGGTTTTATAAAACCTTTTCGCTTTAGGCCCCCGCTGCCGTGTGCACAAAAAAAAGGTTCAATCAGTCAATTTCAACTTCTTGTGGAAAAAAAAAGATCTTGCAAAGTTGGAATTGATTGATTGAACTTTTTAGTCCCACCCAGTCTGCCGTTACCACCGCAGCCACGCCCACCCAATTGGCCACACCCAGCCAATGGGCCACACCCACCCGGCACTCGACGATGCATAAGTGGGTTTTGGGTTGCAGTTTGGGCACTCAGTCTCTAAAAGGTTCACCATCACTGGACTAGGTGATCTCTAAGGTCATTTCCAACTATTCCATTCTATAATTCTACCATGTCACAATTATGGGCCTATCACTGAAGAGATTACCTATAAATGGAGGATTTTCTGAAGCCTGTAAGCAACATTCCAGACCCAATCTGAAGATCTGGTGGTTCCAGACAGGTGTAAGTCTTTGTTAGGGTGTTGGTCTTGAGAATTACAGTTTTCAGATGATGAAGGAAGATAAGGCCAGAAAAGTTCCCTCTCCTTCCCTCAAATGGCTCTAGGGATGTCTGCCACCTGAGAACAACAGGCAGCATGGGAATGGAGCCGTTCAGATCACTCCTGCAGCTTCAGAACAGTTTCTTCTGGTGGGCCAAGGCCTCAGAGATTACAGCTAGGAAGCTTGCTCTATCAACTGCCTCCAAGGCTTCTCCATCTTTAGGATGGAGACTATCTTGGCACATGCAGTGATCTTAACCAAAGGGCTGAAAGTAGGGGACTAAACCATTGTAGCACTCCGGTCTCAAGACTCGCAAGCACTGGCGGTTTGAAAAGTGTACTTTTCAAATACTCTCTCTGTGCTTCAGACTGTTCTGCTCTCTCACCTTACCGACAGTTTGTTCATAAATGAATGGAGCCCCTGTACCAGGTGTCAGCTCCAGCAAGGAACCGCAGTGCAATGACAAACCCCAGAGGTACTGAAAAGAGCAGCAGGTGTAAGGCACCTGGGATTTTCCTGGAGGTAGCTGGGTGAGAAGGTTGCCTCTGCTCTGTGTGTGTGATCTGCCCTCCCTTCCTCTGGCGAGCGGCTCCTCAAAGGCGCGGCTCCCTTTGCCTGTGTGTGTCCTGAACTCAGCTGCCAAAGAAGTCCCACCAAGGCCTGCGTGAGGATTGGAGATTCCCACAGGCAGGACGCTGCTGAACTGTAACCAGAGGCTGCCTGCGTACTTCAGCAGGGTGAAAATAGAGTTTCGTGAGTTCAGGAATCCAGCTCAGTCCTGGCCATGAACTCCAGTCCCTTAGAAAAGGCACTTTCTTGCTATGTTTGTCTGGCCTGTGTTTTGCCCATATTTACCTCAAAGAAAGTGAGACACAAAAAGGTCCTGTGTTGGGGAATAGTAGTTGTCTTAGTCAGAGGAGAAGCCGAGTGACAGAAGCAACAGCGATTTTGCTCTCTTTTTCTCTGGGAGAAGATGAGGAAAACTCCGGCGTGATCCCAGATCTCTCTGGCAATCTCCCCCAGCATCTGGGCACACCAGATGGACTTCACACATCATGCTTAACCAGCTCAGTTAAAGCTGCACTCATATGTTAGTTTGTTTTGTGGATTAGCTTAGAGTGTTGTGGAAATCCAGCCCAGCTGATTAATTTAGGATCCAACATATTCTGCAAAATAGAAAATGAGTTGATTTAGTTAAGCAAGGTTATCCTATTGTCTGAACCCAGTTGCAGTGCCTGTGAATTTTGTTTTCTGAGTGTTTGTGCCACACTCGGTCTCATTCCTGGGATGGAAACTGACTAGCTGCTGCATGGCACCCTTCTTTGCAGCTGGATAGTCTGGGAGCCATTGAAGGTTTAAGGAACCCCCATCTCTTTATCTTCATAATTTGTGAATGCTCCTCACTGGAGGTTTTTAAGAAGAGATCGGACAGCAATTTGTCTGAAATGGGTATAGGATTTCCTGCTCAGGCAGAGGGTTAGACTAGAAGACCTCCAAGGTCCCTTCCAACTCTGCTATTTTGATATTCTATCCTGTTATTTTTCCTAGAGTACCCCATTACAAGCCTGTTTGACTTCTTGTACATATCTGTTCATCTAGAATTAGTTTTGTTTGATGCATTCTGACCCCAGATTCATGGTTGACTTTTATTTAGGTAAAATATGTTTTATTTAAAACATTTATCTAGCCATCTATCTTATAACCAACTCTGGCAGCTCCACCTGTCTGCTCACCTCCCATGGTTCCTTGTGGCTTCCTCTCCTCCCCTTTACACTCTCTGCACAGCCATTGTGACTTTCCTATCACATGAAAAGCTGTGTCCTTCTTAAATCTGTTATTTTATATCACATGGTGGTAGTTTTTACTAAAAAGCTGCCAACAGCATGCATAAATAATAAATTGTAGAAAGTCATGGAAATATAAACACCAATAATAAGCCGTCCTAATCACAACAAAACAATGAAACACTGAAAACAATTTAAACCACTGAGTGGAAAGATGTGCTTAAACATATAGCACTTTTTTTTAAAAAAATGGGGCATGGCTGGCAACTCTAAACAAAATGCATTCCCGTTTCAGAGTCACAGAAGAGAAAACCTCACGGCAATCATTTTGTTTTTCAAGGAGGAGCAGCCACTAGTTTACTTGTGGCTGGTGTTTCTCCCACAATGGCTTCCTCTTGTCCTGAAATCCCCAAATTCACTGCCAGAAGACTTTCAAGAATTCTTGGACACTCCCATTGAAAGATCTTCTCCTGCAGCCTTAATGATCAAAAAGGGTTGCGATGATTAGGACTCTCCAAAATTGAAGGGCAAAAGTGATTCTAGGGGCTCAAGCAATCAAGCGTATTCACAGGATACACACTAAGTCTGTTGGCAACACTCTTGTAACTACTGGTGTGTGTGAATATACGGTCTATAGATTTTACTTAACTTTGAAAGAAGTTGCACTTTTTGTGAGCTGCACCATACTGACTCAAAAAAATATTACAGGAGATTAATAAAAGTAATTTGCAATAATCCCTTTTCATCATGGTGATCTCAAACTCCAAGGACAACAGAAGGTTTAATGTCCCCTCTAGCTACAAAGCTGATATCTCAGAAGGAATCTCTTTTTGTTTCCAGAAAGAGCATTCGTGGCAGTTTACAAGCTTAACTTTTTAGAGACAAACAGTACTTATTTTAAATTTGTTTGCATCTCAAATTCCTCAGCCTCACCTATAATTGAATTCAGAATAGTCACAGGCATGTGCTGCTTACTAGTTGCTAAAGCACTAAGAGCTGAATATCATCAGCTTAATGGCATCGCCATCCCGTGAAACCCCAAACGAGTTTTCTAGTGGCATCAAAGAGATTTCTTATAACACAGAGGACAAGATAATAAAACTATGTGGCCGTCATAATCAGTGATAAATCACAGTCTTCTAACACCCTTTTTGGATTCAGTCCAACAGAGAAGACTAAAACAATATGTGCTTACTGTACACCAAAATCCTGTGAAGAAGGATCCAATCCAGCTCCTGATCAGGTTATCACCAAACAGTCTGAGATCTCAGCTGCCTACAGCCCATTTTCTATGAGATACCATCTCGGTTTTACAATCCCAGCTATTCCAATTACTGTACATGAAGGAAAGTTCCAATTTCTTCTATAAATAACTGTAACAAAGCATCACTTGAGTCATTCACCCACTGATTGTTGGCTTGTTTACTAATATTATACATAAAGAATAATACCCCTGAAGATCATTTTTCTGGGAAAATTCAAGGTGAAGGACATGGGGGGGGGCATGGAACTTGAAAAATAGGGACACTTCCCTATAGACGTAATCATCAATAATTAAAAGTCTTGTTAAAGTACTGCAGGGTAGCTATAGTACATTTCATGGTTAATTCAGCGTCAATTAACCGATTACAAACTTCCCTCGAGCTAAATCTTATTTGGTATGGAGAGGAGAAATCAAAAACATGTTAGCTTTAACAAGCTTGGTGTCCAATGCCTCACTCATCTCTAGCCACAGGCTTAGAATCCATGTCGACAGATGTTCCATTGCCATTTTGTCATGTCACTGATTTCTTGAGATTCTTCTCTCTCTCATCCACCACCCTCAGAAAATTTTCCTGGGGCAAGGATGATGTTCAATCCAAAAAGAGGTAGCGCTCACTTTACAATGAATTCCTCTTCTCTGCAAAAAGCCACCCAGAGGTGTCTACTGTCTTCCCCTGGCCAAGCTGAGACCAGAGCTGAATCAGCAGCAGCAGCAGCTGCTGCATATTAAACAGGGGTTTGTTTCAGCACCACGGCCAGATCCGGGGGGGGGGAGACAAAGGCCAAAGACTGCCCCGGGCCCTGCCTGGCGGGGGCTCCTGTTCCAAATTCTGCAAATATCCCTGTACGTAGAAGATACAAGAACAGAGTAACTTCCAGGTCAAGACAGCTAAAGGAACATTTAGAGTTTGTTATCCTCCACAGAGAATATTTCCTTAAAATAAACTTTCATGAGCAGAATGGCAGGAGGATGGGGAGGACAGTTTATCAAATACCTTTTTTTTCCTTTTTGGAACACTTTTAAGTTATCAGAGGTTGTAGGGGGGTGTATTTGCCTTATTATTGGTTGTTGTTTTTTAAGGTAAAAAGTAAACTAGGGCTGACTGTGGGCCTCAAGCAGAACCCTAAGGAAGAAAAGGGAAGTTCTCCATTGTGTTGGAGAAGTTTTGAGGGGGGTGATCCTTGTGCAAACTGAGCAATTACTAAATACTGACTTTGCTTTCATCTTTTCCCTAAAGGGCAACTGTGTTGACATAGAACTGATAAAAGGGAATAGTGGCAACCCAAGTTAAATAAAGAGACACTTGGGAACACCTGATTGGCATAATGAAATGTCAGTCAGCAGAACCAGTTCAATGACAGCTGAGAGTAGGAAGGACCTGCGGGATGTCCCTTTGGAGCCCCTTTCTGTGATCTTCAGCAAATCATGGAGGATGACCCCAAAGACTGGATAAGAGCAAATGTTATTCCTAGCTTTCAAAAAAAATAATAGAACAAGATAATCTGGGGATCCACAGTCTTCTCTCCTTGACAAAGATTCTAGGCAAAGCTCTGAAACAGACTGTTAAGCAGTTTGTGAACATTTAGAAAAATGTCCTTGGTAAAAATGCTTATCCAGAACAAGCCTTACTAAACCATCAGCTCTTCAAGGTAGTTCAAGTCAGGAAACAGATTCCACAAGAAATACTGGAAATCTCCTTAATTGATACAGGCTCTAATAACACAATCCTGAAATCCTGATTTTCTTTCTCTCCCTATTTTATTTTATTATTGTATTTAATATAGCCACTCATCTCACTAGAGGCAGGGAAATCTTTTATTCCTAATCCATTCTGTCTGGATAATTTGGACCTTTAAATTCATTTCCATGTGAATAAGCTATTCATGTGGCCTATTTTGATGGGGTGCACGAGTTTACTATCATTCTGCATCATGTAAACATTTTACCACTCTGAGCATTTAAAATGAAGAGCAGATTATAAATTTTAATAAAATTATTGCAACAAAGGAGCCACTGCATAGCATGCCTCTTCCAGGCTGGTAGTAATCGGTGTGTTTTTTCTTTCTTTACAAAATGTTACTTTCGGTCTAGTGAGGCTTTGTAGAAATATGTCCTCTCTTTAAAAAAAAATGTTGTTTTTTTAAAATATGAATTAAGCCAGACAATGTTCTTTTTATTATTATAGCTTTATTGATTTTCAAAAATACAAGATTAATAGATAAACAACGAAGAAAGAATTGAAGAAAAAAGTTCAAGAAAAAAAGAAGACAGAGGTGCAAAAAGATAAAGAAAAGATAAACCGAAAGAGAATGACTTCCGACTTTCTCTGGTGCAAAATGAATTTAAAAAAACCCCATCAAACTCTTATTCTAAGGTTAACATTTGTCTATATAATTTCTATAAATCTAATTCTAATTATTAAATCCCATTAATCAATATTTCATTTCTTTCAGTTTCTCACAACAAATCCAAAAATGGCTTCAAAGTGAAAATACAGTTAGTCAAACTCTTTTCTTTAATCAAAGCTATCAGTTTTGCCATCTCCACTACTTCCATCAGCTTCTTCCTTTGTAGGTATTTGTAAGTCCTTCCACCTTTGAGATGTGGTGGCTCCGTGTGAGAATGCAGCATTGCAGGCTAACTCTGCCAACTGCCAGGAGTTTGATCCTCACCAGCTCAAGGTTGACTCAGCCTTCCATCCTCCCGAAGTCAGTAAACTGAGAAGCCAGATTGTTGGGGCAAGATGCTGACTCTGTAAACCGCTTAGAGAGGGCTGTAAAGCATTGTGAAGCGGTATATAAGTCTAAGTGCTATTGCTATAAAAGTCTTGCTGTTGTTAGCATATATAAGAGCAACTTTGCATAAGATGTTTCCATTTGTTTGTCCATTAAATAAATTTAAAAAATCTCTAATTTCAATTGTACCTTCATTTTTAAAGTCTTCTGAATCAGAATACATATTTGATCCCAATATTTTTTAGCTTTCTTATTTGCCCACCAAGGATGAAAAAACTTACCCTCAGTGTGATTACATTTCCAACAAATATTTTAAATTTCCATATACATTCTTCACAGTTTATCTGATGCCATATATCAATGATACATCATTTTATAAAAATTCTCTTTAAGATTATGATTCAATGTAAATTTCAACCCTATTTTTTACATATTCTCCAACTGATCAAACTGTATATTATAACCCAAAAAAATTGTCCATTTTATACTGCATAATGTGTTCATCCTGTTTCCATTTTCAATAAAAGTTCATACATCTTAGCAATAACATGATCTTTTGTACACAACTCCATATCAAATTCAATCTTACTATTTTTAAATTAATAATTCTTCTTATCAAGTTTAAATATTTTCATTAAATGAGCATAGGGAAACCAATGGAGCCTTCCAACTGCAGGTTTTCTCTTGTTTTAACTTAAATTCTTCTTAGGAAAAATTGAGCAAATCAACATAAGTTAGACATCTTTTATTTAAATACCATTTCTCTTCTTTAAAAAAGGCTTCTAGGATTTACAATCATTAAGGGATTTTAATTCTACCTATTCCAAATTCTCAGTGTGTAATAAAATGCTTTTTGAAATCTACATTAACCTTACTTTTATTGTACCATAAATAGCAGTGCCAACCAAATTTTAAGTCAAGTCCTTCCAATTCCAATAACCACCTATTTCTTAAGGTCAGTCACTCTTTCATCCATGGTAGAAGTAGTCCTTGAACTATGGCAATTCATTCAACAACCATTCGAAATTATGATAGCGCTGAACAAAGGGACTTACAATCTGTACCTGAAGTTATGGCTGCTGCAACACACACACACACACACACACACACCCATGGTGACATGAACAAAATTTGGGCACTTATCAAACCAATCACCCTTACAACCAACTGCAGGAACGTTGCATCTGCCCTCACTCACCTATCTTTCCCCATCCCATCCCAGTGGGTCCCACCTCCTGGGTGCCTCCTACCCCACTCCACTTACCTCTTCTGAAGATCTCCTTTCCCAAGGAGAAACAGCCGTGTGTGCTGCGCTGCCATTTTGGAAGCAGTTGCGATCCAACATTCTCGGTAGAACACCTCCTCACTACAGTGGCTAGACTCCAGAGATATGCATGATACAATCAATACAAGTAACGAGGCTGGAGCTGTTTTATAAGAGTCTTTATTTTTGCACTTGAAACTGGGATTCAATTGGGGAGCAAGTTAACCTTTGGATTTCCATCCAACTTCAGAGGTTATTCATGTTGTAGGCCAATAAAAGGTGAGAAAGTGCCAGGGGTCTGCCACTTGGTACCAGAATAAAACGATATTTCTGGCTTGAGATGGTGCTGCCAATTGCTAAGGAAGCCTTAGTGGAATTCTCTTTTTTTCTTCTGTAATAAATATTTGTATTGTTTTTTTCAGCGACACAAAGTCCTGGATGCTCAATTAACAGAATAACAGAGCTGGAAGGGACCTTGGAGGTCTTCTAGCCCAACCCTCTACTGAGGCAGGAAATCCTATATCCTTTCAGAAAAATCGCTGTCCAATCTCTTCTTTAAAACCTCCAGTAGTGGAGCACCCACAACCTCTGGAGGCAAGCTGCTCCACTGGTTAATTGTTCTCACTGTCAGAAAATTTCCCCTTAGTTCTAGGTTGCTTCTCTCCTTGATTAGTTTCCATTGATTGCTTCTCGTCTTGCCTTCTGGTCCTTTGGTAAATAAGTGGACTCCTTCTTCTTTGTGGCAACCCCTTATATATTGGAGTACTGCTATCATGTCACCCCTAGTCCTTCTTTTCACTAGAGTAGACATACCCAATTCCTGTGACCATTCTTCATATGGTTTAGCCTCCAGCCCCCTAATCATCTTTGTTGCTCCTCTCTGCACTCTTTCTAGAACCTCAACATCTTTTTTCTATCATGGTGACCAAAAGTTAGTTCCTTTTTATATCATTTGAATTTCCTAATCAGTTTGCTCTTGGCCTGGAAACATTCAACATAAAACAGGGATGAGAGAGGGATGAGCCTTGCCACACATTTTACCCTTTTCCTCCGTATCAGAGTGGAGACCAGTGGATGGAGTTGCTGATTAAGTTTGGCAAATGTCTGCAGAAGGGAGTCCCTGAACCTAAGAATGAAATTCCATTGCTGTTTTTGAAAAAGGCATCTGATATATTTGTTTGCTGTGTCACTATTTAGCATGGACCAGCCTCTGCTCCAAGTCTGGTTCCAAGGTTAGAGTAGGATGTGTTTCCCAGAATGAATTATCAGTTCAGCCAACTGTGAAACTACATGGTGGTGGGACCACCCATCCCACTCTCTTCCAATGAATCAAGAAGGCTGTGTTCTACTTTATCAAAAGCCTTTTTAAAGTACAGGTACTCCTCAGTTAAGTACCATAACTGGGACTGGGAACTCCATCACTAAGTGATATGGTGGTCACTGATTGAGAACTACCTGTGTACAACACCCACAGCACTGCCTTGGTATTCTAGTCACATTGTCAAAGAAGGCTAGATGTCAAGCTGAGTGGTCTATAGTTTCCTGGGTCCACTTCTACCCCCTTTTTAAAAATATTGCAACAATGTTGGCTTTTCTTGGGTCCTTTGGCACTTCCCCAGTCTCCAAGATTTATTATCTTCTTTTTTGGGAACTTCCATCTATCTTTAGCCCCTTTTCCCATTAGCTTCTCTTGTGATCTTAGTTTCATGTCTTTAGTTTATTAAAATCCACTTTTGAAGCCACGATATTAAACGTGCTTAGTTTCAGTTTGCTTTGCAATCGAGAACTCTAGCATTGCCAGATGATTTTCTACCCCTCTGCACCAATGGTTCACGCTCGCATCCTCTTGTCCTCAACATAGTTATTGCCCCAACCCTCACTAGCAGACTTCCTCACCATGTGGTTGATGAGGTGGAGGCAGAGGTGGGATTCAAATATGGGAACAACCGGTTCTCTGTGTGGATGCCGCTTCCGGAAGTCCATTCTGGGCCTGGGCAACAAAAAATTAGCTACCGGTTCTGCCGAATTGGTGCGAACCGGCTGAATCCCACCACTGGGGGGAGGGGGTTGGAATCTACCCAGATGCAAGCGACCTCTGTAGGCTGCTGTGGACAAGCACTCTCTTTCTGTGGCCCTTTTGGCTGGGGCTACAGAAGGGACTGGACGTCTAAATTCCCCACCTTGCTGGCCAAAGGTCTCAGCATTTTTACTACCGTAATGACCTGAGTGAAGGGGTTGTGGGGGTGATTATTAAATTTGCAGATGATACAAAATTCTAAATAGTGGCTAACAATTTCAAAGAGTTTTTTTTTAAAAAAATAATCTGATGTTCATTGGGAAAAATACAAATTACTCCTGCATAGGGGGAGAAAAACGGGGGAGCAAATTACAGGATGCGGGGGGAGGGAACTGGCTTGGCAGTGGAAGATGCGAAAAGGATCTGAATGTTGAACCTGAACAGGATTGAACGGTGTGATGCAGCTGCTGACAAAACGAATGCTCCCTTATGGTATGTTAATTGAAGCATAATTCAGATCACCGGACAGCATTGTCCCACTCTATCTTGGTTAGAGTCCCCCTCCCCCACAATAATGTGGCCAGTTCCAGGCACTGAGCTCTATAAAGGACACTGACAAACTGGAGCCAGTTCAGAGGATGGCTAGCAAGGCGATGAGGGGACTGGAAACCAGATCCTATGAGAAATAATTAAGGGAACGGGCCATGTTTAGCCTGCAGAAGAGAAGGCTGGGAGGGACATGATAGCAGACTTCAGCTATCTAAAGGGTTATCAAACACAGCAGGGAGTAAACTTATTGTCTGGAGGACAGGAACAGGTTAGAAATATGAGACAATTCAGAGTAGACAACTAGAGGGATGTCCTGATGGTAACAGCTGTCAAATGGTGGGAAAGGCTGCCTCATAGAAAGCTGGAGGCTTTCAGAGGGGGGATAGCTACCTATTTGAAATGCTTTAGCAGATATTGGATCAAGAAGTGTGTTTGACGAGGCGTTCTCTAGGATCCCTTTCAATCCGCTGTTCTACAGTTTTATGAACAGCCACATGATGTGATTGGGTGAAGTTTACCATGCCTGGTTCAAAACCACAGCTCAGGGAGGCTGGGCACGGAGCCGAGGTTTCTAGCACCAGGAGCAGATGCTGCCGGCCAGCCTCTTGTCCACAAATGCAGCCACGTGTGCTGGCTTTCTCAGTTCCAGCAAGTGATTGGGGAGGGGAGAGGGGCTTTCTGCTGTGGCCCCTATTCAGTCCCTGGGAATCGGAATGCAAGGAGCCAGCTCAGGAGCTGGCCGTGGGTGGGCCCTCCTTTGCCTGTTCTCCTCCTAGACCTGCAGGAAAGTCTGAGGCTGCCCAAAGACATTGAGCCTGAGCAGCCAGTCTCAAAAGGGGCGACGCTCCTGCAGCCATGACTGCCCTTCCTCTTTCCACAGTCGGATGCTGGCCACGACAGCAGTGTCACTACCCAGCTGTGAGCCTGCAGAGGCTCCCCTTCCTTGCCAAGGAGGGGGGAAGGAAGCTGAAGAGCAGACCACAGGCCTGCAGCTTTGGGAAGAAGATGGGGGTGCTGGTGCCTCCTTATCTCCCTCCCTTCCTGGTTCCCATCTCCCAGACTAACCCACCTGCAGCAAAGTCACACCAGAGGTTCTTCCTGGTGATAACTTCCTGCGACATCAATTTTCTTGAAAGGCATAAATTAGGGGAGACATTTTATAAACTCTGACTGGGTGATATATAAACGAAGTTATAAATAAAATGACTAAACTTTATTCCTTAACTGTGGGAACTGTCAGAAAAAAATTTGATTAAAAAAAAAATCCTGGAAATTAATGAGCAATACAAATGAAAAAAAAAGTGAGTTATGAAATTTTACATGACCTTCTGGGTTTTCATCCTTTTTTAAAAAGGTTTTTATTGGTCTTTTCATACAATTCAATAGTACTTGTTCAACAAAGGTGTTGTCTGAATTTATCATTCACTAATACTGATTTAATTCCTAATCCCTTATTCTTTTCTCCAGCCATTGGTAAAATAAGTCCCAAGTTTGAAAGTATTCTGTTTCTTCTTTTTCTTTCAACCTCAGAGTAAGTCTGTCCATTTCCGCACAGTCTAGTATTTTTTAAATTATTTCTTCCTCTGGTGGTATTTCTTCATTTTTCCAATATTGTGCGAATATGATTCTTGCTGCTGTTATCACATGTAAAATCAAGTATATATTTTGTTTGTCAATCTTTTCTGGCATTATACCTAATAAAAAAAGTTCAGGTTTAAAATCTACATGTTTTCCCAACATCTTTTCTAGCCAAGTATGTATTTTTGTCCAATATCTCTTTGCTTTAACACGTGTCCACCATACATGATAATAAGTACCTGACTTCGTGTTTAGAAAACACAAAAAATAAAAATTACAGAGAAAAATAATAATTACGTAAGATGTAGATCTGGCTACATTGACTGCATTAATATATTAAACTAGATAGAAATAAAAAAGACAAAAAGAATAAGTTATTAAAAAAATATTTCTTTATTTTTGTGGAGAGAATTTGATGCATTTATTTATTTATCATACTTGTAGGTCACCCATCTTACCAAAGGCGACTCTTTCATATACTCAGTGTTGTTTTTCATGGCCATGTAAACAGAGATAAGCTTGAATTTTGATACTCATTTGCTACTGTGATTTATAAAACATTATTTATAAAATATATGGTCAATGAAACTTACTAATATAAAATGTGCAATTTCTTTTCTTTCAATCCCTTATAAATACATATATTTATGCTCCCGTTTAGGATGTGTATAGAGTTTACGATTTAAGGTTATTTTTTTCATGAGAAACAAACAGAGTTGATAAGGATATTCCCAGTCCCTGAAACATGACTGAAATCCACAATTCCCCACCTGCATTTCATAATCCAAGGAACTAGAAATGTTGTAGTTTCACTTTTCTAAACGGTTTCATGGCTTCAAAGAAAGCCACAGCGGGCTTGGCTGTTCTTTTGGCTGGCCACTCTCTTTTGCCATTGCCTTCTTCTGAAAGATTTTTCACTTTCCCATTCCGGCTACAGCCCTGGGACTCTTCGTGTCTCCCATCCAAGCCCAGGCCAGGTGCAGCCCTGCTCAGGTGCTGGTCTCAGAGATCAGCTGGAAGCTGCCACCTCCTTTTTGCGCCACATGTGCCTTGAAAATGGGCTGCCAAGAAAGAGGAGATCACCCACACCTCTACTTATGAGGAGCTGGCTTCATCTTTCGGGGGGGGGGACTCTGGGCAACAGCATCATTTAAAGTATATATTTGGAGAAGGGGATGCTGGGAAAGACCATCTGCCTTGTTCTCCAGCCTCTGCACTTCAGGATCCTGTTTCTTTCAGGTGATTCCCCTTTTTTCCCTTCTGCTCTGCAGTCAGTTGACACCATTTCAGAAATCTGAAACAGGAAAGCTTTTATATTGTTTAATTCTTTCCTTCTCCCTACTTATCTTAGAACACAGAACATTGAATGACAAGATTGGAAGGGACCTTGGAGGTCTTGTAGTCCAACCCCCTGCTCAAGCAGGAGACCCTATACCATTCCAGAAAAATGACTGTCCAATCTCTTCTTAAAAACCTCCAGTGATGGAGCACCCGCTTCTGGAGGCAAGATGTTCCATTGATTAATGGTTCTCACAGTCAGGCAATTTCTCCTCTGACTCTAGGTTTTTTTTTGTTTTTCTATTTCACTCTGCATGGCCCTCTCTCAAACTCTCTTAAGAACCACCTTTAAACCAACAGGCTTGGTTACTGATCACAAACAAGACACAAACAAGGTGTTGAGCATGTAAGGAGAAACCCAAATGCTTTTCTGCCTGTAAACAGGCCATACAGCAAGAGGGGAATCTGGATGGCATGTTCTGCCCTCTGTTAGAAACAGAACGGCACAGAGAGGAGCATAAAAATTATTGTAGCTTGCCATTCCGAGATAAAAGGAAAAAAAACGGATGTTCCTGGCCCACCTAAGATGGTAAGTCGAATGGGACTTGCCAAGACTTGCCAGATGAACTGCATGGAGACGACTTCCAAATAGATTTAGGAAAGTCTGTATTCTAAACTATTGTTGCCAGACCACAATTGATGTGGCTGACTCTAGATATTTTTTGAGCTGCGCTATCTGCCTACATTCCCGGAATCTTAGATATAACCCTCAAGTCCCCCCCCCCCAAAAGGCCACGACCCATGTCTAATCGATCAATTGGCTGGATACGATTGTGGTCATGCTTCTGCCTCCTCACCCCCTCCCCCACCTCTCTGTCCTGGCCTTGCCCCATTTTCTGGCATGTGGTCTGTCACACCACTCAACGACCAACCACGGCCTTCACCCCCCCCCACTCCCCAAATAGGCTGTTTTAGGAGCTTGCATAGATTCATGAGGCTAACCTGATTTCTCAAATCCTTCTTGTGAGGACCTCAAAGGCAGACATCAAAGAAACAAAGGCTCCATGTCTACGGAAATTACAGAAATTGCTTCACTTTTCGTATGTTCAATCCTGCACTCTGCAGCCATTTGTTTTTGTTTTAATTTCCTGTTGTTTTCATCGGAAGTGTGTTGCTCCCTCAACCCCACCCCTGCAATGCTCTACCTTCAGAAAGCAAAGCAACACTGGCTGGAGGCAAGGAGGATGGCAGCTGCCTGTTCTGGCCTCGTCAAGATATGTGGCTTCCTCCTGCTCCCCAGAGGCACGGGGCTGCGTGGGGCACGGTGGCAGGCCTCTCACTTTCCCAGATGAGAGTGATGCAAACCTCGTTCTCTGCCCACTGGATTGGAACTGGCTGTCAGCCAGCCACTGCCGCCACCAAGGAGAGCTGCTTCTCACAAAATTGCAGCAAGAGCAGCCAAGCAACTCGTTGTGGGCAAGTCCAGGCTGGAAGAAATCCTCCTCGGGGCCTCGTTGACAACAGTGGGAGTTGGTGAAATGCAATCCGAGCAAGACGAGTTGTGGAGCAGATTGTGGCTCCAGCAAGACGGGTTTAGGGAGTGCTGGGCCTCAGCCAAGGAGACGCTTGCAACACGCAACTCTGGGAGACAAAGCCAAGTGGACTTGCTGGATAAGGACTTGGCCACTGACAGAGACTTCTGTGCTGCTTCTCCAGCCGCATCCTGAAAGACCTGATCCCAAGTCTCTGGTGGAAAATGTCACAGATTGCAAAACACACATTAAGTGATGACTTTTAAAAGGTAGTTCTGCAGTGGATGATCAGCCCATCAGCAGCAGAGCGATATGTCAGATGGTGAGAAACTTTCAGAAGCAGCATTGTCAGGTTCATTCTTCTTTGGAGGACCAAAAGCTGAGAACTGAGAAGTGTCTCTTACTAGTCAAGTAAACAAGTACCGGCAGAGCACAAGTGGAGGACAATGAAACTCCTACTACTGATCTATCACACATCTACAGGCAAACCTGTTCTTATCTTCTGCTTCCCTAACTTCTCCATGAATATTTTAACGCAGAACCAAGATAAAAGAACAGGCCATGCTAGTTTGGATCCCACACAGTGCCCAAAGCACAATAATGATGTGATGGTGATGGGGAGAAATAACGCAACCAAAGAGTGATAGCTGCCCCACTTACCGAAGAGGGTTTTCTTCAAGTTAAGCTCAAGAACTGGTGGCTTCATGGACACGTCCAAGGCCACAGAGTGGAAAGAGTTCCCACTCTACTTCCAGGATTCTTTGCTCAGATTTTCTGGCTAATCTACAACCCTGGGATTCTCTAGTGAACAAGCCGTGGCCAGGCCAAATTCCGCTTAGTTTCAGAGTTCAAACAGAGCAGCGTATACAGTGGGAAAATGTTAATTTATGAAGCCAAACAACCAAGGAAGCTTTGGTAATTTAATTATGCTACATCTTTACTGTAAAGTGAGATGCAGGCTCAACCCTGGCTACTGAAAGTGGGACATAAGTGGATTAGGGCCTTCCTCTAAAGGGCACAACTCATGGCTGATTGGGCTACTGGTCATCGCGAAATCCTAGAGTTGAGGGGTCCCAGGTCCACTCCTCTGTTCCAGGCAGGAACCCAAACAAAAGTCTGGCATCTGATGAAGGTGCCCTGCTCCAAAAAGCATCCCCCCCCCCAGACTGCTCTTACTGTTAGGAATATTTTTCTTTTCTTTTTTTTTAAATTTCAAATTCCAATTGGAATCTGCCTTCTGCTACATTAAGCTAGCTAACGGGGGGGGGAACCAGAATGATCTTAATTGATTAGTAAATTGGGCAAACAGAATAAAATTTAAGAGAGATAAATGCAAAATTCTTTAAGTGGGAAACAGAAATCAAGCATGCAAGTATCATTCGCTTGGGAAAAAAAGATCTTAGTCGAGTACTTGACTGCCATCATAGTAATATGAAATAGTGTGTGTGTGTGTGTGTGTGTAGGTGTGTACACACATGCACATGTGTGTAATTTCAGGCTCAATCTACCAGGAAGAGATACTTTTCCAGGCTCAGATACCGCCTTGAATGAACTGCACAGTTCCAATCACAAGAAAGTTTCAAGAAAGTTCCAAACAACATGAAAAGAGGAGCAAAAGGGATCAGGCAAGCAGAAACCGTCTCCCAAGGAGAGATGGGTTAAAAAAAAGTTTGTTCAGTCTTGATTGCCTTCTTCAAATCCCTGACAGGTTGCCACAGGGAAAGGAAGCCCAACTCTCTTCTGCCCTAGTGCACAACACAGAGTAAGGAAAGGATACAGGAAGTCTCTCTCTCACACACACACACACACCAGCTTCAGAAAGTAGTCTAATCTCCTCCCCCTCCCCAAACTAGAGCTAGGCCAGGTTTGCACAGTAGGTTAGTGACGGCTAAAGTAGGGTGGTTAGTTTCAGGTTGAGCATCTTATGGGAACGCGGCAATGACTAGCATATTCTATGAACCAGGACATCATTTTAACAGATAACCTGGCTTGTTTGGGAATCCCACGTGTAAAGACAGATTACACAGTTTGCAGCTGCTGCACTCAGACCTCTGTGAGAAGGCAGCGCAAAGGCCTGCCAAGATCCCTTGTTCACAAAGAAGCCCAAGGAAGCCTTCGTTAGGGCCGCAGCTTCAGCCTCTGCTCTGGAGCCTCCGCAGAAGAGCTCCCCTTGGGTGGTAAGAGCACTCCTCACAAGCCGGGGGTGGAGGGTGGGGGGGTGGGCTTCGTTCAGCACCAGCCCAGAGGAGGGGAGCTGCAGCAGGAAGGGAGGGTCTGACCTTAGGCTTCTTTGGGCTGCTATTTCTGCCCCACTTTTCCGACCCCATCTGAGCATCTTCTGAGTTAAAAGAGCATGAAATAAAAAACACTGGAGAAACAGCAAGAAAGACAATCTACCTTTTCCCCTTATAGGCTCAAAGAGGGCATCGTTGGCAGGTCCTGCCCTGATCAAAGAATCCTAGGGCTGGAAGGGACCTGGGAGGTCTTCTACTCAACCCCCTGCCCAAGCAGAAGTCTTTATTCTATCCCAGACAAATGAGTGTCCTAATCTTTTCTTCAACACCTGCTGCAATGGAGCAGCCAGAAATCCAGGGGGCAAACTGCTCCTCTGATAAATCGTTCTCACTGTCAGGAAATTTCTCCTTAGTTTTACGTTGCATCTCTCTTTAACAAGCTTCCATTCATTGCTTCTTGTCCTGCCCTCAGGTGCTTCAGAGAACCCTTCTCCTCTGTGACAGCCTTTCAAGTACTGGAAGACGGTTATCATGTCGTCCCCCCTCCTAATCCTTCTCTATGATAGGCTAGCCGTACCTAGTTCACTTAGCCGTTAATCATATGGTTTAAGCTCCAGACCCTTATCATCTTTGTTGCTCTTCTCTGCACATTTCCTGGGGTCACAGCATTTTTTTTTTATATCTTGGCAACCAGAACTGGATGCAGGACTCCAGGTGTGGCCTCACTAGCGCAGTATAAAGGTACTACCACTTCTCGTGATCTTGATGCTGTCCCTCTGTTGATGCAGCCTAGGACTGCATTGGCTTTGTTGGCTGCTGCAACCCATTGCTGGCTCATACGTAGGTGATGATCCTCTAAGACACCTAGATCCTTCTCACGATAATACTACTGTTGAGCCAGGTATCACCTATTCTATACCTGTGCATTTGGTTTTTCTTGCCTCAGTGTAAAACTACTTTTTTCACATTTGCATTTTGTTGGATAGGGCCCAATGCTCAAGTCTGTCAAGATCCTTCTGAATCTTGAATCTATCTTCCAAAGTTTAAATTGAAAATCCAAATCTCACAGTAAATTCTGCTTTTTCTATGCCCAGACTGAAGTTGATGGGAGGGCTTAAAACTTGCTTCTTTACACTGAAAACAAACTCTCAAAGCCACGAAGAAGCAATTTGGAATGTTCCACACTGTGCACACTGTTGTTGTTTTTTCTTCAGTGGGGATGTTTGGTGGACCAACCACAACATCTATTAGATGGTCCCTCCCTTTCAAGGATCTCACCAAGTACTTACAACATCAGCAGGATGGTGTGATCCCCAGTTTTAGCCCCTGCCAAAATGAGGTTGGCTGTGTCTCCTTTCTTCTGCAGACTACAATACAGGCTATCTGCAAAACACAGAGGAGAGCAAAAGTCAGGACAAGGCATAATGATCAAGCTGGTTGTTCTTTTCCCACCAGTCTCTACAAGCAAGCACAATGCAGTTAAAAGCAGAGAACACAAGGAGAATTATTATTAGAGTTTGCCGCTCAGTCACCCAGATGTTTAGACCAGATTTGGAATTTTTATACACTGATCACATCCTTCCCAAGGACCTGGTATAGGCAGATGTTGCTTGAAAGTGTGAAAGGTACCATCACAAAATGTAAGCTGTTTCAAATAAAGCTGCCTTTTGCAATTGACTGATGGGAACTTGTCAATGCCAATGGTTCCAGTGGTTGTTCACAACAATATGAAGTCAGAGCTGTGGGTTCTTTAGCTGCTGTTGGCCTTTATACATATCAAGTTCTTCCCAAGAATCTAGGATGTCCTAATGTATCAGCATAGTCACAAAAATGTCACCCAAGCAGTGTGGTCTTTTGCAATTGACACATGGACATTTTGTCAGAGTGCAGATTTTCTAAGCACCATCCAAGATTTTTTTAGTATGGCACTCAGAATGGTGATAACCACTGGGACACCACAGTCAGCTTATGCCATAAACTTACAACTTCAATTTTCAGATCTTGATAGTTTATGACTTTCTCCAGTTCTTTGTCTTCTATTCTACTATCCCCTGGCATTGCCACATTAATTATCCACATTTTCTTGTTTTCAACCACAGTTAAATCTGGTGTGTATGTACCAAGACGTTATCAGTTTAGTCAGTTATTATGGTTCAGTCAGACAGATGTTTAGACTGGGTTTGGCATTTTTAGCTACCTATCAAGTCCTTCCTATCTAGCTTTATTACAGTCGCCTATACCCAATGGTTCTGGATGGCTTAGCACATATCAAATATAGAATTAAGACATAACCGTCAAAAGAGGGGCTCCACTAATTCCATGACAGGGAACAGAGCTCCTTCTTCCAGACCCTAAGAGAGCAGGCACAGAGCACTTGCAACAGAGAAGGCACAAGATGACAAGTTTAATTGAGGGCACCAAGGGCACAGCCACTCTGCCCGTGTGTACCAGGCAGGCCAAAATAACTGGAGACGGGTGGCCAAGCAGATAATCAGACCCTGGGCAATCGAAGACTTTATGGGTGACAAGCAGCACTTTGAACTGTACCCCGACGGCAATTGACAGCCAATGCAACTTGCACTCCAGTGATGACATGGGCACCGTGAGTAGTGCCCATTACTGCTGAGATGTTTTATTTTGGATCAGCTGTCATTTCTAGTTGATCTCCAAGGACAGCCCCAGGTATCTCACATTGCAGTAGTCCAGCCAGGAGATGACTAGGGTGCAATTGCCTCAAGTCAAGGAATGGGTGTGAATGGTGCACAAGAGGAACCTGTACAAAATCCTCCTGCCACAACTTCCATATGCTCATCAAGCTGCAAGTCCAGGACTGCCAAGCTGTGCAGAGGGATGTGCTGTGTTGTGCTGCCTAATAGGGTTCGCCCCACTACACACACACACACACACACACACACACACAGAGGGAGGGAGGGAGGGAGGGAGGGAGGGAGGGAGGGAGAGAGAGAGAGAGAGAGAGAGAGAGAGAGAGATTTCCTGGACTTTACTTTTATCCTTATTAAAATTCATTGACAAATTCATTGTTTACTAGGTGTTGCTGCATGCAAAGACTGACTTGCTGGGATAATCCTTGGGTGGGTCTTTCCCTGTAGGCCAGCACAAAACAGTGGGCATGAAATGGGCTGTAATTGCATCTCTTCCAAGGAATTGCGGGGGGGGGGCTGAATGGTGTCCCTGCCAGACAGTCCAGTGGCAGGTGAGGCCTCTCCCTTCCGCTGTCACTGGGAAGCAGACATGGCATCCACAAAGGGGGCCCCAGCAGGGAAAGTTTCATGGACTCCCTGAGAACTAAACTTAAAATGCAACTTTTCTTCCTGTTCCAAGAAGCGTGTAGGGATGTTACATTCATGCACTGAAGCAGGAGGGTGTTAATCTGAGGCTGGGGATGCTGAAGAAGACTGCAAGGGCAGGAGGGGAGCGGGGGAAGGGGGTACTCCTTTCCCTGCTATAGATGCCCTTCATCTCTAATGTTGCCCCCCCCCTCACACACACACACACACACACAGCCCTTTCAAGTGCCCAGCTCTGTCTACCAACGTCACAACTTGCTTTTTGCCTGCCAGTGGTCTTAAGGAACGATGATAATTTATAAGGAATTGCGACAAATAGATCAATGGATAAAATACAATCTTTCAATCTTAGGTTTGAGACGAAGAAAGTCTCAAACCTACCGATCAAGCAGCACGCTGGGTCAACAACAAGCCGGGGGGGGGGGAGCGGCGCTGAAAACTCCGTCCCTTCCATCGGAGACCGTCATCCTGCGGTCCAAACCGGGCACTTCCAAACGCCTTTCCCGGAGAATGAGCAGCCTTTCGCCCTTCTGAAGGACTAGAGCGGGGACCGAGTAGCCGTCGCGCCGCCCGGGGCGCTGGGAGCCTCTGCGCGGAGCTGGCGCCCGGCGGGCAGGAGGGCGGACCGGCACAAACTCCCTCGGCGGCAGCATCCCCGGACAACGCGCAGCGGGCCTCTCCTCGGGCGGGGAGGTCAAAGCCGGACGGTTCGCGGCTTCCGGGAGACTCGGCCGGTGGCGGGACGATCCGCGACCGCCGCCGCTGCGCTTCTGCCGAGGCCGGGGGTGCAGCAGCCCGTTCCAGGTGGACCTCGGAAGGTTTTCCCCGTTTGGCCAGGCCTGGGAGCGGCGAGAGGCCTTCGTGCTCGTCGGAGGTCCAGAAACGCCGGTCGAGAGCAGCGAAGCGCCGCCGGGCCCGTGGAGGGGCGGGAACGGGGGAACCGGCCCCGTACCAGAGGATCGCCCGGCTCCCCCGCCACTCGCGGCCGGTGGGGGGGGGGGTCACCCAGTTGGGTTAAAGGCAGAAAAAGAGGCGCTTGGGCCCCAGAGAGGCCCTTAAGGTGGAGGTCGCCGAAAGGCCGGGAGGTGCCCCGGGAGCCTTTAGGCGCCAACGACGTCTGCGGTGGCGGCGGCGAGCAACGGCCGCTACTCCGAGAGGCCGTTCCCGACTGGCGCTGAGGGTTGTCCCAAAGGTTGCCCCTCTCTGCCCCTAAAGGGGTGAACCGCACCTGGTCCACCTTGGGGACAAATGTGGAGGTCGTGGAACTTGCAATGTGGGAAGGGTCTGTGCGCCCCCGCGAATTCTTGGGGGGAGGCTGGTAGAACCTAGAATAACAGGGTTGGAAGGGACCTTGGAGGTCTTCTAGTCCAGCCCCCCTGCTCGAGCAGGAGACCCCAGACCATCCCGGACAAATGGCCGTCCAGTCTCTCCTTGAAAACCTCCAGGGATGGAGCGCCCACAATTCCTGGAAGTTCCATTGGTTGTTGTCACTGTCCGGAAATTCGGCGGGACGGTTGGACCTCCAGCCTCCCGGCCCTGCCGGGAGAGACTTCCAGAGGGAGAAACCCTCGAAGACCCATTCGGAAGTCCCTCGCTCGCCGGAGGGCGGAATCGGAAAAGCCGAGAAGGGAGCGCAGTCGTCTGGATAGGGTCAGACGCTAATCGCCGGCCAGCAGCGGAGGAGGAGTCCGGGCCGGGGACGAAGCCAGTGACCAGAACGAAGCGCCCGGCGTCCCGCGATGCTCGGGCTCCCTTGGCTTTAGCCACGAAGCTGCGGCGGCCGGGAAGGCGTCAAAAGGGCGAGTCTGGAAAACGTGTGTGCGCGGGGAAGCCGAGCCGGCGGCGGAGGCACCACGCGGTGGTCCTCCGCGCTGCGAGACGAGCCGCCAAAGCGACTTTGAGCTCCCGCGATTTGGCTCCGGAGTGGGCCGAGCGCGCGACCCACCCTTCGGGAAAAGGAGAGCCTCGCGGGGCGCGGAACTTCAATGCCCCCCCCAAAAAAAACAGTTCGGGGCGCGGCTCCTCCTGAAGCCCGGAGAAATGAGCCGGCGTCATTCCACGGGGAACTCGGCTCGCCGCCTCTGGACTCACCTGGATCGATGCCGGTGGGCTCCCGCTCCCGCTTCCCCGGATTGGAACAGCGAAGGCGCCGGCGGGCACGCCGAAGGGGGCCACGAAGGGCCCGGCGCCGGCAGAGGTCGGCTTGCTCCCTCCCGTCTCCTCCAGCAGCTGCGGGCGCGCTTCTTGCCTTCCGCCCACGCGCCGAGCGCCGGAGCCCCACGAAAGAAGCGCCTCCCGCTCCAATCAGGAATCCCCTCCCTGCGCAAATCCCGGGCCGGCGTCTCTAGACGGGGCGGGGGCGGGTCCCTCGCTGGGGCGCCCTATGGAGGTGCGGGACTGCCTGCCACTCGCGGGCGACGGAACCAATAGGGCGCGCGGGGGGGAGTGGCTGCGCGCAGGACCGAACCGGGGCTCTAAAGCGCGCCCCGCCGCCGAGGGTGCCCCAGTGAGAGCCGCAGAGCGGAGCGCGGCCCAGCCACCTCCCGTGCGCGACCCGAGCGGCCATGGCCACCACGGCTCAGTACTTGCCGCGCGGCGCCTCGCTCCTGCCCATGTCCGCGCCGGAGGCCGAGCGGCTGCACCAGGGCCCCACCTATCGCGAGGTCCAGAAGATGATGCACCACGAGTACCTCCAGGGGCTGGCGGCCACCCCGGGCCACCCCATGGGGACCCTCCCGCACCACCAGTGGCTCCCGGGCGCCACGGGGGACTGGGGCAGCGGCGGGACCCATCTGGACCACGCCAAGGCCAGCGGCGGGCCGCGCGGAGACTTGGACGGCAGCGGAGGCGGCTTCCACTCGCGCTCCCACCTGGTGCACCAGCAGGCGGCGGGAGGCGGCGGGGGTCACTGGGGCCAGGGCGTCCCCGCGCACCACCTGGGCGGCTGCCCCGCCGCCATGTCCCCGACGGCTGGCGGTCCGCAGCCTCTGCTCTACTCTCAGGCGGCGTACCCGGGGCTCAACGGGATGCTGGGGCCGCAGGCGACCGCTCTCCACCTGCCGCACGGCCACGACGAGGTGGCCGAGGCCCACCTGGAGGGCTCCCCGACGCCGCTGGGCCACGCGGGGCCCGAGCCGCCCTCCGACGAGGACGCGCCCAGCTCCGACGACCTGGAGCAGTTCGCCAAGCAGTTCAAGCAGCGCCGGATCAAGCTGGGCTTCACGCAGGCGGACGTGGGGCTGGCGCTGGGCACCCTGTACGGCAACGTCTTCTCGCAGACCACCATCTGCCGCTTCGAGGCGCTGCAGCTGAGCTTCAAGAACATGTGCAAGCTGAAGCCGCTGCTCAACAAGTGGCTGGAGGAAACCGACGCGGGCAGCGGCAGCCCGGCCAGCCTGGACAAGATCGCGGCGCAGGGCCGCAAGCGCAAGAAGCGCACCTCCATCGAGGTCGGGGTGAAAGGCGCGCTGGAGAGCCACTTCCTCCGCTGCCCCAAGCCGTCGGCCCACGAGATCACCTCGCTGGCGGACTCGCTGCAGCTGGAGAAGGAGGTGGTGCGCGTGTGGTTCTGCAACCGGCGGCAGAAGGAGAAGCGCATGACGCCGGCCGGGGGCCCGCACGCGCCCGCCATGGAGGACGCTTACTCGCAGGGCGAGGCCTCCCCGCCGCTGCATCACACGCTCCGGAGCCCGGTGCCATGACTGGATAGCGGCGCCGGCGGCTGCGCAGCCGGCTGGTCTGGCTGGGACCGGTGGCAGGACTCTTGCGCGGGCGACGCGTTGGGCTTCGGGGACAGCGGGAAGCCTGGAAGCTAGGAGAGCCGCCTTCGGCCGCGTCCCCGCCCGGGGGAGCGCCCTGGGCCTTCCCGCCGCGGCTCGGCTGTAATTTAAACTCGCTATTTATTGACTCCCTCGGAAAAGCACCGGCCGAGAGAAGCGCGGAGGGGCTCCGCTTCCTTCAGGACGCGTCCGGGCTGCGCCTGTCTCCCTCACCCGGAGGAGTCGAGGCGGCGCTTCCAGGCCCGACGGTCCAGCCCTCCTCCCTCAGCCCAGCGGGTCCCCGGGGTCTTTCCGAAGGGGGCTCGTGGCCAGCGCCCTCGGAGGGGCTCCGCGCCCAGCGAGCGGTTGAAGCCGTTGTCTTCTCCCTTATTTATGTTACAATCAATTATTTTATTACTCGCATAAAACATTTATCCGGAACCCGCCTCGTGTCTTTGTTTTGAAACACCGAGCGAGAAAGGCGGGGAGGGCGCAGGGCAGGTTCACCTTGGGTCCTGGGGAGGGGCGCGGCGAAGCCCTACTTCGCCCGCCAGGCTTCCCTTTCTTCCCGCCGCAGGGCCGGTGCGAGATCCTGCGGTCTCCAGGCGGCCGTGTAAAGCCTGGCCTTAGTTAGGGCCGCGCTCTCGATTCGCTCCGGAGCTCCCCGCCGCCCAGCCGGGAGAGTCGCCCTTCTTGGGCTTGCGCTCGAAGCTCCCCGCCCGGGAGCGCAGAGAGGCGAGCGACGGCTGGGCTGGCCCCGTCTCCTCAACTCGGGCCGGGCTACTCCGTTCTCCCCCTGCCGCTCAAGCGGGGCCGGCGCTGGCCGGGAAAGGGAGGTGCGGGTAATGCTGGCAAGTTGGCGCCGGGATATTCTGCTGGAGGGCCGCCGTCCACCCGCCGTCCAGGGCTCTGCTTCCGAGATCGGCCCTCGCTGGCCTCCTTAGGAGAGGAGGCCGTTTTCGGTGGAAAGCCTCCAAGGTGAAAATAATGGGGGAAACAGTAGCCTTTTTCCTGAAAGGGGAGCCGCGTCTCCACCCGAAGGGCTTTCAAGGCGAGCGTTCAGGTTAGTTAGGCCATGATAAATGGGTTAGATTTCAGGGCGCCAAAACAGCTTTTTCTTTTTTTATTATTATTTGTTTAAAGAAGCAGCAAGTGATATCTAAGTAGTAATTTTCGAATGATGGCCATCTCAATTTTACTCCGTGCTTTCATTCTTTTTTTTTATTTAACCCACAAGTGCTTGAAATCAACTTTTGATGACAAGAGGAAGACCAAAACTGCTCCCATATACCTTTATTACCTTAAACACTGCTGGGTGCCTCAGATGCTTTCTGGTTTATTCCTTTGACTTCCTGACCTGGGCTCTCGAGGAGAAGAGAAAAAGCAGGAAGGGGAGCCCGGCCAGACTGACCACGCTGACCACCTTCTTGCTGCAAGCCAAGCAGCCTTTCGAAGAATTTCTCTGAAGTGAGATGAGGGGGAAGGAGCACCCTTTGGAAATAGGGTGAGTGACTTAGATGAACTTCACCATCTTCCACCATTATTGGGGTTGTCAGGCAGAGAGTTGGAGTAAATGGTTTCCTGCCACTGCCTCTTGCCTGGCAGACACCCACTTTTAGAACAGTTTTGTTGCCGTTTACATCACAAGTGGCACAGCTTCAAGTCTGTCTTTTTGGCTCCGCTTCCCTCCCTCCTCCTGACATTGGGGATTCCCCCATTTCCAGAGCCTCCGGGCTCTCTGTTGGGCCATGAGCTGCCAGTTGGCAGGCTTTTTGCTCTGCTGGCACAGAAGGGCCAGCCAAGCTCTCAGGAGGTGCCTTGTCCTTCTTGTCCCAGAAGGAAGAAAGTCCCTGAAAGCCAACTCACTAGGCTGGAGGAAGGAGAGATTAAGCAATCAGCCTAAGAAAGGGGGCTCCGCTTCAGCTCAGCTCTTCTCTGCTAAAGAGCAAACGGCACATAGAGGTCAATTTGCCCTGGCTGGAGGAGGAAGGGAGTCTTCTCATCGCAGGACAGTATTTTGTTTCCAGCAGAGCATGAAGAGAGCAGCAAAGGGGAACTACAAAGATGTGGAGAATTTCAGTTGGGTTTCCAGAAATGCATCTGGTTAGAAAGAGCTCCACTCGCTTTGCTTCCTGCATGTGAAGGATTGGAGAAAAAAGGCAGGGTGGAACCGGTCCTTGTCTGACTGCTGAGGAGCAAAGGCAACCTTTAACCCTGGTAGAAAGATCCTGTGGAGTGCTCTCTTGAGTTTGGTGCTGAGTTTGGGGTTTGCTTGCAGGAGATCTTTTCCTTGAGGGGTACAAATGTCCTCCATTCTCTCCAGAGAGGCTTTTTTTTTTTCCCCTATGAGAGCACCCAAAGCAGCCAGGCTGCACCGCTACCCCCTTCCCCCACCCATACCTCTTGGCTGCCCTGGAAGGTAGGAAAGGGATCCATTCAACATCTTTCCCAGGTGGAAATCGGAATCCAGATGTTAATCTATTTGGGTTTTGCACACAAAATTAGAGTAGGAGCCCATCCTTTGCCCCGGGTGCAAAATGGATGAATGCCCACTGTGCAGTGGTTGTTTTCTGCATGGCAGGGTCTTTCTCTTAAGGAAGTCAATGGGGTAAGCCAAAGATGTTCTGGGAGGGGGAGAGATCGCATCAGCTCTGATTAGGGAAGAAACTGCTTCTTTTGAGCCTATTGGGGGAAAGAAGCAATCTATTTATCATGAGCAAAAACCCAGTTAGTTCTGCTTTTTGGTATACTACATAAATCCACCAGTAATTAGACCAAGTCATCAAATTCAGGGAAAGGGCCCCCTTGCATTCACAGGGCTGTTGCTTTGTTTCTTCAGCATCTGCTAGGCGTAAAAATTATTCCTGAGAAATGCATCCTGCTAATGCATCCCCCCCTCTCTCTCACACACACACACACACACACTGCATGGCTCCATACTGCATGGCATCTCTAAAGCTGAATTACCAATACACAACAGGATACGACTCAGCCCTTGAGAATGCCCTCCTTCCAATTGTGTCCCTGTGACTCTGCTAGGCACCTCAAGGGGATGCCCAGGGCAAGGCATACCCATTGTGCCAATGGCATGTGGACATCTGAGGGATAAAGGGCATAAACCGGGGGGGGGGGGTGTAGAGAGAGATTTGCCTTTTTTTGGAGAAAAAGTATAAATTGATTAACTTGGTTTGTCAATTCATTGATAGATGAGAATTCAGGTTTCTGACTTACACAGAGAATTGATTACTAGTATTTGGTAGTTTTAGGCTGCTCAAATGAAGGAACATTATTATTACAGTTCAGGTCCTAAAATTTAAAACAACCCAACGGAATTTCAAAATGCAATACAATCTCACTAATTAGGTAACCCACTACTTAGTGGAAGCTTTACGTTTTGAGTGCAAACGTTTGCTATTGCGTGGGTGATACCATCAAAGTGTTTTTCTTCAAGAGAAAATTATAACTTTGCTTGCTCTGAACAGGCCAGCAGTCTTTTGTCTTACTGAGGGCACCCTTCTTGTACAATCTACATCCCAGGCGGCTTTAGGAACCTGGTTCTCAGTGTCATCTAAAAGGCTCTACGTGACATAAGCATCCATATAATTGTGAAGGAGCCTTGTCGAAAAGTGACTGAACAGTGACTGTGGAAAACCTGGGAAAGAAAATGTTTGGGGTATAAGGTCCGGGGAGATCACTGACCAGGTGAGGGCATGGCCAGCCTCTCCAAGGCTCTTCCTGGGTGTCAGGATAAGGAGACCAGCCCTCATAGGCAGGACGCAGAAAGCACCCCAAGTATGGTGAGCCAGGGTGCATCACATTGGCAGCTGCCTATCAGACTGAACCGCACCACTGGGCTCCAGCCATGAGCTGGCGAGAAAGAGAAAGAAGCAGCCACATCTTTTTCAGGCATTTTCTAGGGTTAACTCATGTAACCTCGATCTGCAAAGGTTTCCTTTAATTTCAATGGGATCTAAGAAGAGCAAGGGTGGTGGCTGTGAGTAATGCCAGGAACCGAGAGAGCCAAGGCAGCATCTGAGAGGAGGAGGAGGAAGCTTGAAGGCGATGGAGTCTCCTGGCACACCTCAGCTTTGTGGCTGCCACTGTGACAGTTACAGGCAGGTCTGTGCCAAGGTCCATTGATAAGGCCACCTCTTATCCCCTTGCCCAACGCCCAGCTTATACCACTTACACAAGACCTCCTTTTCACGGATGCGTTTTTTATTTTTTAAACTGCGTTGGCTAAAGAATAGAATATAATAAGAGAGTTGGAAGGGACCTTGGAGGTCTTCTAGTCCAACCCCCTGCACAAGCAGGAGACCCCATGGCAGGGGTAGGCAACCTTGGCTCTTTTATGACTCGTGGACTTCAACTCCCAGAATTCCTGAGCCAGCCATGCTGAGGGGAAAGGGAGAGGTTTCCATGCTGAGCCATGCTGGCTCAGGAATTCTGGGAGTTGAAGTCCACGAGTCATAAAAGAGCCAAGGTTGCCTACCTCTGCCCTATGCCAAATGGCTGTCCAATAGGCAAGCTGTTCCACTGATTGATTATTCCCATAGCCAGGAAATTTCTCTTTATTTCTACATTGGATCTCTCCTTGATTAGTTTGAAAATTGAAAGAAAACTGATTTACCATTGTTAAAGGCATTTTTCTACCCTCTAACCGTAACTGATATTTACAAAATGTTATACTGAAAAAAATTAAAAATTTCACTCATGGCTAAGTTTAAAATGATACAATTTGTTTTCAAGCATCAGTGTAAACAGATGAAATGTGCTAGAAAATATGAACCTACTTATTCATAACAATGTAGTAGATTAAAAAGAGGATTCAAAACCACTAAAAACCATACCTATACAATAGTTTAACTGAAATAAAATGTGATTGGATGCCCAGCATTAAAATAAAACCACAATGGGAGCAGTTAAAGAGGGAATATGATTTCTTTTCAATAATGGCTTAGAGGAACTTGCAGAGAAACATAAATTTTATTTTCTGAAATCTTCACTTAAAATTATACCGAAGCTTTCATTTCAGGTTTAGAGTTTTATCACAATATCATACATAAGGATTTCCTCATATGTGTATATCTCCTACCCATGTAAAATAATGTTGCCCTTATGTTGAGCAAAACTGGACACCTCCTCATTTTTTACCATCTCCTGAATCAGGGGTATTAGTTAAGAAGCACGTATTGCAAAAAGAAGGTAACTGCCTTCTAATGGGATTTTTTTGAGGCATGCAGGAACAGAAAATTCTTGGACTGCAATCCTGTATAGACTTAGCTGTGAGAAGCTCCCACTGAGGTCAATGGGGCTTATTTCTGATTAGAAGTGCATACAATTCTATTGCAAAAGTCCAGAATGAAAAGCGTATGCTGCCATTATTAAAATGTATCATGTTTTTATTTTAACCTTGTCTACAGATGCCCTGTGCCTGCTTTGCAGCAAAAGGGGAATGGGGAAGGAGACTTAGCTGTCATATTTACCACAGAGCAAATAGGATCACAACAGACCAGTATTTTCAGTGGTGGAAGTCAATGTAGGTTGATTCTAGTCTATGAGAGATGGCGTTTGTTAGTAAATATATTTGGTACCAATAAAGAAGAATATTTGTAGCTCAGGATTGAAATGAGGAGTTCTTGGTGCTCTCTGAGCTTTTTAATCAGTAACATTTAAATACTGTATGCATAAGCCTAATATATTTGAGGGGTGCTTGGTGCTCTCTGGGCTTGGTTGTTTTCTTGCAGACATTTTATTACCCAAACTAGCTAACACCATCAGAGCTAAATGTCTATGGAGATTCTCAGTCATCCAGGTCATGGTTGTCCCAAAAGTGCTTTTCCAAAGACAACTGGACTTACTTTGTTTTTCTTTGAAAACATTTCGCTTCTCAGCCAAGAATCTTCTTCAGAAGCAAAGAAAGTCCAGTTGCCTTTGGGACAATCATCAGTGCTAGTAACATCACTAGCGCTAATGATGTTACCTAGTTTGGATAATGAAATATCTGTAAGAAAATAACCAAACTCAGGGAGCACCAAGGACCCCTCAGATATATTCGGCTTATACATATTTAAATGTTACTGATTAAAAGAAACTCCTATGGTGTCCCAATAATACTAAAAGCAATGATTAATTAAATATCACAAAAATATAAAATGACAGTGAAGATTCAACACACAGCCTACAGCAAACTTCCAAGTGCAAAAATAGCTAGCTTCTTGCCAGCAGCAAACTAATCAAAGCCAGGTTAAAGTGGGAAAATAATCCACGTTTTCCTCTTATTCCCTAAAGGAGGGAGGGATCTGCGCAGGCCGCCTGGGATTGACCTTGCCACTTCCAGGAGCAACTGCCATGACGTCTCATCCTGCAAGTTCATTTATTGTGTACGAGGTTCATATGTCCCTCCAATAAAGAAGTGATGCTTGATGTTTCCCAAACCTCATGCAGTAATTGAATAAAAAAAATAAAAAGATGATGATAATAATAAGAACAACAATAAAACAAGAGTAATAATCATACTAACAAAAGAGAAAAGAGTTAAGGGGAAAGGAACATAACCTGTACGAAGGGACCTCCCCAAACTTCAGGTCCCAAAGTCTGAAAGTTTCAGGACCGTAAGGAGACTGATCTCAGAGAGAGGCTTGGTTTCAGAGACGTTCAGAGCTGCAGAGAAGGCCCCCTCTCTCGGTTTAACTTTTATTAAAGATTTTTTTTTTAAGATAAAGATTTTTATACTAATACAAACTAGTATAAAGTAAGAAAAAGATGAAAAGAAATCAAAGAGAAAGAAGGCCTACTCTCAAAAGCCTACTTTAAATAGGGTAGGGACCCACAGGGAACAACAACAACAATAATAATAATAACAACATCAACAACAATAACAATAATCGAGTTGGAAGGGACCTTGGAGGTCTTCTAGTCCAACCTCCTGCTCAGGCAGGGAGCCCTATACCATTTCAGACAAATGGCTCTCCAGTCTCTTCTTAAAAACTTCCAGTGTTGGAGCATTCACAGCTTCTGGAGGCAGGTTGTTCCCCGGATTAATTGTTCTAACTGTCAGGAAATTCCTCCTTAGTTCCAGGTTGCTTCTCTCTTTGCTTAGTTTCCATCCGTTGCTGCCATCCATCTTGTCCGGCCTTCAGGTGCTTTGGAGAATAGCTTGACTCCCTCTTCTTCCTGGCAGCCCCTGAGATATTGGAGTTCATCCTCTTAGATCTTATGGGACCACTGGAAGACGTTGGTCCTGAAGAGACCCAAGTCCACAGCCATGAAGGGCTTCAAAGATAAAAGTACCCCCTTGAACTGCACCTAGAAGCAGCCAACAGGTATCTCGGGATGCTCTCATATACCCGTATTTACCTGAGCCACTGAATTCTGCATCAATTGCAGCTTCCAAATTCTTTCTCAAATCAGCCCAAGCAGAGAGCATTGCCATAATCCAGCTGGCAGCTGGGATGTAAAAAGGATAAGACTTGTGATTTAGAACTGGAGGAAAAGAAGGTCCAAGAGTAGGTGTGTGTGTGAGAGAGAGAGAGAGAGAGAGAGGGAGGGGAGGGAGGGAGGGGAGGGGGAGGGAGAGAGCCTAGACTAGAAGACAGCAGGATTTGCCATTGTGAAGTTAGTGACAACCACTGATTTAAAGGGGAAGCAGACAAATCCTGATTGTAGGAGCAGATACCTACCACTAGTGACCAACCTGGTGACTGTTCCAAGGTGTCAGAAGCACTTAGATGGCTCTCAATCTGTAGTGCAACTCACCCCACCATCCTTTCCTGGCTTTGGGATAATTATTTGGATTCAAACCTCTTCTACCTCACACAGTTGCTCTGCCCGACTCTCCCCAAACTCCGTCCTGTGAATTCAGCTTCAGCAGGAAGCAGCAGCATCTGAGTACATCTGTGGGTGACTCTGTCTGTTTCCCGGCACGGTCCCTGCAGGGGATTTCCAGCCTGTTTGGCTGACAACTTCCTTCTTGAGTAGATTATCTATCTTTACCTTGATCCTGATCTGCAGGGAGAGCTCTGTGGTGGAAGAAAAAAGAAAATTGGGCGAAGATGCCACGTAATGCTAGAGAAGCAAAAGCCACGTCTGTAAAGCACACACTTGGAGTTTAACCAGTGTAAATCAGTGGTAAAGAGGAAACAACAAAGAAAAAGTGCCTTGAATTGGCAAAGTGTCTGAAAAAGGAGATACTAACACTCAAGGAATTCCAGCCTGAAAATAATAGAAGGCAAACAGAATAAAATAGCTGAACAAAAACTGAATGGTGCTCTGTAAACAACAACAGGAAGAACATATCCACAAGGTGGGGAACAAAGACAGATTACCAAGAAAGTGTGTGAGACTGCTTGGAATTGTAGAGAGATTGTTGAGAGATGCCCAAGGGAAAAAGGGAGCTCCGGAGGCTTTTGCAAATGCCCAGGAAAGCCAGCCAAGAGGTAGCTGGTAGCTCCCCAGTTAGGTTGACTTAGCCCTAAGTCGTGGCTGGATTGCCAGAAGGAACCCTGACGGACTTCTGCCTAGAAAAGAGGAGTAACAAGGTGCCCCATCAGGTGTGGACATTGCTAGTCTGCTGGGGCCCAGACTCTCAGCAACGTAGGCTGGCCCGGAGCAGCAACAACAGGCCCACCACCATCCTTCTCTTTGCCCACATCAGGAAATGAATCTGGGACTCTGCTGAGCTCAGAGGAGGATCCGTTTCTTTTCATCTGTGTGCTTGTTTTCTCAGGAGATTTTGGGACAGCCCCTGTGCAGATGTACCCACCGCTTTAATGCCACCTGAGATATCTGACAAATGGAAACACTCTAGATTTCCAAAGCTGATTGCAATTCAATTTCTTGTATGTCTAATTCTTTCCTTGTTCCTTGTGTGTCTAATCACACTTGGCCAATAAAGAATATTCATTCGTTCATATGACAGCTCTGAGTCAGGGCAAAAAGAGCCGAGACATCATAAGGGCAGCCTTAAACTGACCCGCAGCTCTGGTTGGCAGGTACTGAGCAGAGAGGACAGAGCAAGCATACAGGCAGGTAGGCATGGTGGAATCTGCACTAAGTTGCAGGAGGGGAGGGCTGTGGGGAGACAGCGATAAAAGAAAGTACAATTGATTGTGTTGTTCTTGGTTCCTGACCAAGGCAGTGGACCAGCCACGCATACACTCTGCCTTGCCTTAGCAAAACGTATCACAGCTACACATTAACGGCAGCCATAGCCCATCTTTCAGCATCACTCGTATGGGCCATCACTCTGTGGATGGAAGTGGGTCTCTTGCTGCTCTCATTCCTGCATCTCAGAGCTTAGTTGGTGGGTAGAGAATGCAGGGGCTTCAGTTGCATCCTCTGGAGGTTCCCGTAGTCCCACTACTGTTGCAAGGAAAGAGGCTTCGCCCATCACAGGGCTCACTGGAAGACTAGCATTTGCTGACTGCCTTGGAAACAAAATGGCCCCTCGGCCACAATGCTGGATTTTTGTGCCAGCCTGCTTCTCGTGCCATAGAATCCCCTCGGCAACCAGCCTCAGCCTCGACATGACCGGATTGAGGCAGGCTATCCCCACCCCCTCCTGGCACCCACCAGGATCCTGCTTGACAGCCACTGTCCCAGAACACAATGGCTCATCTGGTCTCAGATTTGATCCCCAAATGGGGTGTTTGCAAAATGAGGGGCCGTGTATGGCAAGAGTTGCTTCCCCCCCAAGGTGGGAGAGTTGGAGGCTCCTTTTCACCTGAAAATCTGTCTAGAGTTGCACTCACCATGTTCACAGCAACAACACAACCAAGCAACTGCTTCGTTTCTTTATTTTGCATCCCCTTGGAAGAAGCTGCTTATTTCTCACGTGGATTTAAGTGGCCACAATCTCTGGCAATCAGCACCCTTAACTTAAACTTTATCAGCAGTAAGGGCTGCGCATGCTCCAAAATACTCTTTACGGCCACTCTCTCCATTCCAAGGCTGAAGGTGGAAGGATAGCTAGGAAGACGGCCAAGCCCTCCAGAGAACATCTGAACAGAGGCAGACCAGAGCAGGGGTGAGGAGCCCCAGCTGAGACCTCCATGGGAAGTTCAGGGGAGGGGAGAACTAGGGAAGAAAGGGGCCGTTTTGCTATTTTTCCCCACCTCCTCCTGCAACTTGGAAGGGGAATTTTTGAGTTTTCCAGGAAACGATCTTCTTCCTTAAGCACCTGGAGAGATCCCTGCCGTGCCTGGAGAGTTGTTTTTTTTTGCCAAAGCAGCCTTGCCTGTTTTGCATCTGTGGTGCTAACCTATGTTCATCAGACACTGAAATGGTGCCAGTTTACTTTTGCCAAACTTTTGGCAGCCAGGTGAGAGAAGGAAACTTCATTTTGGGGTGACCATATCAAGACACACAGTGCTGGACTAAAATGGACTGGACTGTGTTGTTCTCATATAGTTTTATTCTTGTGAATAAAGTGAGCTTTCCATGGGCTTCTGTTGGGACAATATGCGAAAGACCCCTCATAGCCATGGCTCTAGGAGGTCACCCCTGGGGCTTCTGTTCCCTGTTGCCTGATAGTCCACCACAGCCCGAAAGCCCTACTGTTGCTGTACAGAAGGCAGAATAACAGAAAGGGACTTTGGAGGTCCTCTAGTCCAACCCTGTACTCAAGCTGGAGACCCTAGACCATTCTGGACCAATGGCTGTCCAGACTCTTCTTGAAAACCATCAGTGATGAAGCAGAGGAACCTTCTAGGGCAGACATGTCAAACACAAGGCCTGGGGGCCGGATGCGGCCCGCGAAGTGGTTTCATGTGGCCCGCGAAGCCATCCTGGAAACAGTGAGGGAACGGCCCCCGCTGCCTTGGCCCTGGCCCAGGCCGGCCGGGAGCCAGTGTACAATTTTGTGGTGGCCATCTACGCTGAAACGCATTCAGTCTTAGCTCCACAAGGCCGTCTGGAAACAGCGAGGAACCAGCCCCTGCCGCGTCGGCCCCGCCCCCTGGGTGCATGCTGGGGAGGCTCCTCCAGTGGACCATGCGTTGGCACTTGCCCTGGTCCCACCCCCTTCTGCCAGAGACCCTCAGATCTGTCCCACTCCTGCCCAGGCCCCCACAGGCACCCTTGACACGAATGATGTAGAGCTGGCCATGCCCACCCAGTAGGCCACACCCACTCCATCCACACCCACCCAGGCCACACCCACCCTGGCCACACCCATCCGCCCCCCCCCAGGGCAACCGCAATGCTGATGCGGCCCTCAATGAAATTGAGTTTGACACCCCTGTTCTAGGGCCAGACCTTCCTAGGCCTCGTTGTGCAGCAGCCACACCTGGGCATAGATCAAGGACCACAAGTTGCATCTTTTGGATGAGGCAATGTGGGAGGATGCCGCAGTTCTCCATTGAAGAAAACAACGCGTTTTCGATGGTGAGCCCGTAAAGCAATAGCCATAGGAAGAGGAGATGCATTCTCCAGCAGGATGGCCCAAGCTGGCTTCAACTGCAAAAGATCCAGAACCACCAGCCAGGAACAAGCAGTCAAGGTGAGCCTTCCTCCCGTTTGCACCTTCCTGTGTCCTTGAAGGAGCCTGCTGCCCCAAGTCTCAGCCACGTTATGTGCTCCTCGTGCCCTGGAGCTGACTGGCCCTCCCTGGAACTGACCAAATTGGCCAATGTGGGGGGGGGATGTAAAAATCACACTCGTGGTAACTGCAGAGGAGGGGGAAATCTTTTGTATTTCTCAACTTTCCAAATCCTATTTTTTAAAAAACCAAAAGCATTTATTTAATCACCTGCCACATTCCAGAGTCAGCTCCATCACAGCGTGGAACTGGTGTCCCTGAAAGCTCTTGTCCAGTGCTGATAGTTGGGAAAACTCCTGTTACATTGATCCAGGTCTACTGGGGAGCAACAGTGCAACAGTGTTGAAGGAAAAGTCTTCATCATGGTTCAGTCCAAGCCGGGAATAAACAACATGGCGACTGCTTTAGAAAGAAGGTTGCAGTTTATTGAAGAGGAGAGCCAGACAGAAAGATGGCTCTGGAAGAAAAGAGAGTGAACACATCTAGGGAGTGGGTTTTTATACCCTCTGGAGCCTTTTGTTTGGAGTTGTTCCTGTGGCATGAACTTTGACCTGAGTCTGAGTGTGCCTTTCTGGTATTCTGATGGTGGTGGGTTAATCCTATTATGTCCCAAGGGTCATATCCTGCTTCCCTGGGGCTGGGGCTGATGACTCTTAGATTTTTGGTGTTGATTCTAGGGATCTTTCTTCCTAATCCCAGTTTCCTGACTCCAGTCTTTCTGATGAGATTATCACATCTGCATTTCTGCAGACCTGGTTTCTGTTTGGGGGCAAAGAGACTTGGGGGGGGGTTGGTTTCTGCCTTTAAATCCTTTAGGGAAATATATTCTGTCTTTTAAATATTTCCCAAAATATTTCTTTGGCGGGGGGCTGACTTCCCATAAGAGGAAGGGGAGGAAGGCTGCTTCTAAGGGTGTCCATCAGTCAAGAGAAAAGAGAGGGACACCCCGCCGCCCAAGGTAGTCCTGCTTTCTCCCCATCCGAGAAGAGGCCCCTGGTTTGTCTGCAGCAAGAGGGCGGGGGGGGGGAGAGGGGGGAGGCGGAGGGCTCCCACACCTTTCTCAGGGAGAGAAACACGGCGCGCTTGCCAAAAGCCAAGAGCGGCGTTCCCGAAGCAGGAGGCTCCGAGCGCCCCGGCTCATTAGAGACGCATCTCGCTTGGCTGAGGTCCCGCACCTTCCAGCTCATTAGAAAGATGCCGTTGCTGCTGGCTGCGCCCCAATCATCTCTGCAATCAGCGCCTTTAATTAGGTTAATTAAATTGTATCAACCTCGCAGGGACACCGTTCCCCGATGCTGACGAGCAGCCAGACAGCCCCTGCTCCAGCTGCAGCCCAGAAGCCGCGCCCGCCGCCCTTCCCGCCGCTCACCGGCGGGCCCGTCAGCCCCGGAGAAGCGGGGGGGGTAGGCAACCTTGGCTCTTTTATGACTCGTGGACTTCAACTCCCAGAATTCCTGAGCCAGCATGGCTGGCTCAGGAATTCTGGGAATTGAAGTCCACGAGTCATAAAAGAGCCAAGGTTGCCTACCCCTGCCGGGCCTTCTGGCCTTTCCGAAAGGGGGCCGTGATTGAAGCAGCGGCTGGTCCGGCTCGCCAGAGGCCGGAGCCCCGGGCAGGAGCGCAGAGGGGGCGCGCTGCGAGGCTGGCCGGGCCGGCCTCCTTGGACAAGCGGGCTCCCGCCAGGACCCGCAGCTCCGCCGCCGGCGGGAAGGGCGTGCCGGGGCGCAGTTCTGGGAAGGCTTCGGTGGCCGAAGTGGGGCTCCAACGCGATGGGCTACCCGGGGCGGGCGCCGCTCGCTTCCTGGCGGGGAGAACAAGCCCTTGATGCCCGGGCGAGTAAAGCTCGCACTAGGGAGAGCTGAAACCCGGTTGCCGGGCTCCCGGGCAGTTTGGCCCCTCGCCCGCTGGGCAGCCGCGAGGGGGGATGGCTCCTCTCGATCCCCAGGCACCGCTGGGTCGAGTCCTTCGCAGGCCGGCCCAGCTCAGCCCCACGCGGTTCTCGGCTCCTCTCTCCCCCCCCACCCCCGAGTGCCCGCAGGTCCCGGCCCCGGCAATAGTCTGCACACCTCACACCCCGCCATTTCCCATCTCCATCAGTTTCTCGCTGAGCTTGAAGAGGGAAAAGGGTTTCTAGCCCACATTGCCCATTTTTTTCTTAGATGCTCCTTGACCATTTGGCCTTTTTCAGCTTTTGAACTATAGTCAGAACCATCTGCCCAGTCCGGTCCGTATTCTAGATTTGTGTGTTACACAAATAACAACACAAAAAATAACGGTCCAGTTTTATTTCCAACCTTCGGAATTATGTCCACTACAGAATTTGCTTTTTCAGAACTGCTGCCACTGAACACATCTAAGGGAGATTTCAGTTTTGATCCTCCAGGTGTGTCATTTCTTGTCTTATTAGAATTTTCTCCCATCTTTTTCAGGCAAAGGGGACGTGTCGCTTTCTCCTGGTTTCCAGGCATCACCCGAGGCGAGGCGCCAGCCACCCCATTGGGGGAGATTTTACTGCAGCTCTTTGCAATTGCTTTTGAGTTCACTGCCCTGAACCCTCAGTTCCTCATGGACTTGCAAGACTTAACCCCTTAAGACTCTTCCCCTTCCAGTAGGGCAGAAAGGAAAAGATCCTGCCCAGAATTTTTCTCCTCCTCCCAAGACACAGGCGTGGGACTGAAGAAGAGATGGGAAGCCACAGGAAAACAGAAAAAAGGAGAAACCGCAAATCAGTCAGAATGCTGCCTCTGTCCACACAAAACCCTCTTGGTTGCTCGCCTACCCTAGAAGAGCTGGCCTGATACCATGAACCAGATTTTCCAGCTACCTTTTAGCCTTGCACATTGCAACAAACCACAAGGTTCAGCGTCTCCCATCATCACAGCCATTATCTTTCAGGGACAAATACTTCAAATGGGGGGAGAGCAGCAAGACTAGCCAACCAGATTATATCCAGTGTTTCTGCTGGCAGAGCCTAGCAAGCCCATCCAGCCCAAAGCCCCTGTTCTGGTTGGCGCCCAAATCCAGCCACAGCTGTCAAGTTCCCAGCCAGCCTTCCGTGAGACACCACTGCCACCTGCTGGGCATCCATTCACAAGGTGGGTCTTGCCATTGGAGAGCACACCTGCACCCCGCAACTCCCCTCTCTCACGCGGGAGCCTCTAGGGCATATAAGCACAGCACCAAATTCTAAAACGTGCAGAAGTGCCACGCAGGCCCCGCCCTTTTTTATACTTGCATCACAACCCTGGAATGCACATTTTCATCCCTCCACTTCTGCAAGTCCCTTCCCTCCCTCAGGAGCTGCGCAAACCCCCAGCCAGGTGGGAGGCTGTCAAAGGCCAGCCTGGCCCAGCTGCTCCCCACTTTCAGAGCCCTTCAGGAAGGCGAGAGGCGTCTTGTCCCAGTGCTTACCTTCCCCTTCCATCGGACCTGGCCAGGATCGGGCGCAGGGTTCTTTTTCCCCAGTCCTCCTACCTTAAAAGGGGGAAAAAGCAGGAGCCAAGCTCCAAAGGTAGCGCCTGGATGGGCAGGGTGGGAAGGGCAGAAACACACTCACAACCATTCTTATTGGGTTTATTGAACAGGTACAAGGTGAAGCTAAGGCAGAGGGGGGGGAAGCATTTGTAAAGTTTGCAAGCCAATCAAGGGAAGAGATCCGTCTTCACAGAAGAATCAGCGCTTCCGTCTAAACTGGAACCTATAAATTGCTGGCTGATTTACAGTTTCCTTCTTCAACTTCACTCTCTCCGTTTTGTCCTGAAAGCAAGAAGAAAAGCTTCCCTAGGCAACTTGCTCTATCAAAAGCCTTCCAGAGAAGGGCCGGGTGCCCAGCCCAGCCCTTGGCCCCATCAGCCAGCTGCTTCCCCACAGAAGCCCAGGGTCTTCCAGAGCTGGTGGCCAGGTGCATCCCTGAAGGACAAAATGCCAGAAAGGAAGGAGGCTGCTGTTCCCGTTGCCTGCAAGGGAGAGCAGGGGCCGCCTCCTGCAGGGCCCATAAGGAGCAGTCCTCACCAAGAGATCTTTTCGGGTCTGGAGCTTCTGCGCAATGACAAACATCTTCCGCTCACGCTCGATGCGCTGCTTCAACAGGCTGTACTGACCCTTCCTCTGGCGGGCCAACCTCTGGAGACAGAGAAGAAAGAGGCCAATCTTTTCACCCAGGTGCTCCCAAAGTGACACAATGTCCAGAGTGCTCCCACCTCCTTCCCTGAGGCTGGGCAGGGCTCTCCTTGCACCCAGGTCCTCCCTGCAACTGGGCTGTCAAGGAAAGTCCCCCAGTCATGCAAGTCTGCCAGACGAGAAGGTTGGGGCAGGACCACCCAGTGGAAGTGCTCTGGCTTTGCAGGAGGAGAACCGGAGGGGGCAGGGGCTGGCTCACCCCAGCAACAGGGCTGTCCATTCCTGCTGCACCCGTACCCCAGCCCAAGCATTCCTGGGCACAACCCATCATGGCAGGTGTGAGCTGATTAGCACCAACACACAGGACAGATCCAAACTTGTTCCCCTGTAGAAGGTGATGACTCAAGTCTCCTGGGAGAGAAGAAAACCCACCAGTCTGAACTAGTCTAGGGATGTCGGCAATAAGCCAGCCAGAGAGAGGGGGAGCTTATCATCATCTGTTGACGTTCCCTCCCCCTCGATGGTTCTAGGCAACCTTCACATGTCCCCACATCATATCTCCCGTCGGGTCCTACCCATCCCAAAGGCAGCCTGGTGCAACTCCATTGCAGCTTCTGGAGCTAAGTTCCCTCCACTCCAGCTCTACAGGAGGAGACCAGGTGAACAGCAACAGCCCCACATGCAGAGGAAGCAGCCGCATTCAGCCCTGGAAGCGGCTTCCCTGGCAGATCAGCCTGAAATCCACAACAGGAGGGAGAACATTTGCACTCTTCTGTAGCTCGGCTGTTCACTCCAGCCGCCATGCCAACTGGCTTCTGCCAACGGAGCAATAAGAAGCCACCAAGAGTTAAACCTGGCAACAGTCCTGTTCACCTGCCACAAGCTGACTGAAGTCCCTTGAAAAGGTGAACGGCCACTTCCCATCACCTCCCAGATGCCACTTAAGACCCTGGAGTCAGTCACTTCCTTCTGAAGCATGTTTTACGAACCACAAAAAACACTGAGTCTAAGTAGGACTGGCAACACCGTGGAGAACCAGAGAGGACTTTGTCCATCCTGACCTCTTCCTACATGTTGCCCTGTCCAGGAGGAGGGGATTGAAGGCACACTAGGAAGAGCATAAACCTTCTCCTCTGTTCCGGTAGAAGGAAGGCGAGTGTAAGGACCCTCCTCAATTTACATCTTAAGAAGACAGAACTCTTGGAACAGGTTTTCCAACAGGAATCTTTATTAAGAAAAACTGACTGAAGGTGTGCTAGACAGGATCTGGGGAACCCCCCTGATCATTCAATGTTTTAAAGCTTTCCCAAGCAGTCCCACCCCACATTCCTTCCGGTCAATCCAAATTGGCAGATGGCTGGGTGTTAAATCCATCGGATCCCAAACGTTGCAATCTTCCCCCCCACTTTTCCTTGCTGCCGGTAATAGGAGGCTTCATAGGGAGTGAGATCAAAGGCTGATGGCCGCATTGTTATTGTTAGTACTCCAGAGAGGGAATCCACAGAGGATGTTTATTCGTAGATGATAGAAGGAATGCCAGCCATAAACCCCCGTGTTTACTCCCCCCCCTTTGTAGTATGACAGAATCCCAAAGAGAGTAAGAATTGGGTTTTCCCAGAGTAGATTAGTTAGAAATAAAATATAATTGGATTCTGACAGCGAGTGCCTACTCAGCTTTGGCACATACAACTGAGGTGCCCTGTCCACTCCCAACGACTTCAGGTATCCGCACAAATTTGCCCCTCCTCCCACCCCTGGGTGCAAACTGAGACCAAGAGAAGACTCTTGGAATCCAAGAAGCTTTAGAATATCAGACCTGCAACTGTCGATCAGTGGTGATCCCCGAAACAGCGTTTTTCTTCAGAGTTTCAAGGGTTGGCCTGTTGTAGACTCTGCTGACCAGCTCCGGAGCAGTGTTCAGATGGAGAGCAACATCAAACCCTTGCACTGAGAAAAGGACAGGTTGGTTTTTCATAATTAGTTGGGCCCTCCCTCACTGACTCCCAGCTTACAAACCAACTGAGGCCAGCCTTAGGTTTACAAGGGAAACGTGCTGCACCAATGGGAGAAGGCCAAATAACCCAGGCATGCTACTTCACTTAGAAGAGCTTCAACAGAGGGAGAGCAGAAGCTGGTTGCATCCTTCCTTGGGGGGTCCCTAATCTTCTTTAAAAGGTTCACCATCTCAAGAAACCATTATTCTAGACACTTTGTACTGATATTGAATATCAACAAAGACTTGAATACCTTGAGTCTTGGAAGTTTCACCAATCTGTTCAGCCAAACTGAAAAACTTGCTAGTTCTGAGTTTTGGCTCTGAGACAAAAGGGTGAATATAGTGGATATAAAAACACCACACACCCCTGTTAAATGCAAGGATTTTGAGATGTAAAAAAAATCAGATCAAGATAAATCATTTCAGAATTTTTTTTACCTTTAATATAACATATAAGCAATTCAATTGAAAACAATTGAAATCTTTTAGGAGGAAAAATAATAAAAAGATACAATAACGTGGTTGTTTAAGTGTGTTTAAGGGATGTGGCAGTGTTCAGAATTAACCAATTGTGTTCAGATTTATGGTAAATAGTCAATACACACCTGTCATCAATTAAAATGACTCTGATCAAGCCCATATAAAGTTCAGCAGTTCTTGCAGTTGTTTTTCCTTTTTGACATTTATTCAATTGCCTCTTAGCAAAAGCAACGGTCTGCAAAGAGCTTACAAAGCTTCAAAGCAGGGATCTTCAAACTTGACCCTTTTATGACTTGTGGACTTCAACTCCCAGAATTCCTCAGCCAGTTCTCCTGGCTGAGGAATTCTGGGAGTCAAAGTCCACAAGTCATAAAAGGGCCAAGTTTGAAGACCCTTGCTTCAAAGGGATCTCATTATTGCAAGGTATCAGTCAAGAGAATGGTACAAAACAATTTCCAAGGCATTGGATATATCATGGAACACAGTGAAGACAGTCATCAACAAGTGGAGAACATATAGCATAACAATGACGTTACCAAGAGCTACAGGTCCTTCCAAAATTGATTTTAAAAAATGAAGAAAACTGGTCCCAAGAGGCTGTCAAGAGGCTCTATAGCAACATTAAAGGAGATACAGGAATTTCCAGCAAGTTATTATTTACTACGTGTGACAACAATCCCCTGTATTTTTCATATATCTCTGCTGTGGAACAGGGTGGCAAGACAGAAGCTTTTTCTTACAAAAAAAAATAAATCCAAGCCCAGGTAGATTTTTCAAAAAATTACATCAAGTCTGACAAAAGCATGTGGGAAAACATGTTACGTTCTGACGAGACCAAGTTGAGCTTTTTGGCCATAATTCCAAAAAGTATATTTGGTGCAAAAACAATATTGTGCACCATCAAAAATATACTATACCCACAGGGAAGCCTGGTGGTGGCAGCATTATGCTTTGGGGCTGCTTTTCTTCAGTTGGAAGCGGGGCTTTAGTCCGGCGCAAGGAATAAACCGTTTCAAACCTCTGCTAAAATGCTGAAGATGAAGAGGAATTTCACCTTTCAACACAATGACCAAAGGCATGCCTCCAAATCAACAAAATAACGGCTTCACCTGAAGATGATCAAAGTTTTGGAATGGCTCAGCTAGAGTCCAGACCCAAATCCAATTGAAAATGTGTGGGGTGACCCGAGGAGGGCTGTGCACCGGAGATTCCCTCACAATCTGTCGAAAGTGGAGCGCTTTTGCAAGGAAGAGTGGCAAGATTCCCAAGGTAAGATGTACCATGCTGGCAGGCTCCTACCCCAAAAGACTGAATGCTGTCATAAAATCAAAAAGTACTTCAACAAAATATTAGTTTAAGGGCATGCACACTTATGCAACCTTGTTATATTTTTTCTTCCTAAAATACTTGTTTTTCAATTGAACTGTACAGCTTATATGTTATGTTAAAGGTGGGAAAAAATCTGAAGTAATCAATCTTGGTCTAATTTTTCTTACATCTCGAAAAGCTGGCATTTTAACAGGGACGTGTTAACATTTTATATCCATTTGCCCTTTTGCCTCAGTCAAAACTCAGAACTAGCAAGTTTTTCAATTTAGCTGAATTACAACTCGCCTAGAACGTATTGGTGAAATTTCCAAGACTTAAGATCACAAAACCACACACTTTTTCTCTTTTGTTTGCATCTCTAGTTTTCACCTCAGCTAGCCTTTATAAGAATTCTTAGTATTGGATCTGGAGTTGTTTCTTTCCTCCCGCGCCCCCCCCCCCTTTCCATTTTTATCTTTTTAGATCGCAAGCTCAAGAACAGAACCATCCTTTTGATATCTGTAAGTCACTCTGTGTGAGTTAGTGATTGGAATAAAAAATGTTCAACATAAATTGCAATTTGCTGCAATTCAGTCGCCTGTGGCTGGCAGTCTCCTGTCTGCCAGACAGGAAGCCTTTCGCAGAAGAGGGTTTTATTTTTAAGCAGCACCAACAAGGCGTCTCTGCTCCCTTTCCTTCAGCGTTAGGCAGCTTTCTCTGCCACCTTGATGTTCCCATACCCAGTCAGGGGCAGCCCCCACATCCTTACCTTCCTTCTTGGTGTCAAAAAAGAACAGGTGCTTATTGGGCTGCTTCCCCTCGGCTTCCAGCAGGTGGAGCTCCGACTTCAGCTGCTCGATTTTCTGGGATTTAAAAAGATGCCAGGCAGAGTCAGGAACCGAAAGCTGGGGCAGCTCCGTCCCCCCCTCCGCTTCCCCCCCCCCCAGCACAACTCTGAGGTCAGGCGTCGGTCCCCCCCCTCCCCCCAGCCTCAGCAGCTGAACCAGGAGAAAAGCCGGAAGGGCTCCTGGCCCCCGACCGCCACCTCTCACAGCGCCAGGACGGGGCTTGTTGGCCTGCTGGAACCCCTGGGGTCCAAGCAAGGCCCAACCTCCGGAGAGGACCCCAGCGCCACGGGCTCCTTGCGGGTCTCCTCTAACAAGCGGAGAGCGGCTCGGCCAGAAGACCTCACCGGCGCCCGGGGAAAGGGGCGACACGGGCTAACAGACACTCGGGCTGGGCTGTGTGTGCCAGGACCAGGAAGGGGCCCTTCTGACCTGGACCTCGGCCGCTCGCTTCATCTCCACGTACTTCAGGTCCTGCGTCTTCAGCAGCTTCTGCTGCTCGGGCGGGGAGACTTCTTCCTGCGGGCTGATCACGTGCGCCCCATCCTGCAGGCGAGGCAGCGGGCGTCGGGCTCCGAGGGCAGGGAGCGGGGAGCCGGGACCCTTCCGGCCACCCTCGGCCCACTTCCGCCCGCGGGGAAATCGGGCGGGACAGGCAGGCCGCGCCCAGGCGGAGGAGGCCGGCCAGCCACCCCCCACCCCCAACCCACGCGAGGGGCCCCACCTGCAGCCGCTCGCGGGTCATCCGGAAGTAGAACTCGTCGGGGTTCTTCTCCTGCGCCCGGCGGCGCAGCGCCCGCAACGCATCCCGCTTCTTGTGGAAGTCGCTGCGGGGAAAGGCGCGGGGTCAGCAGCCCAAGGGAGGCCCCAGGGAGGCCCCAGGGAGACCCGCCGTCCCGCCCGCCCAAGAGGCCCGTCACTCACGCGGCGCGCAGCCGGTAGTCGCCCTTCTTCTCGAGCAGCCCCAGGGCCTTCCGCGAGGCGAGCTGAGGGGAAACGCGCAGTCAGAAGGGGGGGTGAGAAAGAGGCCCCGCCAGCACCCGCCCCTCCCCCGCCCAAGCCCGGAGCCCACCTGGCCCCGCTCGTGGTGCTGCCGCTGCCGCGACTTGGCCGCCTTCGTGAACGCCGCCATGGCTCTCGCTTCCGGCGAAGGGCCCGCCCCGTTCGCGCTACGCAGGCGCGATTAGCGGGGCCTGGGTCCCTCGCCCCGCCCCGGGCTCCCTCGCGCGCTCCCAATCTGATGGGCGGGGCCGCCCCTCTGGCTCCGAAGCCCGCCCTCCCCACGTGCGGCAGCGGCGGCAGAGGCCCCGCCCCCACGCTCACAGGCCCCGCCCTCGGGGGGCAAGGCGGGCGGCTCGCGTGGCCGCTCGGACTCGGCGGGCTGCCTCGGACGGGCCCCGTCGCGCGCCGGACCGCTGCCGGTAAGAGCGGGCGAGGGGCGCCGGGGAGGGGGTGTTCCCGGCGGCTGCCGCAGCGGGGCAGCGCGGGCGGGCCGGCGGGTGGGCGATCGAAGGGGGGAAAGCCGCCCCTTTGTCCCTTTGTTCGCGCTTCCCCTCCTGGGCCGGGGCGGAGCGGCCGACCGTGGAGCTCGGCTTGCCCGCCGCCCGGGTGGGTCGGCGGAGGCGGAAAGTGCCCGGCGGGAGTTTGAATGGGGAGGGGGAGGCTCGGCCTGGGATTTCCCCTCCGGCCCCCGGCTGGTCGCTCTTCGGGCTGCCCGACCAGAGCCTGCCGAAGTGCGACGGCCCTGGGGGGCTTCTGGACGGACACGATCTCCTTTTTCGGCTGCGGCGGGGGCTGCTGGGGGCCTCCGCAGCCTGGTCGGCTTTGGGAGCGAGTCGCCGGGAGCGGAGGACGGCCGCTGCTCTGCCCGAGGTCTCCGGGAGGGGCGAGGCTCGTGGGCCGTGGACGCCCTCCTCGGGGCACCCAATTCAGTCCCAGGGAATCCCCGTTGCTGCTCTGCAGGCAGACGGGGCAGATTTCCTCGGGGCGGTTCCCGTCTCCCTGCACAGCAGGGGGAGCCCCCTCCCCCCCTTAGCGAGGGACCTTGCCCCACCGCCCCTGCGAGGGTCGGAGACTTCCTTCCTGGAGGCCCGAAGGGGGGTCAGGAGGGCTGCTTCCCTCCTCTCGCTCTGGAGCTGTGGGCGAAAGGCAGAGGGGGCACAAGTTGGCTGGGGGCACAAGACTGTGCTGGGCAGTCTGCTTCGTCTTGCACCCACTGCCAGCAATCCTGCGATCTCTTCATAAATCTTGGATCAAACCCTCTCCGTTCCCGCCCCTCCCCCCCAGTTTGGCTTCTTTGTTCTTGGGTCAGTTTGAAAACTGCAGCTGAAACTGGCGTAAAGCGAGTGCCCAGTCAGCCTGGCCTCTCCGCCAAAGGGTCTCTGCTGCATAGGAAGCCGGCTGCTTATCTTGGTCACAGTACGCTGATAGCACCCAGGGGGGAGACTTCCTTACTGCTAAAAGGTTGAGCCCTCATAGAATGAGGCCAGTCTTGCCCTGGAGGTGCCCACTTGGCACCTTACCAGGTGACGCATTTGTGCTGCTCATTCCTAAAGTAGCTTCTGGAGTCCCAGCTGCGGAGAACTTCATCTGGGAGGTGTTGGCTGCTATTGCATTGCCAAAGAGCGGCAGCTCTGTGAAGAGATAGTTGGGGGGGGGGTGTTCATTTTCATTTGTGAAAATGAAAAGTTCACGCTAGGAGAAAAAAAACCAGGTGGAATTGTCATACTTGACTCCAGAGCATTTGCATGCCGTTTTCATGTTGTTATGTGTGGGTGTGTTAAGATCCTGACCAGGGTCCCTCTCCAGGATGTGGTTTTTGGCAGTGGCTTTTCATTGGGAAGCAGGAAGGCTTCCAGCTTCAGGAGGGCTGTAGTAGAAGACTCCAGTCCCAGGAACTAACTTAACTGTTGTTTGGAGGATGGAGGTTTTCTTATTGGGGTGCTGTGCCATTAAGCTGGCTGGGTCAGCATAAACTCCGTGCCAATAGCGTCAACCCATGATAATGAGAGACTGTTTGATTTTCTCCTACCACGTGTTTTCTAAATGGGGTGGTATTTGCAGGATTGACATAGAATACGATTCGGTGACCAGAATCAATCTTCAAAGGGATTTGGCACTGGGCCCTCTCTGGTAATATGCAGTCCAGTGGTGAGAAATGTGGCGTTCTGCATTTAAATAGGGAAAACCAGATGCACAGTAAAGGACACTTGTCTCACCAACAGTGTGTGTGCGAAGGCCTGGGTGTCCTAGGAGACCACAAATTAAGCCAGCAGTGCAGCCACTGTAACCTTGGGATGCATTAACAGAGGGTTGAAGGAGCAGTTTTCCTCTATGTTGAACTGGTCAGGTAGCACCCGGTTCTGGCCACTGCAATACCAGATATTTGATATTTTGTGACTACTGAACAATGCTTTGTTCTCACAACGCACTGGATCCCAGTGTCTCTGGCAGCTGGGGGTGCCTGGAGGAGACTCCATTATGTGTGGTGGGGGGCATTGGTGAGACTCAGAGATAGCAAACCAGCTTAGCTGCTGGCAGAACCCTGGCTCTCTCAGATAATATATCTGCCGTCTTCTCTGCAGTCTGAGCTGTTTCCCTGGGGAAGGCTTGAGTCCTCTCGCAGGCCAGGATCTAAGTGCCTAATTGAAAACTCTTTGATCTACCCATAGGCACATTCGCAAAATGAGTAATTTGCCTCCTGCCCACTTGTAGCTATTCAGCTCAAAATTGCCAGGTTCTACAACAACCCTGGACGGTGTACCCTAAAAAGCCCTGAAGCCTGGGGAAAGATGGAGGATTTCAGGGCTCTTCCCAATGCAGCCAGGGTGGGAGCCGAGATCGTATTGGTGTGTGTGGGGGAATAGATAAAGCCAGCTCTGGTGGCCCTTGTATTTTTGCTGCTGCAAAATGGGCTGCTGAAGTCTCTGGCCAAAGAAAACAGTGGCTAAGTAAAGCTGGCTGGGAAATGGAGTACAGCAGCTATTGAGTCCGCTCCCTGCTATTCCTAGAGCAGCAGGCTCTTTCTCTGGGGCCACGCTGCATTCCGTAGGGGATTCAACCCGAGGAACGGTGCCAAGCAGCAGCCAGCCTGGAGACGGACTTGGCTGCGAGGCACTGCTAAGACTAACAGCCTCTTGTTGCTGGCTTTCAAAGCAGAAAAGCCAGCTCAGGCCCACAGCCTCCTGCATGGCATCTGTAGCACCTTGAGATGCCTTCCCCTCTCCTCCCCCTCCCCCATTCTCTGGCCAAGATGCTGAAAGCTTTCTGAACGTTTGGCCATGGCAGCTCAAAGCCTGGCCGGGTTTTTCCAAACATGAAGCACGGGGTTGGGGGTAGTTCTTTATGATGCTCTCTGGCCTGGTCGGTGCTTAGGATGGAGATTTTTTGTTGCTGTTGGCGCTGCTGCTGCAAAGATTATCCTTGGTGAGAGTTGGCTCCAGAAAAACGTCCTTGCTCTGCTTCTGGTATCCATTCCAGCCAAAGCGCCATGTCCTTCCAGCTGGGGACAGGTTGAAGAAGTAGGGACAAATATTTTCCTAGATTCCTCGGGGGGGGGGTGAGGTTGCAAACCCTCCCACAGTGTTTGGGTCAGGGTCTCTGGAGGTGTGAATCACGTCTCCCTTCTGCTTCTACATGGACCTCGTGCTGAGGCACCCGAAAGAGGCTTTTGAGGCCCAGGCTGGACCGTGCAAATGGATGGGGTTGCTCTTTCCCATCCTTGTCTCTCTCCTTGGGTGCAGAGGCCATCTGGACTCTCACCTATCTTCAGCTACAACTCAATTAGGAAATTGTGGTCTGATTCCAGGAGATGGGAGTCTGGGGGGGGGGCAGCCCATCAATCCTTTCTCCAGACACTCCCCCCACTCCTGAGTTACCCAGTCTTTCAGAACCTGGATTTGCAACAGCAGAAACCATCAACGTCTTGTTTAAAAAGTTCTCTTGCATTTATCCTAGACTCGCTTGACAATCAGATATAATTGAAGATCCATGCAGTCTTCCATGAATCGCCCAATGAAGCAGATGGTGTATATCAAATAAATAGTGGCCCGAAGAGCAGGATTGGCAGGAGTACAGAGAGGTCCTCTGAGCTTGGAGCTTCTCCCACCCAGACCGAGCCCCTGAGGTGGCAGCATGGGTGGCAGAGACGGGCAACCTCTCCAGAGCCCCTTCTCTTGAGACTTCTGGGCTTGGGATCTATTTTGAGGCTACTGAAGAAGCCACAGTATCCACCAATTCACCCCCAGCCCTGGGCAGGTTGACTCAGTGGTCTGGAATGTTCTCTTTCCAGATCTTTCCACCCCGTCCCCCTCCCCCCCCACCGCCAACCCGCCTTCCCAGAGAAACCACCTCTTTTGTTGTCAGATGAAGCCTTTCCCTCAGAGATCTGGAAGCGATTCCCATACGAGGTCTTGCTCAGAGCGGCTTGGCCCAAGGCTGCCTGGCTTTGCTTTCGCAATGTGGCTTCCCTTTTCCCCCTTCCTCCCAGCTGCTGATTCATTTCACAATCTCTCGGAGGCCAGTGTGAGTCTTAAGGTCTCAAAGGTGGCTCCCTGCAGCCTCCGCCAGGCTCCGGTCTGGTTCCCGGGTGGGGAATGGAACTCTGCGCTTGCTTTGTGCTGTAGCTGCTGCCCTCCTGGGTGCCAGGCTCCGCTGGGCCGTAGGCAGCCTCCTGGCCTGGCCTTGATTCCCACTGGGGGGGGGGGGTTGAATAGCTAAGGCAAATGGAGATCATCTTGGCGGTCATGGCTGTGCCAGGGATCCACGTCAGCAGTCCCATGAGAGTGTTGGGAGTGTGCTGTTTCTCCTTTTCCTTTTGCAGCACTGGATTTCCCAAAGGTCCCTGGCTGGGCAACATGAAAAGAAAGAGAGAAAAAACAAACAGATTTAAGTCATGCTGCATTTGTATGCCAAGAGAGAGGCTGCAAGCTTCCAATGCTGACCAACTTCCTGTGCATGGCTAAGTAGGAAGAAAGTGTGGGCTGCAGGGTGTAGAGCACAACTGCTTTCTTTTGGGCAGCCCAGGGCCTCAGACACACATCCAACGGCTTCAGCCTCTTTGGCAGGGTCACTGCTGCAGGTTTGGGCAGACTGCGTGGGAGCTGCAAGGAGCCGCAAGGGGGTTTCTCTACAGCGATCCCCTCGTCAGGGACTCAAGGCATCCGTGAGCACACAGTTAAACCAACTGAACATTAATCTTTAGGAAGCAGCCCTCCAGTGCAATGGAGCCACTCCTCAAGACACCCCATTTTTCTGTGTCTGGGGGCTTGCTACAAATGCCTGGATGCTCCCCCTCCCCTCCCAGTGTGCTGCCTTCTGCCAAGAGCAGCTGCTGGCTTGAATCCTCTGCTCTCTTTCCTGCTTTCACTAATGCCTGGCATCCCTCAGACTAAAAATACTGGTTCCAGATTAGAAGGTCTTCAGTCCTTCTGTGGTGGCCCATCATATGGGTGCCTGGAGGGTCCAAAGCAGCTGGCCAAGACCTTGGCGTCCTCCCGTGTTGGAAGCTGCCCTTTTCCACCTGCTCTCTCTCTGTCATCAGGGCATGCCTCCCTATTCTTTCCCAAGCTGCACAGCAACCAAAATAGACTTGGGGATTGTTACAGACAGCTATGTTACTCTTCTGCCTTCGTGTGTCAACCGTGTATTGATTCCACCCCTTTATGCCACACTTGGAAAGGCATTAGGGTGATCATGGGGGAAGGGGGGTAGAGGATCACCACCTTGCATAAACAAATGACTGGGAGAACTTGTCTGGGACTGAGGAAGATCATCTGTTCCTTCTCCATACAAACCTGCATCTGTCGCCCCCATTTGGTTCACCTTTTCTCTCACTCCGCCACTGAATTGTCAGGAACAAGGAGCCAGGAGAGAGTTCAGAAGCAAATTTATTCCATGCAGTCTATTCACAAGGATCTGATCTACTAATAGTCAGTGTGAATTGGCGCCAGATAAGAGTCAACGGACTTCAAGGGGGCTGGACTTAGGTCTCTTTCAGGGGCATAGGGACTCCAGACTGAACCTGGTCATCTCCTACAAAACTGCCTTTAAAGAGGGCTTTCAACCTCTCAAGAAGAGTCTCAAACTTCTGTCATCGCTTTAATGCCTGCTTTTCAGCTCTTTTCTGGGCAATTCCATACTAGAGTTTGGTGGAAAAGGTATGCGCTGTGCATCAGTTGGGAGCTGCCAGTATACCTCTTTTTGTTCAGTTCTACAGAGAGATTTAATATTGTTGCATCTGTGTGCATTTTAAAGGGCTATCAGATGAAAGATTACAAGAATTCACATCAGATACCAGTATACCCACACCCTTATTTAGAACGATAGGCATTCAATTATTCAGTAGTTTTGAGCATTGCAACTGACCTTGCATTATGTGTCAGTCCAAAAAGATTTTTCCTGTACCATTGTACTGGCCAAGAAGCAAGTTTGCACCTCTGCTTTATACAATGCATTCTTGTGCTTTATGACATTGGCTTGAACACCTTGACCCAACTTTGCAAAGAAAATGAAAACTGCTCGAATTTCTGGGTCCTTTTTGAACCACAGTGTTGCAGCAGCTACAGACTATATTGCTACCCCATGGAGCACTGGGGCTCAAATTGCCACTGTTCTTTCAGCCTCTTGTTTTGAAAGCTCTGAAGCTGCCTTGCCAGCTGTCAAAAGTCAGGACTAATTTGGATATGACTCCAGTTGAATCCCAAGCACGGCAGAGCTTTCCAATTGGAGAGAAGCCTTTTGTGATAGCTGAAGAGGAGGCTGAAGGTCAGGTGGGGTGGGGGTGGGGGGGCTAAAGTCAGACGATGTACCCAATGTACTAAGCATGGCTGATATTTGACAATAGGGTAAATAAACGCTGACACTTGGTTTGTAAAGGCCTTTAAAAAGTGGAGGCAATATGGAGGTAAACCCAAATGCAATCCTCATCATTCTCTTCTCTGAAAACTCCCGTGGTGACCAAATGAAAGCCGACGGATGGGTGAGGTTGCCCCCCCCCGACCTTCTCCACACTTTTGTTTAGGGGTTCATGAGTGCAAAATGTTTGGGATAGATTGTCAGTGGGGGGTTTCCTGCCCTGGATTGGGTCCTCTGGTTCGGAGTGGCCCGTCTCTTCTGCCTTTGCCTGTGGGGATGGCTGTCACCCGCATGTCCAGGTGGAGGAAGGAGGGCCAGAGCAAAGATGGGAAAATCCCACTCGCACTTTTTCCTATGCCTGGCATTAAAAATGTAAACAGTTAATTTGGGTTTTGCCTTTTGTGACCAGGGGATCCTTATTCTGAATTTTCAGGTGGCCTTGGGTGGTGCTGACTGATTTGGATACCCTTTGTGACATATGCCATCGAGTCAGTGTTCTTAGTGGCATAGAGGGGATCCAGGAGGATCTGGCCTCAGGTTTTCCAGTGGTGCCCCGTCACTCCTGCCACGGAGGCTCTCCCCAGCTTAGAATGTGGAAAAACAAACTTGCTCCCTCGGATGTGTCAGTCTGTCTCCCCAGTGAATCAGGCGTGGCGCCGGCAGGTTTGTGTTTTGCAACTGCTTTTCTGCCCAGAGGTGAAACTTTCAGCACAGCAGGAAGCTTCCTTGTGGATTTCAAAATTGCCCTCCCCCCCCCTGACCCACCTGAGGGCTGGCTGGCTCTGTGGCTCTTAGACCACGTTCAGCCTCAACTCAGTGGCTGTTTGTTGAGAACACCCCTTCCTGCTAGGTGCTCATCAGTCATGGAGGGACCAAGAAGCCCAGTTACCTGGCAAGGTGCCAGATCAGCAGCACCCTCCCCCCCCCACAAAATTCCTTTATACTTGAACCCCCCCTCCCCAATTGTGAGGATGTATGCAAGAAGGTGATGCCTAAGGTCCTGTAGGGCAGGTTGGAGGAGCCCTGTGAAAATTTCAGTGTAGATGTTGGTTTATTTAACAGTGTTTATATCCTGGTGGACTCTGGGCAGTGCACAGTCGATCAACAGAAGTAGAATAATACAATAATGTAATGGAATAATCTGTCCAACCCATAATCACACAACCATAAATCCTTATAGTCAGCTTGGGCTAAGCTCTATCGAATCTTATTGGCTTTATCTGCTTGAGAAATGTCAACAGGTTGGAAGCCACGTGTCCATCCAGAGGACCTCCAAAGAGAGGGGCTACTCCAGAGAAGGAGCGCTGCCTCATCCATTTCCTGTGCACTTTGGGGGGGGGGGTTCCTCAATGGGCCTCTCCTAGAAGTCTGGGCCAGATGGGCAGATCCTGGTGCTGTCTCATAAGGGGGTTGGTTTAGGACAGGGGTAGGCAACCTTGGCTCTTTTATGACTCGTGGACTTCAACTCCCAGAATTCCTGAGCCAGCCATGCTGAGGGGAAAGGGAGAGGTTTCCAAGCTGAGCCATGCTGGCTCAGGAATTCTGGGAGTTGAAGTCCACCAGTCATAAAAGAGCCAAGGTTGCCTACCCCTGGTTTAGGACTAGGAAGTAGCAGTGTGTCCTGGGCTGGAAGCTCTTGAGGTAACTTTAAGATGGCATTTCTCAACCATGCTCACCAAAATGCTTTGTGCCAGTCTCCGTTTGGGATCATTTCCAATGGCTGCCTCACCGAATGTCTTACGTTGTCCCCCTGGCATTTCCTTTTCTCCACCCGGTATGGCTGCAAGGTGAGCTTGGTTTTCACCTGCTGTTTACGCAGGTGCCACCAGTCAGGAGGACCTCCCTCCGAGGGAGCATGTTCCCTGCCAGAGGGTTACTGGCAAAGCAGGATTTAATCGGAAGTTGCTCTCGCCCATCCAGATGCAAACTTCCCTCTTTGCCCTCAGATCAAGTACAGTGTGGGACATGAGAGTTCTGAATGTAAAAGGGGCTTGGACTCCTTGCTTCCAGGATCTGTGGGTCACATGGGGGGAGGGGGGCTATTTTTCCTAGTTTCCTGAATTTTATAGATGAATGCGGTGGGGGGGAGGGGTCCCCTTTTTCTCCTCCGCAGCCCTTTCACAGTAGGCATCTCTGGGGTTCCTTCTGGAGCTGTAGTGGGGTAGTTTAGGTCAGCATGCTCTCTCGAGCCTGGCAAGCTGAACTCAAGGTGATGACGCTTCCCACCAAATCTCCCAGGGAAATGGGATGGCTTGCCTCTGAGCCATGGCACCAAAGAGGACATTTTATCGTGGCCCTTTGAAAAAGGTCCCTTCCCGGGAAAGATTCCGCACGAACCTCCTCCTTGCTTGAGCTTAGGCGCTTTTGACCCGGCTGGGAGCTTCGACTTGCCGCTCTCCTGCGCAGGGTTTTAAAACAAGAAAAGCTTTCTGTAGAGAGTTATGGTTGGTTTGTGCTGGGGCTGTAGTAGATGCTGGATGGCCCGTGCCCAGTCTCTGCTAAGGGAATTCTATCCAGCCCTCCTCTCCTGTGGGGAACAGAGCCGCCGCACCCCACCCCTCTCCCGCTCGCAAACACACAGCAGCAGATGGCCGGAGAAGAACAGCCTGAGCCTGTCAGCTCTGTGTCATTTCAGACTGAAATTGGGGGGGGGGGGGGTTTCCTTGCTGGAAAAGAGATCAAAAGTTCTTTTTACTGTCAGCAACCAAGAGGCGGCCTCTTGACTTGATTTCTCATCAGGGAGGGTTGCAAAGACTTCACACCCTTAAACACCTGATTTATATCCTCCCCGTCTCCTCCCTCCCCCCCCCTCCCGTGGCAGCTCTCCAAACAAAGAGTCACCACCACGGAGCGAGCCTGTTTTGACCAAATTTGGGGAAAACAGTTCCCTTGAGCAGTTGAGCAACATTAGTATGTGGAAGATGGAGAACTGCTGCCTCCCCTGGCTGAACACACAGCCAGTTCCAAGGAGCACCGTCTCCGTCTCCAATTTTCCGTTTTGGTTTGCCCGAGTGCAGTAGAGCACCTTCCTCTATTCCAGCCCTGCTTGTTTTAGGGAGCCATGCGATGAGTAAAGACCAGGATAGAGAAAGCTCGAACAGCATTCTTCAAAATGAAAAAGATCTTCTGCAGTCACGACATAAGCCTAAGACTGAAAATCAGGCTTGTCAGATGCTATATTTTTTCTATCCTGCTCTATGGAGTAGAGAGTTGGTCTCTGACAGAAGGCCACCTGAAGAGACTAGAAGCGTTTGAAATGTGGATTTACAGGCGGCTGTTACCTATAAGCTGGGTTGACAAGATCAGAAATGAGGAGGTTTTAAGCCGCCTGGGAAAGCCAAGGTAAATCATCAAAACAATTAAAAAACAAAAGTTAGAATATTTCGGACAGGTGATGCGACACCCAGAAAAATACGGCATACTCCATTTAATCCTCCAGGGAAAGATTGAAGGCAAACGAGGTCCAGGCAGAAGAAGAACATCATGGCTTCAAAATCTAAGGGACTGGTTTGGAGAAAACTCAGCAGCACTTTTTCGTGCGGCTGCTGATAAAAACAGGATCGCCAACATGATCGCCAACGTCCGATAACGGATATGGCACAAGAAGAAGAAGAAGATGCGATGAGGACACAGGTTGGATAATGAGACAAGTGACTCCGGCCCTGGGGCATGGCTTCAGGGGTCCCTCTGACCTGCAAGAGGGACTGTACTCCCACAGAAGAAGCAGATTTGTTGGGAGGCCATGGAAGGACAGCAGCCAGGAACCCGTCTTTGTGGCTGCCCTTCCTGTAAAAGGCAGGCCCAGCTACAGGAGGGTACCCAAATCACTGCAATATCTTCTTTGGGGGGCTGTCCTTGGAGACTGCCAGCTCTCCAAGGAAAACCAGACTAGGACACCAAAGTCATGCAAGCTAATACAGTAGCAGTAGCCTTTACAATGCCAATTGGGACTGCTTGTAAAATGCAACCTCATGTTGGCCACATTGCTTAGCAACAGCTGTTCCTGCTGTCTCTTTTGCTGCCTTTAAGCAAAGATTGTGGGTCTTTAAACAGGCACCTCCTCACAATTTCTTAGAAGCTTCCAACAACCAAACTCTGGGGAAGCTGGAAGGAAGTTGCAAGCCCCAGGTGGCTTGCAAGCAAGAGGCCAGGGAAGTCGGCAGCTGCTGCTGGGTGGGAGAGGAGTGGCAAGGTGTGGGGTGACTGCTGCCAGGTGGGAGAGGGCGCATGAGTGGGTGGTGGCAGGGCGCAGCACAGAGGGACGGGCAGGATGCACAGATGGGGGAGACTTTCTCAAGCAACGTTCTCTGCCAGCTTCCCATTGTTGACTTTGTAGGAAGCTTGACAGGGAAGGTTGAAAATGGCAACCACGTGACTGCAGGACACTGTAACCCTCGTAAGTGTGAGCCAGTTACCAAGTGACCAAATCACAAATAATAATGTGACTGTGGGGGTGCTGGAATGGCTGAAACCTCGAGGACTCGTAACCACCATTCATCCAGGACCCTCATAACTTTGAATGCTTGGTGAATGAGTGGTTGTTAACCGAGGACTACCAGTGTTACTTTTATTATAGGGTTACACTAACAGAACCTTGCAAGTCTGAATGCTGTTCCCCGTCCTCCATCCCTTTGTCTTCATGAGAATGGGGTCTTGTGTGAGATGCTTTCTCAAGTTACATTTTTGCCCCAGACTTAGATTTCCTTTCTGTGCTCCTGTTGTCTTGATTCTGGTTTAGGATATTCCTTCTGCCCATGGCGGCTAAGGAGGGCTTGTCAGCTGAATAGTCAGTTGTGTTGGGTGCCCAGTGAAAAGGGCTGTTTCTGGCTGGTAAAGCTTGCAGGAAATGGGGACCTGTCGCCAAACGTCCCGCTTCCTTGTCAACTAAAAGTCATCAACTCATTCGCAAGCCTGGGAGCCAGAACATTGAGCCTTCCGGGAGCTGCAAACCCCCACCCACTACAGCCACACACTACTGCTAAAAGCTGGGGGGGAGGCAGCCCACCTCGGCTGTCTACCTATGCTGAGCTCCTGGGGCCCGTCCTCAAGCATGCTTGGGCTCTGGGAGGGCACAGAGCAGAGTTGCCAGGGCCGAGGCCAGGCCTGCTCTGGCTGGGAAGAAGGTGCTTTCTCCAGTCTTGGGCTGCCAGGGAAGTGCTGTGCTGCTTCTCCCCATCAGTCTGCCTACTTGGCTCTCACCTCCCTGAAACGGGAGTCGGATTATTCAGAAGACTCCAGGTGGGCAGTGGGCCGCAATTTCAAGGCTTGCTTGCGGTGAGTGTTAATAACAATTCCACTCTTTCTGGAAGCCTTAAAATAGGTTGTTTGTTTGTTGTGGAAAAAATGCCTTTCAAGTTGCTTATGGCCCCGGGGCGGGGAAGGGGAAGCAGAGATTTAATGGAAGGTAGGTTCTAGGCCAGGTCATAAGGGAAGCATCTGTTTCCCAGCCTCCTTGGATGGTGGGCCGGTAAGCTTAATGTAGGTTGCCTCCAGTATCCTAGAGGAGGCCAAGGAGACCCTTGCAGGCTGGTGCAGGAGTTCAACTATTGCTTTCAGAAGTTGTGGGTGCTCCGACACTGGAGCTTTTTAAGAAGTGATTGGGCAGCCATTTGTCTGAAGTGGTATAGCGTCTCCTGCTTGCGCAGGGGGTTGGACTAGAAGACCTCCAAGGTCCCTTCCAACTCTGTTATTCTGTATTCTGTATCACATGCCTTTCTGGAACAGATTGCTTACTCTGTAAGTCGGTCTTGGGAATGATAAAAAATAGTCTGGTGTTTGAAGGATGCTGTCCTTTCGCCCCACTTGTCTTTTCTCAGCTCCTTCAGTTGTTCTTCATAGGGTCTACACTGACCTTTAAATTTTATTCTGGGGGCATCCAGAATGGGGCAGTCCTTCAGAGGCATCAAGTGGGAGAGTGGAATGATTGTGTCCTATGAATGGAACATGATACTTTTGTTAGCCACCTAAATCGCATGTCTGCTTTGCTGATACAGGACACTTCTGGGTCCTATTCAGTTACATATCTCAGCATTATTTTTTTTGTTCTTTATCTCTGTTAAATTTCATTTTGTTAGTCTCAGCCCTTTTCTCTAATCATGTTCATTGTGAATCTTATTACTGTATATTTCTGTCTTTTAGGGTATTAGCTATTCTACATTTGTGTCTCCCTTCACAAGCATTTTCCCTATCTTAATTCTTTTTGATTCCCCTTCTCATCTCATAAAAATGGTGAGAAATAAAGGCCCCAAGACTGATCTTTGGGGCATCCCACCTGTTGCCCTCATTTGATGAGGAATAATTGAACATCGTCTTTCAGTAGATGGTTTTGGGGCCAGGAATCGTTCCTGTTCATTGTCACACTTCCTGGTTCATATTGATTAGAATCCTAATCAGCATGCCGCATACTTCACTGAAGACAAGATACCTATTTATAGCAGTGCGCAATGTATTGGGGAAATTATCCAATCAAAAAAAATGAGATGAAATGAAAATGGCAGGAAGCCCATGCCGATATTTGTAATTACTACTACATTTTCAAAGTGCTGGTCTGTCATTTATTGGAATTTCCTTTCTTGCCTTTTCCCTCCAGGTAGGGACAACACCTGCCCTTTTCCAGTCATCCAGCACTTCCCTGTTCTGGATTTCTCAAAGGCAAAGGCGCGAAGGATTGTCTAGACCTGCCCCTTGTTCCTTTCTTCCCTGCAGCGCACTTTAACTGGTCCTGGGGATTTAAACCCATTCAAAATAAAAAATTGTTCCAGATGAGATTTTTATCAAGTTTAAATCCTGTTCCCTTTTTTGTTGCTTCAGTTTCTCTCAAATAACTGTTGCATTTTGGTGAATCCACCTGACCTCCATTGTGCCTATAATGTTTCTGCTATCATTATTATTTTTCACCCTGAATGTTACTGTAGAAGCAGTGAAGGCCGTGAACTTGATCAGCCTATATCAGTGGTGGCGAACCTATGGCACGGGTGCCAGAGGCGGCACTCAGAGCCCTCTCTGTGGGCACGCGTGCCCCAGTCCTAGGCCTTCAGCTGGGTTTTATAAAACCTTTTCGCTTTAGGCCTCCGCCGCCGTGTGCAAAAAAAAAAAAGGTTCAGTTAATTTCGATTTCTTGCGGAAAAAAAAGATCTTGCAAAGTTGGAATTGATTGATTGAACTTTTTAGTCCCACCCTGTCTGCCGTTACCACCACAGCCACGCCCACCCAATGGGCCACACCCAGCCAATGGGCCACACCCACCCGGCACTCGACGATGCATAAGTGGGTTTTGGGTTGCAGTTTGGGCACTCAGTCTCTAAAAGGTTCGCCATCACTGGCCTATATTCTCTTTTTTCTTTTGAGTGGTTTAAGTGGCTTTGCGGACCAGCGGGGGGAGGGCGGGGAAGAGGAAATGGCTCCGGGCGAGTGGCAGGCACAGCTCCATTTGCACGAGTGACAGGCACTCCTGCACGGGCATGAAGTTCCATTTGCGTGAGCGGTGGCCACTCGCACGCGCATGTGAAGCTCCATTTGTGCAAGTGGCCGGCACTCACACGTACACGGGAAGCTCCATCTGGGCTCGCACAAATGGAGCTTCACACACTCACACGAGTGCCCACCACTTGTGCAAATGGAGCTATGGGCTCGCCTGCCACTTGTGTGGCCTGGTTCCGAGCGACCCACGGCCCGGTACCGGGCCGTGGCCCAGGTCTTGGGGACCTCTCCTTTAAGAGCCCCCCTCTCAGCAACATCTTCACTTTCTACGATGCATATTTCTTTATGTGATAAGAGTTTTCATCTTCAGTTGCTATTTAAAGTCCCCCCCCCAAACCAATTTTACCATGTTAGCCAAACACTTTTTTTTAAGCAATCCTTGTTTGATGCGATCCGTCCGGTGTCAACAGTCCTTTATGTAGATATTGCAGGCCCTGGCTCCAGAAACCAAATTGCTCCCCTGGATACCCCATTTGTGTAGCCATGTCATGACTTGCAGGGATCCGATTTGCCTTTTCAGTCCTCCTTTACGGACTGAAAGAATGATGAGCGCTTCCTTCCAAGGTCTGCATGCCTGTGGTGTCTGGGTTGCCGCTATCTCTCAGTATCATTCCTTCCACACGTCTAAGCAAGAAGGGGTAATTGCCTTTGTCGGTGGACTGGAAAGGTCTTGGGAGTTGTTCTGTCATGTCCTTGATCTTTACTCCAGGCAGGCAGTGTACCTCTTGAGCTAATGGGTCCAGTCAACATAGTCTTTGTTTCAATTCCTTTTGTAGTTATGAATCACCACCTGCCATTATTCTTCTGTGTGTCCTTATCGGGCACAATCTCCTCCTTTGCACCCTCTGGAGATCCATCCTCTCTTTCTGTTGCCATCTTTGGCTTCTAAGAACCCGAACAAGGTTTCTCCGTTTCTGGAGGGCTTCTAACCCCTTTGCTTCTGGTCATTGCCCTGCTTCACTGGGCTGCTCCCAGTTCATCTTGCCTTCCTCGTGGTGGAAGCCTTTGTTATAGCACCTCCCTGTCTTTGCACGTCCACATCCTTTCTTACCAACCCAGGTGTGACATCTGCTGCTCCGGTTCTTCACAGACTTGCAGGTCACAACTGCAGGCTCCTGTCCTGCCCATGTTCACGTTTGTTTCACTGAGCACCACTGAAAGGTTTTCCTTTCTTCTCCTGTTCCCATTGCCCAAATGCAAACTCTTGTTTTAGAGAAAGGATTTGTTAAGGAGTTGGCTCCCGCTTTCTTCCGCCCCCCCCCCCAGCCCCGCTGCTGTACGAACTTCATTCTCACCATTTCTGGAGGTGAGATGCTGAATCACAGGGAAGGGGGGAGGCATAGAGAGACCTACAAAATAGCCTCTGTTTCTAAGCACATGAGGAGCACATACAGTGAAGAGCTGTTGTCTCTGGAGACTGTTGGAGTTCCAGTTTCAAATGTAAGGAAATATTTACTAATTAGCATTTGGAGAAGGGACAAAAGATGAAGTTTGCAGAAGAAAGCTTGCAAGCTTTCTAGCCACTCGGGATATTGCAGCAGAGCTGGGTGACCAAGTGCGCTGGAGTTGTTAGATCAAATAATAAAAATCTGCCTTTCATTTAGGGCAGCTAAATGGGTATGATTGAATGTAAAACCAGCCATTGTGTTCATATTATGGAGTGTAAAACTAGCCATTGGCTGGGAAGACTGCTGTTGGAGAGGCAGGATGTGGTTCTTCTGCTCAAGACAGCACTTGTCACAGGAGACAGGGCCCTTGGCTTGGCAAGGACCAGTGGAAGTTCAGCTTTTGTTGCAACATGGCCCTGCGTGTGCTGCTTTTGCAGTTTTCCTTCTTCCTCATCCCTCTTCATACCCCCCCTCCTCCTTCCTTCTCTGGTTTATTTCAAAAAGAATTGAAATGCTGGAATTTCCTGGAGGCTACAGTGATTGCTCACCCTCTCCCAGTTTCAGGACAGCTAGTCCAGGCATGCTAACGCGGGAGCTCCTGGCTGGAGACCAACTCATGGGCTCTCTTGGAAGAGGACAGTAGCTCCTTGCTCATCTGGTGAGGATGCTGTAGTTCACTGACAGGAGATGAGAGGTCTGGAGGAACTCCCTGCTTTTGCTGCACTGGAAGACGCTCCCCTCCCCATGACTCTTGTCATGGGGGGGGCAGCCTCTAGCTAAAGCTTCTGGGGAGAATTGGCTTTCTGCTGGCAACAAATGCACTTGCAGGTGAGGAGTGGGGAATTTGCCCCCACTCCCAGATGGCTGCCTGGCTGAGAGCCAAGGAAGCTGGAGGGCTAGCTAGCCAAGGGAGCCCCTGATACCCAGAGTTTGAAAATGAAGGCTGAGAGCTCATCCAGAAATTTAGAAAAGAAAACTGCCCCAAGAATTGGATTCTGATTCTGAAAACTTCAGACACCATTTCCTATCTTGCAGTTCCCTCACCGTTCAACCCCAGTGCAAGGTGTGGCTTCTACAGCTCATAGTGAGCGGCACCCTCCTTTCCCCAGCTTGTGTGGGTATGCATGTGAAAGACAAAGAGGACCACTTTCCCCCAGGGGGCAGCTCTTCCCCCGAAACTTGGCTAGGGAAGTCAACTGCGGTTTGTTTTTCTTGTTCCCCAGGAAGCACCCGGACTTCCAGCCAGCAACATGACGGAGAGCTTTGACTGTGCCAGCTGCAAGGAGTCTCTTTACGGGCGCAAGTACATCCAGGGAGATGGGGGTCCTTTCTGCATCCCCTGCTACGACTCCCACTTTGCCAACACTTGTGACGAGTGCAAGGAGCTGATTGGACATGACTGCCGGGTGAGGCGCATCAGTTCTGCTCAGGCTGCCCCTGCTTCCCCCCCCCATCCCCCCTGTTTATATGGGACCTTTAAAAGGAAAGCCTGCGAAAATATAAAATGCTATCAGATGGTCAAGACAGTACCCAAAACAAATCAGAATTAAGGTCCCACAGCACTCCCCTAGGACACGGGTAGGCAACCTCGGCTCTTTTATGACTCGTGGACTTCAACTCCCAGGATTCCTGAGCCAGCCATGCTGAGGGGAAAGGGAGAGGTTTCCAAGCTGAGCCATGCTGGCTCAGGAATTCTGGGAGTTGAAGTCCACGAGTCATAAAAGAGCCAAGGTTGCCTACCCCTGGCCTAGGCCTAGGCTGCTTTATGACTCGTGGACTTCAACTCCCAGAATTCCTGAGCCAGCCACGCTGAGGGGAAAGGGAGAGGTTTCCAAGCTGAGCCATGCTGGCTCAGGAATTCTGGGAGTTGAAGTCCACGAGTCATAAAGCGGCCTACGCCTAGGCCAGAGGTAGGCAACCTTGGCTCTTTTATGACTGGTGGATTCAACTCCCAGAATTCCTGAGCCAGCCATGCTGAGGGGAAAGGGAGAGGTTTCCAAGCTGAGCCATGCTGGCTCAGGAATTCTGGGAGTTGAAGTCCGCGAGTCATAAAAGAGCCGAGGTTGCCTACCCCTGCCCTAGGACATATCATTGCTTTAACAGCTAAGGAAGCAAGAAGCCCAGCCACCTCAGTGAGCAGAGGAGAGGCCCCAGTACTTCCAGCCTTTGGGGCTACCATGACTGGAGAAGGCCCAAGGCCACCTTGGCCTACGCGAGACTCTGGACTTGCCCTTTTGACCCACCGTCTCAGCTGCTGACCCCTTTTATTTATTCCTCTCTCCCAGCCCCCTCTACAAGCTCTTTCATTGATCCTTCCCCCCCCCCCCCCCCCCCGCCGCCGCCACTGTGCCTACCCAATTTAAATTTCTTGGAGCAGCCTCTCCAGGTTTCAGTCCTGGGAATTGGTAGAATGGTTCCAGGAGCCTCCTGATTCACACATGTTATGCAATGGAAATGTCTACTCTCTGGAGCTGCCCTTGCCGTGGTCAGATGAGGGATGGGGGTTGGGTTGACAAACAAGGATCAGAGGAGGATGGAAAGGGAGGCAGACGAGGTGCTGATGCAGAGACAAATTAGTGTGAAATAGAGTTCAAGAGCTTTATTAGTTGTTTGTGTCTGTGTGTGTGATTGTGTGTTTTTAAAAAGGCTGTTGTCTTTGTTAAGACAGCCTGAATGTCTGACAGTCTGATATGTATAAATCCAGCAATTAATTAATCAGAATCGAGCTGGAAGGGACCTTGGAGGTCTTCTAGTCCAACCCCCTGCAGCAGACCCTGCACCATTTCAGATAGGTGGCTGTCCAGTCTTTTGTCGTCGTTCCAAGACGGCTACTTGGAGGTATCTGGTGCAGTGTCCCGGGAGGTTAAAAGGCTCTGATATCGCTGTGTTGCTGTTGTCAAACTTAATTGTTTTGCACAAAGTTTGTCCCATTCCTCCTGTGTAGAATCCCGATAGGCCAGATCCCATTAGTGGAAGAGATGCCTTGTGTGTATTATTTGTTGAGACCTGTGGTGGTGCTGTAGATGTGGGGGCAAAGTAAATGTGGGCGTGTTGCAGTCTGCTTCTGGTGTCAGCATCATCTCCTCTTGTCCTTTGCTGCTCATGAGAATCTGCTTCAGGTTGGGCGGAGTCGGCCTGCAGGTGTGGATCAGCCTCCTGAGCAAGGGCAGCGCCTCCTCTGCTTTGGGCGGGGCACAGAGTGAACGCCTTTGAGGGAGCTGCAGGTGGCAGCCGACAGGCTCCGGCTGCTGTTTCTGGGGCCACCTGCACGGTGTGGAGGGGCCATTCCACAGCAGGAATAGAAACATCAGTCCCAGGTGCCTGGAAGCAGTAGGCAACCGCCCTCTGACCTCTGCTTCTCTCCCCCCCCACACAGGAGCTGTACTACGAGGACCGCCATTACCACGAGGGCTGCTTCCGCTGCTTCCGCTGCGACTGCTCCTTGGCCGATGAGCCCTTCACCTGCCAGGGGCGGGAGCTGCTCTGCAACGGCTGCTATTGCCGGGAGTTCTCCTCCCAGTGTGTGGCCTGCCAACAGGTGGTCATGCCAGGTGCGGTGATGATGCCCCGAGCCCCAGGGCCAGCAGCCCCTGGGCTTTCGGGTGCTCACCCACCCTCCCTCTGCCCACAGGCTCTCGGAAGCTGGAGTATGGCGGGCAGACTTGGCACGAGCACTGCTTCACCTGCAGCAGCTGCCAGCAGCCCATTGGCGCCTGTTCCTTCATCCCGGAGCAGAAGGAGTATTACTGCGTGCCCTGCTACGAGAGCAAGTTTGCGCCGCGCTGCACCCGCTGCAAGAAGGTTGGGTCTTGACCACTCGAGGGGAGGGGGATGCAGCTGGTAGGAGCGTCCTGGGGCACGGGGGCCCAAGCCAGCCCCTGAGATGAACTTCTGCTCCTGTGCTCACAGTCGCTGACCAAGGGCGGAGTGACTTACCGGGACGAGCCGTGGCACAAGGAGTGCTTCGTCTGCACAGGCTGCGAGGCCCCCCTGGCTGGGCAGCAGTTCACCTCTCAAGAGGACCAGCCCTACTGCATCAAGTGCTTTGGCAGCCTTTATGCCAAAAAGTGCAGCGCCTGCGCAAAGCCCATCACAGGTGAGTCGAGCGGGAGGGCACCCCCGGCCTCCGAGTCTGCAGAGCTGCACGGGGGATGGCCGGCCCGGCTCCTCTGCAGAATCAGGTAGAGGTGGGCCCCTGTCCCATGCCGCCTCCTTATTTTTTTCCCCCAGGTTTTGGGGGAGGCAAGTACATCTCCTTCGAGGATCGCCACTGGCACCAAAGTTGCTTCAGCTGCTCCCGCTGTACTACCTCACTGGTGGGGAAGGGCTTCGTCCCTGACAGTGACGAGATCCTGTGTCGCGATTGTGCCAACAGTCTCTGAAAGGACATCCCGTGCGGTTGTCCTCTAGATCGTGTGTGTGCCAAAGTTCTCTCCTGGGGCAGTGGCAGGGCAGGGATGGTCCTCCCCTCCCTGGCATTGCTGACTGGCGCCAGCCGCCTCTTTCCTGCCAGACAAAAATTGTGGCTTTCTCACTTGGCCTGTTGTCTCTGACGAGCTAGGGCCGCTTCCCTTTTTTCACCAGCAGCCTGGTGGTGAAGTCCACCCCCACCGACCGTGATCTGCCTCGAGGGCTGTTTTCTTCTGGGTCCAGAAGAGAGCAGGTGCGTGTCTCTCAAGAGGCAGGGAGCCTTCCATTTCCCACCCAAGTGCATTTGCTCTTCCCTGGGATCCACCCCGGTTGTCCGACTGTTAGCAGGACAAGCTCAGCTGTTCCCCCTCCACCATCATGTTTCTTTCTAGCCACCCCACTTCCCCCTGCTCACTTTTGCATGGGGAACGGAGACCTCCACCCCTGAGCCGTGGAGGACCACCTCTCTCATCCCCCCAAGTTCTGGAGTGACAGCCAGCCCTTTGGCAGGGCATCCCTCCTTTGCTTTGGTCCCCAGGAGTCCCTGAGTAGCTGCAAAAGAAAGCTTGCAAGGCACCAGAAAAGGCTTTAGTTTTTTTCTCTCACAAACCCCGTGTTGTGGTCCGAAGGAGGAAGCAATCCTTGAGCTTGAGTTTTGAATCCCCTGACCTCCACTACCCTCCCCCCTCTGGGCCTGGACTCTCTCCTTGCTGCCTTCTGTCCTGGGAGTCTCCCACTCTTCAATCCTGCCCTCCCACCTGGAAGGAAAGGGCTCTGCTGCTTTCTGCAAACATTCTCTGTGGCCTGAATTGCTTTCCTGCTTTTCTTTGGTGAAATGCTATGCATGTTCCTTTTAAATGCACTATGTAGCCATTTCCTCAGATGCTCTGCTGTTGGGGAGTCAGAGACCACAGCTGGGTGTCTGCCTGTTGATGGGGTTGCTCACCTCTGGTCAGTGGATCTCTCCCCTCCTTTTCTGACTTTCTCTAATAAATCATGTTAATGGATTATTAAGGATAACTCACTTCAAGAACTGGGGGGGGGGGGGATAAGATGGGTTTGCCATGCTGGATTGGACATTCAGTCTTCTCACTGAGCTGTTTCCCAAATCCTAAAGAATTCAACACTTTCTCCTCCAACCCACCGGCTGATGCCGCTGGGTGTACCCAGACCTCTGCTCCACTCAGGATTTAGTGCAAGGAAGGGGGAGAGTGTCTCATAACAAAATGGAGGGGTTGTTCCCACCTAGGGTAGGCATTGCTTCAGGTCCAGGCCAATCTGGCACTGTATTCAGCTGCAGCCCCTCCAGAGTGGAAAGGAGGGGGAAACGTCTGCAACCGAAGTCAAGACTCTCTGGCAAGTTGTGCTCATCATAAGGGAATGTCAGCCAAAGTAGCTGTGGTGTACCGTAGCTTCCCCACGCCATCCTTCCTATTCAAGGGAGTTCGGCAGCTTGGGAAAGGGAGTAAATTTGGGTCAGGCTTTTTCCTCCTTGCAGAAGACACTCGGCAACATTACGGGCTACCTGAAGAGGCTTGTGTAGCATTTGAACAGGGACAGGGTGGGGCTCTGCTCCCACCTCTCCCCCACCTCTAGGCACTTGGCAGCCGAGTGCCTAGTACCTCCATACTGCTGGAACCTATTAGTGGTGAGGTATATCTTCCCAAAAAAGGAAGCGGATCAGTTTCGTTTGGCCAGCAACATCTGGATTCTATCCCAAGGGGGTGGATGGGTCATGACCTGCTCTGCCTGCCTGATTTATTTGTGGGCTGAAATGAGATCATGTGGTAAGGCCTGGTGGAGCAGTAGTGAAAAGGCCTCCGAGCTGGATGAGAAACCGGATGCTCTGGGCAGGGAGGCGGAGCTCAAGGGGGAAGGAAGCCAGACACGTAGAAGCCCCACAGGCATTCTGGAGAGGCTTCAGTCAACTCTCCTAATCCAACCTGGGCAGGGCGGGCCCAGTGCTGCCCTGAGGGGCCTTGCACCTTTTCTTGCCTTTACCATCATGGGCCTCCTGGAAAGATCACCCACTGCTGCAAACCACAGTGGTCTGGAATCAGTCCTTCTCCCAAGTCCAGTGATATCCATCCCAAAAGATAATCAAGCAACAAACAACAAGAAACCAGCAAAACTATTATCGGAAGCCAACATTTCTCAAAAACAGATCATGCCAGTCAAACCTTATTGCATTCTATGACAAAGTGACTAAATTAGTGCACCAGCAAAATGCTGTGGACATAGTATACTTGGCATTTGACGAAATAGTCCGTAACCTACTTCTTGATAAAATAGAAACCTATGGGATAGACAGCATCATCAAAGTGTAGTCCTGAATGGAACTATATTTACATGGAGGGAAGTATGCAGTGGGGTACCCCAAGGCTTTGTCTTAAGCTCAGTACTCCTCATTATCTTCATAAATGATTTAGACAAGGGGATTGAAGGGGAACTCATCAAATTTGCAGATGACACCCCCTGGGAGGAATAGCCAATACACCAGAAGATAGGCTAAAGATCAGAAGGACTGTGCCCTATCTAACAAAATGAAATTCAATGATGAGAAAAGTAAAGTTTTACACTTGGGCAAGAAAAAAATGCACAGGTACAGAATAGGTGACACCTGGCTCAATAGCAGTAACTGCAAGAGGGATCCAGAAATTCTAGTGGACAACCACTTAAATGTGAGCCAGCAGTGTGCTGCAGCTACCAAAAAAGCCAATGCAGTCCTAGCTGCATCAACAGCGGGATTATATCAAGATCATGTGAAGTGTCAATACCACTTTATACTGCCTTGCTAAGACTACAGTTGGAATACTGCATCCAGTTTTGGTCACCACAATACAAAATAAAAATGTTGAGGCTCTAGAGAGTGCAGAGAACAACAAAGATGATAAAGAGATCTGGAGACTAAAACATGAGCAGTTGCAAGGACTGAGTATGTTTAGTATAATGAAGAGAGGGAGTAGGGGTGGTAGTCTTCCAATATTTTGAGTGGCTGTTACAGAGAAGAGGGTGTTAACCTATTCTGTAAAGCACCTGAGGACTGGATAAGAAATAACTAATGGAAACGTATCAAGGACAGATCCAATTTAGAACTAAGGAGAAATTTCCTGAAAGAACAATCAATGGAATGAATTGCCTTCAGAAGTTGTGGGTGCTCCATCACTCGGGTTTTTTTAAAAAATATATTGGACAGCAATTTGTCTGGAATGGTAAAGGGTCTCCTACTCAAGCAGGGGCCTGGACTAGAAGACCTCCAAGGTTCCTTCCAACTCTGTTATTCTGTATTCTGTAATTATTCTACACATTGATAAGTACTCATGAACCACACTGGTCTAATTTCATTTCTAGCTTTGCTATCTGCCAGGATGCCTTATATGTTTATTAAAGGATGTTTCAATACATCTAAAAGATGAGAAGTAGCTTATAAAGTTCACAAAGATCAATCGTTCACAATTAAAATTCAGTGACTAAATAATCAATGGGCATATGGAGCCAGTCATGTTTCCATTTAGATCTACATTTCTTGCAAGAAGCTACCAACAATGCATTTTTCAGACTCTTCAAAGTTCTCGGAGCACAATGGCTGTAGCAACAAGCTGAACCATCCGTGCCCATCATGTAAAGGATTCAAAGGCAGACAAAGAAGGGCTTCAGCTAAGATCTTCCCAGTAGGGGACAGTAAGCAAAAGCACCTTTAAGAGGCTGTCCAAGGTTAAAAGCCCAGTGGTGTTCACTGACCTTACAAACACTCTGGTTGTTGCTGCTAATCACTAGGGAGCACGTGGGCAGCCACATTCTGCATCCCAAAGCAGCTTAAAAACTATTCTAATGATCACGTTAATAGATTGCTCGCTGAAGCTGTCCAGCCTTTCTGGGTCAGCTCCTTCCACCTGTTGTTCTGTATTCTGTAGCCCAAAAACCTATTTATTTGATTTATGTTGTCTCCCATCTCTTTATGCAAGGCTCTAGAATAAAAATAGACAAAATACATAGCTGGGCATCAACCACTCAATTAGCCACACAGGAGATTGGCTCTATCCCAGGGCCCCAGGCTTGGGCACAACACCAAGTTTTCAAGGGCATGTAATGCCTGTGCCACTGCATTCTGCAACAACTAAAACTTCGAAAGGCACTTCAAGGGCAACCCCATGTAAAAGACATTACAGTAGTACAATCTGGAGGTCACAAAGGCATGGCCATGAACAGGAACACCCCCCCCCATCCAGGCTTGAGTACAATGGATGTGCGATCTGAAGTTGTGCAAATGCCCTCCTAGCCATGACTTCTGCTTCTTGAGCAGGAGCCATGAGTCCACAGGATCCTGGATTGCACACTGGTTCTGTATAATGGGCAGTAAGAATAACCTTGAAGAACAAGAGGAAGAGCTGCAGCCGAGACAATGGTCAGACAAAAGAAATCTTGGATGTCAGGCAGGATCTGAGAAAACATCTCAAGAACCTCCCTAGTTCTCTTGAAGGGAGGAAGAGGTACATTCGGAGTTGCAAAATAATGTTATCATAACCTTGTAATAAAAGTAAATATTAGCATAGTCTTGGTTTCCTGGTATGGTCTGCCACAAAGGGCTGACACAATTTTAAGATGGTACCACTCCATCCTCGGCCAAATGTAGAAGGTCTCTGGAACCAGGAGGTCCAAAACCCCAGATCTATCCAGTTTTCTTTGAATTGTGCTGAAGCCTGTTGTGCCCCATCCAGGCCCCCATAGCCTCCAGGCTCTCAGACAGAACTACCCCCCCCTACATCATTCAGACAATCTGGGATGGTGCTATCCCAATGTCATCGTCCCCAACCATTGGATGACTTCACCCAGCAGTTCCATGTAGTCTTGAACAGGGTAGGAGAAGGCACCGAGCCCTGTGAGGGGCTTCTCTCCCACCTCCCAACTTCAACTAGGACCAGCCCAAGGGAACAAAGGCAACCTGCATAAAACCGCTGCCCATCCCCAACTCCCAGAGCCTAGCCAGAAGGATACCATGATCTCCAATAGGTCGAGGAGTAAGGATGGACGCACTACTATCCTCATCCCTCTCCTGCCAGTGGACATCCAAGAGTGCAGTCAATGCCATCTATATCCAGGGTACATAGCCAGGCCTGAACTCAAATGGAAAGGGATCCAGAGGATCCACTTCTTCTAAGGCCTCCTGAAGCTGAAGCTCAACACTTTCTGTACAACCTTCAGCAATGGTCCTATGAGATGGGAATGCACCACTGTGACCACCCCCTCTCTCAATGAGGAATTGATCCCCGCCTAGACAGCCATGATGAGATCTAACATAGAGGTGGATGACCTAACAGTCACGAGCATCCTGTCCCCTTCCTCTGGCCCAAAAGGATCAACCTCCCCCCAGCCCTCACAGAATCCACTCCAAGGACAGACTCCACCTTAGATCTGATCAACTTTTTCTATCAGATGCCCAACATATTCCCCACAATGACCCTATAAGTGCATCCCCAAACCACTTCCTTCCAGAAGGGCTCAGGTCACCCCAAACAAGTCTGCAATAAGGGCAGAGAATGCCCCATGTAGTGCCATGAGGTAGACTCCAACAGCAGCTGTAGCTCATGTTTGATCAAGTTCACTCCTCTTGCGGCATCTCTTCTTCCACGGCATTCCTCTCGGCTCCTCCATGAAGCCGGGGAGTTCTCTGATCCTTAGGGGAGGAAATGCTATTCAGGCACAATCCAATATGCAGCCCCTGTTGCCCTCTCATTCCAGGTGGCCATTTCAGTTGAATTCTGCAGCAGACTCTCTGGAACAACCCCAAGTCCCTTGGAACCAACTGGGTTCATTCATTGCCTGGGGCAGACCAATCTCATAGGTCCAGCCCAGTGATGGGATTTAGCTACTTCGCACCACTTCGGCAGAACCGGTAGCTAATTTTTTGTTGCCCAGGCCCAGAATGGACTTCCGGAAGCGGCGTCCACACAGAGAACCGGTTGTTCACATGTTTGAATCCAACCACCGGTCCAGCCTTCCTGTGTGGGAAGGGGCATAAGAGAACTGCAGGGAGAACTCCCACCAGGGAATGGTCTGACTCTGATAAGAGAAAAACTGCCCCCTCTCCTAAATCCAAATTACCTTGTCACTGCTCCAGCAGAAAAAACAGGTTAGGTGTAGGACTGCTGTTACCTGTCTGGTTCTGGATGACTTGTGGCAGGCCCATGGATGTCATTGTGGCCATGAACTCCTGAGCTATCTCCAACCCAGCAGCCAGAGAAAGCAGATTAAAGCCCCCACCCCCAAGATCATGAACGCCACTGGCAGCTGAGCCATGGAGTCAAGGAGCTCAGGCAGAGATGTTGCTACATAGCAAGGAGGTTGCTACAACAGCAACAGTTGCAACTGAACCTTAGAGCCCAACAAACAAGGTCCCACACCCAGCAACCTGTAACTCATAACTCAGTCTGCTTTCATAAGTACCTTATTTAATGCCCTTCTGTAGGTCACCCTACCATATTATTAGAGCTATTTTCTATTTGGTATAAAAGCGACTTGGCTATTTTTCCTTGAGCTGCAGCTGTGAATGCAGAAGGACTCCCAAATTGTACACCAGCTCAGTCTGCAGAAATGTCACCCCTTCCAGAGTCAAAGATGAAGAATCATCTGGCCCTGGCCTAGAGGTTCAAAAACTCATGGACACTCCATCTTGTAGGGTTGAGTTGAAGCCAATTCCTCCCCATCCAGACTTTTACAGATTCCAGGCACTTGGCCAACATTGCCACAATATCACTTCTCTATCTGGGAATGGAGATCTATAATTGGGTATTATCAGCATACCGGACCCCATATGGTCAGATGACCTCCCACAGCAGTTTCATGTAGATGTTATGGAAGGCTCGAGCCCTGGAGCAGCCCACATTGCAGGGGCCTAGGGCTCAGCCTCTCTTCTACCAACACCGACTAGAACCAGCCATGATGGAAGGAGAACCACCGTAAACACAGGGCCTCTCATCACATTCCCCAAAGCTGGTCCATAAAGATGTCATGGTCGATCTAGGAGATCTAGGAGGGTCAGAAAGGTGCACCACCTCAATCCCACAAGTCCTCCAAAGGTCACTGACAAGCGCAACCAATGCTGTTTCAGTGCTGTGCACCAGCCTGAATGCAGACTGAAAAGGGTCTGGATAATCCATCCAAGGCCCTTGCATGTGCTGTGTGCCAACCACCTTCTCAATAATCTTCCCTTACTAAACAGGCTGGAGACCAATGAAAATTGTCCAATACTGTGGAGTCCAAGGATGGCCTCTTGAGAAGGGGCACACCACCGTCTCCAAGGCAGGTGGAAATACCCCCTCCCACAAAGAATTAACCATTACTTGGACCTAACTACATGCCACCTCCCAGGAGGTCTTCATCAGCCTTGGGCCCAGGACACAGGTGGCCGAACTCATAGCCCCCGGATCCTGTCCCCTACCTCAAGAGTAACCAGCTAAAACTCCTTCCAGAGAACAAGGCTCAAAATGTCTCCGTCATCTCCAAAGAGTCTGCTTATCCAGAGTCCAATTCTAAGCAGTCAAGCAACTTTTTGTAACAGATGCCAAGAATATTCCCCACAGCAACCCTGCAGGGACTCCCCTAGCTCCTCCTTTATCCAGGAAGAATATGAGTAAATAGAGGGGTGGAAGGAACTAGATATTTTTAGACATTAGAAAGTTGATAAGAGAATACGATACTATCCTTAACTGGAGCCAGTTTGGTCTAATCATGGTTGCTCCAGGCTAGAAAGTAGACCATGAGTTCAAGTCCAACCTTAGCCATGAAAGCCAGCTGGGCGACTTTGGACCCACTTTACAGGGTGTGGAAAAAAGGAGGACTGTGTGTTGGATATGTTTGCCCTGAGTTATTTGTATAAATAATAAAGGCTTGATAAACAAACAAATAAACAATCAAGACGACGTGGAATACAAAGGCCAGCTCTCTATCTGAGTGCAGGATGTGGCATGATGGACTTAAAATTGCAGCAGCATGATGGGTGCAAGATACGCTTAGTGAGTTCACACTCTCAGCAAAATATGTGGGCAGAGACCTGCAACCCACAGTAAACTGCAAAGGATAGAAATCTGAGAATTGTGGACTTGTAGTGTGCAAAAAGTTATCAACAGAAATAAAGTTTTTGATATATTCCTTTTTGGTGTGAGTGCACCCATGGGTCAGTTCTCCTGTCCAAAAGAAGCAATAGGATTAATTCAGTTCAGAACAATTTGCAAATGTACAGTATTGCCGGATTCAGCTTGAACAACACATAGTAGGGCACACTGCATCCTGGTTCCTATTGCTTCTTAGGTGTGGCAGCACTTTGTTACAAGTTATATAGCCTGTCCTTTATCCAGGTATGTGAGAAGGTGATGGGCCAGACATGCTTCAATGCCGCTTCCTAGGGGGAACGTTGCTTGCGTAGATGTAGAATTTGCAAAAAGCACACGTGGCACTCCTTTAATTTTTAGTTTGAGTACACTTGGTGGACATTCAGTCCACAGCACTGTGCCATGTGCATGCACGTATGAACTCTGAACCCACTCAGAATACAACTGTTGGTGAAGTACAATTCATGGCACTTTTGGCCAAACTGATGTGGGGTTTGGCCAAGGCTTCAGGGTTCACCCCAAGTACAGAGAATCCTCTCTTGAAGGAGTGGGCCAGCATCTGGCATGGGTCAACGTTATTTGGAGCAGTCCTTATTCCTGACTGTAACTAGCAGGTGCATAGCCCGACCAAATTCTCTACTCAAAAGATGAGCCAGACAAACCTCATAGCTAGAAAGCAAAGGCTCATAACTGAGAGATGGAAATAGAACTTAACCCATTGACTGGGTGGAGATTCCTTCTTTGCAGCTCACATCTGGCGTAGTGGATGCTGCCTCAAAATGCAGGGAGTCATTATTTGGGCCAACTTTTCCTGGGTTGTTGGAATCCATTTCCCAAAGGCATTTTTGAGGTTCTGGAAGAGGCATTTAAAAGACAGAAAGATGGGAGAAAATGTAACAGACAAAATTATTTATTCAAAATTTATTGGCCACCCAATGGACCATGGATGGCAAACAAAACTAAAAAAAAACATCAAAAGAGCTACAAACAATACACCAAACACAGCCCAGACTTAAATAACCTTACGGAGGACAGAAACAACCAACCATTGAATAAATTATAAATATCGACCCCAGTCCTGGGACCCAGGTCAGAAGCCCAGGGAAAGGCAGGCTTCCCAGGATCCTCGAGATGCCCGCCACGTTTAACGGAGGGGACCTGGAGGGACCCCACTCTGCTGGCAGGAACAGCTGGAGACAAGCGGGCCTCTCCGGCCCTAGGCCTAAAATGGAGGCTCTGTCCCGGCGCCCGCTACCCTCCGGAGGGGGCCAGAGTCAAAGCCGGCTCCTCTCCTTGCCGAATGCGGTCCGGGTCCTGAAACGCCCCCCCCCCCTCCAGCCATGAACTAAGGAAGGGAAGCTTCGCCGGCCGCCAAAGGAAGGAAATGCAACGTTGTAGCAAGGGAGACGCCGCCACGTCCCGGGACCGGGAAGGCAGTTGAGCCTAACCAAGACCACCTGGGAGCGCCCCGCTCCCGCCGACCCTCCCCTTCGCCTCCCTCGGATCCCTCCCTCTCTGGCCGCAGCGCAGCTTCTCTCCGTCGCCGCAAGCCTAGAGCGCCGCCTCCTGCGGGGACAGACGCTCTAGCCCAGGGGTCCTCAACCTTGGCAACTTGAAGACTTGTGGACTTCAACTCCCAGAATTCCTCAGCCAGCAAAGCTGGCTGAGGAATTCTGGGAGTTGAAGTCCACAAGTCTTCAAGTTGCCACGGTTGAGGACCCGTGCTCTAGCTCGGCCCACCGACTTCCGCTAGGCCGCGCGGAACCTTCCTGCGCGGGCGACGGGGACCGGGGCGCTGGGAGGCGGCTTCCGGGTCTGCCGCTGCCGCCGTCATGGAGACCATCCTGGAGCAGCAGCGCCGCTACCACGAGGAGCGCGAGCGGCTGATGGACGTGATGGTCAAGGAGATGCTGACACGCAAGTCCACGGTGGGGCGCGGGGCCGGGGGAGGCGGCGGCGGGCGGCGGCGGGGGGTGGTGGGGTCGCGGGGCCGGGCCGGGCCTAACCCTTCTCTCTCCCGGGCAGCTGCGGGACCAGATCAACTCGGACCACCGCACGCGGGCCATGCAGGACGTGAGTGGCGGGGAGGGGCGCCGGGCCTCGGGGGGGGGGGGGAAGCGGCGGACGACTAACGCGCCGGGCCTCTTTTGCAGCGCTACATGGAAGTGAGCGGCAACCTGAGGGACCTCTACGACGACAAGGACGGGTAAGCGCCGGGGAGGGGGCAGCGGGCCGCGGGGGGGGAGGGGGGCGCCAGGGGGGCGGCCGCAAGACCCGCTGACCCCCCTCCCCTCCCCCGTCTTGGGCTCCCCCCAGGTTGCGGAAGGAGGAGCTCAGCGCGATTTCGGGGCCCAACGAGTTCGCCGAGTTCTACAACCGGCTGAAGCAGATCAAGGAGTTCCACCGCAAGCATCCGAACGAGGTCAGCGGGCCCCGGCCGGGCAGAACCCCTCCCCCACTTCCCCGGGCTTTTCCTTACCTCTCTGGCGATTTTGATCCTTTAAGCAAGGAATTCTCCTCCTGCATTTGTAAGGCTGAAGGGAGGGGTTTTTTTTGGGGGGGTGGGGGTGGGGGAATTGTCTCAATGTATTAGTTTTTGTAGAAAAATGAGCTTTCTACCTTTTAGCCTTGTATGCATTTACAGTTTTGTTTGCATTTAAATATTTAAAACTAAAGAGAACTTCCCAAAGCTCTTGCAGCTTATGACACGATGTAAACATTTCACAGTTAGTCTCTTGACTTGGAGGAGGCCATCTCAGACCCACTGGCAGTGCCAAGCAGAGTTTCTGTATGCTTCCCTCCGTCTGCAGAGGTTCTGGGCTTTAAGCCAGCCCAACTCTTGAGAGAGCATCAGAGCCTGGTTCATCCAGGGCCCTGAAACAAGCCATCACGGGCCGAGTGTAACTGGCTGTAGCTTTCCATTTATTTAGTAGAACTGTTTCCTTTTTGCCAAGAGGTGAGAGAGAACAACTCTTGCTCATAGAATTGAAGAGCTGGAAGGGACCACAAAGGTCACCTCATCCAGCCCTTTGCAAATGAATAGTTGTAAGTCTAAGATTACCTATGCTACACTCTCATTCTGTTATTCTGGATATTGGCCAGACCTCCAATGTTGTGTTACCTGCAAATTAGATAGGCAGCCCATCAAACTTATTGGCTGCATCTTAAAGAAAATGTGGAATGGTTGTGGTCTCAAGAGAGATCCCCAGTGATGCTGTCCATCAACTCCGTGTAGATGTCATTGATGTCTTTGAATTCAGACTCTCCTTACTGTTGTGCAATCTGCTTTCTCTCTAAGAGATGGCCGTATGGAATGTTGTAAGACGTTTTGCTGATTTTGAGCTTGATTGTTTAACTTTAATGCAGTTCCCTTTTCAAAGGAAATAAGAATTATCTCATGCAATCTTCTTCACAAAGCCATGCTGATATTTCTTTAGTTGATAATTTCTAGAATCTTCTGGGGTTTTTTCCCTTTCTGGAAGAGGGGTGCCACATTTTCTCTTGTCCTCTGGCACCTCCCCAGCTCTCCTGAAAAATAATTAAGATTCTGACAGCTATTCAGCCTTTGGATATATAGACAGGCAAAAGGAGTTCCTCTGCTTTCTTCATTTGGAATCAACAATGTGTTCACTAGCTCATTGGTCTTCCTCTTACTGTTGACATATGTGAAAGAGCTCTTCTTGCTGGGAGAGCCAGTTTGGTGTCAAAGTTAAGGCACCAGGCTTGTCCCAGTTTAGGCATAAAACCAGGCTGGGTGACCTTGGCCATTTTCTGTCCCTCAGCCTAGAAAAAAGGAGGCGAGGGCAAACCATTTTGAAATTTTGCCAAGAAAATAGCAGGGGTGTGTCCAGACCGGACAGTTATAAGGAGTCAAGTTTGACTTGAAGGCATCCTCACCACCTTCCTGGATTTTGCCTCTCCCACTAGCCTTAGCTCATTTCTGACTTTGTCTTCCTGACCTTATTTCTTGGTCCTTTCTACCGTTTCCAGTAAGTTTGAGCTGCATCTTCAGCTACATTGACTTCTTCGTGTGTCTCTTTGGGTTTTTTTTGTTGATATTGTTTGAAAAAATGCTATCCTTAATTTCCTCTACAAAAAGTTCTGGTCAACTACAAAACCTTTGCCTTTAAGGCTTTCTTTCCAGAACATCCTTCTTTTATTTCTCTTTATTAAAATTGAACTTTCTAAAATCCATGGTTTGTGTCTGACTGCTTTTTAAACAAGAATTTTGCATTTGCATCCAAGTAGTAGTCATGACTTCAATGTCTTTAGGCCACATTTGGAATACTTGCTACTGTTCTAGTCACCAGGATACCAAAAAAATGCTGAAACTCTAGAAAGTGTGCAGAGAAGAGTAACAACTATGATAAGGGGGTCTGGAGGCTAAATCGTATGATGAGCAGGTGAGGAAGTTAGGTATGTGTAGCCTATTGAAGGGAAGGATTAGGGGGGACCTGATAACTATCTTCCAGTGTTTGAGGGGCTGTCGCAGAGAAGAGGGAATTGACTTATTCTCCAGAAAACCAGAAGGCAGGGCAAGAAGTAACGCGTGGAAACTTATCAAAGAGAAATCCAACCTAGAAATGAGATATTTTTTGACAGTGACAACAATTAGACAATGGAACAACTTGGTCTCCTGGAGTTATTCAAAAGTTGACAGGGATGGCACAAGGTCTCCTGCCTTAAGCAGGGGGTTGAACAAGAAGATCTCTGCAGTCCCTTCCACCCCTATGTTTAGCCTCCTCCCAGTTAGTAAGGACAAATTCTGAAGAAGCAGCTTTCCTATCTCAACTTAAACTCTTGAAGACAGTATTCAAATCAATTCAAATCAATAATGTATCTGACATGTACCGTTTGCCAGAATTAGTTTTCCAACAAATGTTGAAACCTCCCATCACAATCAGTCCATGATTTGCTGAGTTCAGTTTAGCTTTAAAAAAATCTTCTAATTGCCTTGGTCTGCAGCAGACTAATTTTTCTGCTGGCTTGCCTTTATTCCAGATGCTTTGAACTCCATGAGCCTCTACACTAGCTAAATTCATTTTTTTAATATGCAGTGCTATACAACCTCTCTTGTATTTCCTGTTCCTTTGCAACAACTGACATCCATCAAGCCTAATTATTTCCCTGGTGGGATTTATCCCGCCCTGCTTCTGTAATCCATGTTATCTGACACTTGCTCTTGTGCCCCGTGATATTCAGCTCACCTTGCTTGTTAGCAATACTTTTTGCATTGGTCCAGAGACTTTTAAGGTTATGGATCAGAGCCCTTAGCTTCAGTCTGCCTTTTCCTTTCGGCCAGATTTTCCGTTATTTCAAACCACTTTGCTAAGATCTTGTGTTCTCTGTCCTCTCCTTCTCTGAATAAAGCCCTCCTGAACAGGTTTTTCCAGCCATTGTCCATCTCCTCAACAAGACATATTCAGTCTCTACAGAACAGAATTTCCTTTGTGAACTTTGTACCATTGTTGTAAAAACCCAAACCTCTGTTGCTGGCAGTAAAGTTCACTTGAAAGACTTGCCTTTCCTTTCTGCTTCCAAAGTCAAGAAGACCCTTTGGCCATGCCAGTGATTTTTACCTCACAGTGACCCTTGTGCTCATGTGGAAGACAAGGGTTTAATTGTGTTAAAACATGGTTGAGTGACTTCCTGCATGCAGCACATTTTTTCCCCTTTCAGTTCTTGGGGAGGGGGGATCATGGAGCAAAACCAAAAACCCTGTGTTACCTTTGCAGATTTGTGTGCCGATGTCAGTAGAATTTGAAGAGCTCTTAAAGGCCCGGGAAAACCCAAGCGAAGAGGCCCAGAGTAAGTCTGTGTGGCAGGATTCTTGCTTGACTTTCTTTTTTTTTTGCAAACGGATAAATTATGTGCTGGGGGTGGCTGTCTTGGACACGTGGCTTGTGCTCCCTCCTTTGGGGTGGTTCTGGGCCGTCTTTCATTCTTGGCTTCTCGTAGACCTCGTGGAGTTCACTGATGAAGAAGGATATGGCCGCTATCTGGACCTGCACGACTGCTACCTGAAGTACATCAACCTCAAGTCATCTGAGGTAAGGGTTCCATACCGTTTTCCAGACTTGGGGGTACAACGGATGCTGCCTTGTTTTGCGGATTGTGTCCTCAGATTTATGCTTAATAGAGCTATTCTACCATATGTGGTGGGGGCAATGTCCCAAAGCTAAGATTTATTGGGAAGAGATAAGGAGATGGATCCAGGAGATAACAACAGAACAAATTGAGCTCAAACCCGAATTATTTCTATTAGGTATAATTGATCCAAGGATAAAAAAACAAATCCAACAAATCCAATACACATAATAACAGCGGCACGCATTGCGTATGCGCAATGTTGGAAAAGTGAAAATATACCAACAAACGACATGGTTATTTACAAGATATTAGAATGCGCTGAGATGTACAAGCTTACTCTAGAAATAAAAGACAAGGAAGCAACAGAATTCTATGGGACATGGAACAAGTGCTATGTTTGGTTAGAACAGAAAAAGTATAAAAATTAATGTACATAACTAAATAAATGTAAGAGATATACAAAACTACTGTTAAGGGGGAAAATGTACTTTTGTTTGTTGTAAAAGGAAAAATTAAAATTAAAAAAAAATTGGAAAAAAAAGGGAAGCCCCACTGGAGTGGCACAAACTGTTCTGGGACTGGAGGTGAGGGAGGGAGAAGAGTAAAATGAAGGTTGCCTCTTGCTGGGCTGAAAGGGAGGGGTGACCATGTGCAAGGCTCTTCTCTCCCCCAGCCTCACATCAAGGGCAGCCATAGAAACCTCCAGAGAGCAGTTGCTTTGGCCTAGGACAGTGATGGCGAACCTTTTAGAGACCGAGTGCCCAAACTGCAACCCAAAACCCACTTATTTATCACCAGGTGCCAGGTGGGACATGGCCCACTGGGTGGGCATGGCTGTGGTCATGGCAAATTGGGTGGGTGTGGCCAAAGTGGGCGTGGTCACCTCGATGTTGCTCGTGGGGAGGGATGCCTGTGGGGGCCGGACAGGGTTGGAGATCCAGGGGGTCTCTGCCAGGTGGGGCGGTGGGCAGGAGGCTTGTCCTGCAAGGTTAGTGGAGGCAAGGCAGGGTGGGGGTACCATTGCCGCGGGGCAAGGCAAGGCAGGGGCCAGGGCAGCTGCTGCCTGACACCATCGGCCCACACACACAGAAGCCAGCGAGCGCATGGGGGCCGATGGTGTCCGTCAGCAGCCACAGCCTGCCGGCTCCTTGACCAGGGCACTCTGGGGCTCCACAGCCCACTGCCAGCAGTTCAGAGAAGCCGCCTCTTGAGTTGGACAGCTGGCCGACAGCTGAGGAGGCGATGCAATGGGTCGTGCCCAGGAAAAGGAGAGCATGCGAGGCCAGGAGGGATGGGACGGGGGAGGGAAGCCAGCGGTGCCGGGATGCATCCGGCCCCGTGGGACCTCAGGCGGCTGGCTGAAGAGGGATGGTTGCCATCTCCAGGGCATAGCACGCTTGCCCACAAAGAGGGCTCTGAGTGCTGCCTCTGGCACGCGTGCCATAGGTTCGCCACCACTGGCCTAGGATTTCAGGGAATCGTGGCAAACTCCCTTCTCTTTCTTCATGCTATTGCAGAAACTGGACTACATCACTTACCTGTCTACTTTTGACCAGCTCTTTGACATTCCAAAGGAGAGAAAAAATGCAGAGTACAGAAGGTGAGAATTTCCTGTGAAAGGGGCAATGGGTCATCCTCTGGGCTATTAAAGCTAGTCAAATTAACAGTTTTGTGTTAACAAAAGCGGGTTTACAGCATGATTTCTCATTTTCCCACTTGGGTTACAGTAGCAGGCACAGACAGGTTCAAAGTTGCTTGCGCGTCGTGTATGGTATGGTAGTGCTCGGCTGCTGCCAGTTGACAGAGGGGTGGCAAAGAAGCCCATCTGGGTGGAGAGTGCCAGGCTCTCCTGCCACAGTCAGTCTGATTTTTACAGGTACTTGGAGATGCTGTTGGAATATCTGCAGGATTATACAGACCGAGTAAAGCCTCTGCTTGACCAGAATGAGCTGTTTGGCAAAATCCAGGGAGATTTTGAGAAAAAGTGGGAGATTGGCACTTTCCCCGGTTGGCCGGTGAGTGCCATTCTGTGGTGGGGGAGGCTTATGTGAAGCACAACTGTTGTAAACCATGTTAATTGTTCATGTTTCCGGGAGAGACGCCTCCTCCCAGCCTGGGCCTCTGCGTCCCCAGTCAGCCTAAATGGCTGGGAGAGTTGGGGCTAAGTACATCTGGAGGCCACTGGTCTGCAGAACCTTTGTCCATATATCCTCCTGTTGTCCTTTGGCAGAAAGAGACCAGCAGCGCCCTCACCCATGCTGGGGCCCACCTGGACCTCTCTGCCTTCTCCTCTTGGGAGGTTGGTAGCCATTCTGAACCTCTTCTGGATCCGGGGGGGTGGGGGGGGGAGGGGAAGAGTGACTCCCTCCCTTGGAGCCTCTGGGAATGCACGGGGCCGGGTTCCTCCATGGCCCTGCAAGGAGGGAGTCAGCTGCTCCCACTAGAGCTTTTGCTACTTCCCCACAGGAGTTGGCCTCCCTTGGTCTAGATCGGCTGAAATCTGCCCTGCTGGCCTTAGGTCTGAAATGTGGAGGGTAAGTGGAAACAGCTTTAGCGTTCGCGATGGCCTGGCAGTCTGGGGGGCGTGCAGAGAAGCGGCACAGGCGGTATCAGCCCTGCCCTTGGCTTCCTGCGTGAAGGTGGGGACTGTTGCCTGGGTGGGGACGGCACCCTCTTGCGAGATAAGCAGAAGCATTTGATCTCGGCAATTTTGAAAGCCGAAATAGCTCTGGTGCAAAAGAATTGAGCTTGTTTTCTCTGCTTCCTACCCCAAAACACATTCTGTATATCCTTGGGTGACAAGGAACTTCCAGCATTTTTCAGCTCGCCATTCCCTATTTACACGCCTGGCTCTTATTTACAATGCAAAAATGTCCCCTGGGCCCGGGCCTGAAGGGTTCCTGCTCTCCTTCTTGCCCAGGACACTGGAGGAACGTGCTCAGAGGCTTTTCAGCACAAAGGGCAAGTCCCTGGAAGCCCTGGACCCCTCTCTCTTTGCCAAAAACCCGAAGACAAAAGGGAGCAAGCGGTGAGTTTGCTCTGGGCTGGGGTGAGGGTGAGTGTGCATTGCCTGCTCTGGCCCTTCTTGACTTGGTCCCCTCCTTTGGTTGTCTCATGTTCTGGGGTGAAGAACCGCTGGTGCCAGCTGGGGTTGCTCACTTGCGGGCACCGTCGTTGTCTTGACAGGGACACAGAGCGGAATAAGGACGTGGCCTTCCTGGAGGCCCAGATCTACGAGTACGTGGAGATCCTTGGGGTAAGGGCCACCCTCTCCTCTGAGCATGGAGGTCCCAGGCAGGAGTTGCTGCATTCACAGCCCCTCATTGTCCCTTAGGAGCAACGGCAGCTGACCCATGAGAATGTGCAGCGCAAGCAGGCGCGGACGGGGGAAGAGCGGGAGGAGGAGGAGGAGGAGCAGATCAGCGAGAGCGAAAGTGAGGACGAAGAGAACGAGATCATCTACAACCCCAAGAACCTGCCCCTGGGCTGGGATGGTAAGGTAAGGCCTGTGGCAAGAAGGCGGGCCTCGGTCTTCTCCTGGGACTGGCCTGGCACGGGGCATCCGGTGACCGCTGTGGCTCCTTGCCTTCCAGCCAATTCCCTACTGGCTCTACAAGCTCCACGGGTTGAACATCAACTACAACTGTGAGATCTGTGGGAATTACACCTACCGTGGGCCCAAAGCTTTCCAGCGACACTTTGCGGTAAGAAGCGCCACGGCGTGCTTTCATCTGGGAGAGGGGGGGGGTTCCTGGGGGGGGGCAGATGGGTTTTTCTGACTGATTCCGGTTCCTTGCTGGTCTGGCATTTCTAGCAATCTCAGTGCTGCGCAGGACCTGGAGAGAGCTGTTTTTGCCTCCTGCCTCTCTGGAGACCCTGATGCCACCGCATTCTTTCAGGAAGAGGCAGAGAATGCATGCAGGCGTCTGGGATCCTTTAATTGGGGTGAAGCTGGGGGTGGACTCTGTGGCCAACATGTCTCCTCTACACTCTAGGATTCCTAACTTCCCCAGGACATTCTCGGCTGCCCAAGAGCAGTCCTTGTTTTGGGGGGCCACGTCCTCGGTTTTATGATCTCTTGTGCTCTGTAGGAATGGCGCCACGCTCACGGGATGCGATGCTTGGGCATCCCCAACACAGCTCACTTCGCAAACGTTACACAGATTGAAGATGCCGTGTCGTGTAAGTGGCACAAAGCCTTACCTGTTGGCTCTGACCTCAGGGAGGGGAAAGATCCTGGCCTTGGCAGGGGGTGTTGAGTGGCGGGACAGGCAGAGTCAAGATGGCATTCGCCCAATTTTAGAAAAATGAAAATCTACCACCTGACCAGATTATAATCATGAAAATTTTAGAATGTGCAGAAATGGATAGATTAACTTTAGAGATTAAAGAGAAAGAGGATTCAGTGTGTTTTAGAACATGGGAAAATTTTTATCAATGGCTAGCACTACGTTGAAGCAAAAAGGATTGTGAAGTTTAACAGGATGAATGATATTTACTAACTAAGCTTCAATTTTATGATTACTGTTAGCATTAGTGATTACAATTGTTTAATATTATATTAACTATTGTTATTCAATATTTGTACCCGGACGATAGTCTGCTTGCTAAAGTGTTGAATTTCTCGTGGGGAGCAACCCCACTATTGTACCTATCCCTACCCTTACCCCAATCCCATTCCCTAACCCCATCCATCACCCATACCAACCCTACCCCTACCCTTATATATATATATATAAAAAAGATGGCTGGGTTTGCATCAAGGAAAAGCCTTTGGGAGGACTATTATCATCTCATAGGAGCTTCTGAAAGCTCCCCAATTGGTGGGTAATTGTTCCTCCCCTCAGCACCAACGCCTGACTTGGCTTTCCTCTGTTTTTTCAGTGTGGGCAAAGTTGAAGCAACAGAAGGCTTCAGAGAGATGGCAGCCAGATACAGAAGTAAGTTGGGATAGGAGGGGGTTCTTCTTAGCCCTTGTGTTGCAGCCCCTGGACCAGACTGGAGATTCGGTATAACCTAAGGGGTTGAGGAAGAAAGAAAACCATTTGTAATGACTCTGGCCATTCAGATAAACAACTGTTGAGCTGCAGTAAGATATTACTTTATGTAACTCTTCTATTTCATTTTGAATCGTCCTTGTTATATTGTGTTACAAATGCACTGCACCTTTTCAAAGGATATTTTTTAAAAATTTAAATTCCTCTCCATTGGTCAGGGTCTCTAGGTTAAAATGCTTGGCCTTTCTTATTTTCTTTCACTCGCTGCTGTCCCCGCTTCTTGTCTAATACACACAGTATTTTTAAAAAAGCAGAAGGCAGATACTCATCTTTACTTTGTATATGACTTCTAGTTTTGCCAGTCTTCGTATCCAATTGTGACTCCAAACTTGGGTTCATTTATTAGGACGGGAATGGGCAAAAGATCTGAGTTAACCAATTATTTCCCCAGTTGTGCATGTTTTTTTTCCAAAGCTGTTATTTACATCTGATCAGTTTCTTCCAATTGTTGAAAGGCAGATTCTCCTACAGATTCTGCCCTTTCCCCCTTTTAATACATTGGTCAAAGATTCGTCTGTGGTTCCACTAACAATCAATTTCCCCCAAAAGGGTCTGCCATTATTTTTTCTTACGTTGACCAAAAGGACAAAAAAGAAGCAACTCTGTTTAGTAATGGAACTGCCTTCAGTCACCTTCAACATTTGCCTGCAGGACCTCATGGGGTTGGGAGTGGCACCAGGTTGAACACAGAAGCCTTGCCAGCCTCTCAACATCAATAGGGCCATTCGTGGTGGTGGTGGAGGAGTGGGGGGTGAGGAGGAAGAGGAGGAGAAATGTCAAAGACATCAAAATACTGGGCAGGAGATCCCTGTGTTGTTACGCACAGACAGACATCAGTGGTGCCTGCAGCTTAAAAGCAGCCAATGCTTTTATGGCATTCCACACTGTATCTTATTGCCTCCTTTTTGTTTTGGTTTAGATATTTCCTTGCATCTATGTATACATTTGCTTTTTCAATTCACAAATCATAGAACAGTGATGGCGAACCTTTTAGAGACTGAGTGCCCAAACTGCAACCCAAAACCCACTTATGCATCGTCGAGTGCCGGGTGGGTGTGGCCCATTGGCTGGGCGTGGCTGCGGTGGTAACGGCAGACTGGGTGGGACTAAAAAGTTCAATCAATCAATTCCAACTTTGCAAGATCTTTTTTTTCCCGCAAGAAGTTGAAATTGACTGACTGAACCTTTTTTTTTTTTTGCACACTTCGGCGGAGGCCTAAAGTGAAAAGGTTTTATAAAACCCAGCTGAAGGCCTAGGACTGGGGCGACGGCGCGCGTGCCCACAGAGAGGGCTCTGAGTGCCGCCTCTGGCACCCGTGCCATAGGTTCGCCACCACTGCCATAGAACATACTAGAGTCACCAGTATGTCACAAAAAGTGCACTGGACAATTTATCCTGTGGAAGTATCATAAACATGTAGGAAATAACGTTAGCTACTTTTTCCCTAGTAACTGCCTCTCAGCTGTGGTCTTAAAGTAGGGCCCCAGCTTTAGGGTATAGAACATTTCTATGTTTGCTGGTTGTTGGTGTACTGCCATCGATAAAAAGTCAAATCGACAGACTTATTAAGGTTACCCTGTTCAACATTACAACTTAAGGCCTTACATTTTGTGTAGGGTAATAAAACGTATCAAAGACAGCATGCATTCTGACGAAGGAGACTCGGCTCCAGCCAAGACATATACCTCAGTTTCTGAATGGTATCTTAATAATAATAATAATAATAATAAAGTTGGAAGGGACCTTGGAGGTCATCGAGTCCAACCCCCTGCTCAGGCAGGAAACCCTATACCATTTCAGACAAACGGCTGTCCAGTCTCTTCTTAAAAACTTCCAGTGTTGGAGCATTCACCGCTTCTGGAGGCAGGTTGTTCCACTGGTTAATTATTAATGCTGTGTAACATTTAGTAGGGATAGCAAAATGAGAAATATCCTTATGGAATGGCGAAGTAACTGCCTCCAAAACATTAAAAGGGAGGGAGGTGAAAAGAGATATCTGGGGGGGGGGGGGGTGATAGACCAGTCAAGTGCAACAAAGGGAGTCATAAAAATGGTGCATATGGGCCAAAAGTAGGCATATAGGAAGAGCAGCAGGAAAACGGTTGGCTGCAGCAAAGGGCAGGGAACCGGAAACTGAAAATGCCAGACAGCAGGTGAGGAAGAGCCCCTCCCCCCCCAATCTTGAACTAAAAGGAAAAAAGGAAACTCTATTCTTCACAAATGGACAGGCCCGGGGGCACAATCCAGGAGCATTCCAAGGTTATACCTGCAGCCCAGAGAAAATAGAAGGGGCACCTAGCACAGGAATAAAAACTTTTCCATTCGGATGGGTCAAAATCCTTGCGTTCCGTCACAGAAAGAGAGTGCCTTGCTTTTGTGTTGTGTTGGATGTTTGGCTTTGCATTTGGCCGTCAGCAGCTTCGTTTATTGTTCCAGGAGGAATATGAAGACTCCAGTGGGAACGTGGTCAACAAAAAGACCTATGAAGACCTGAAACGCCAAGGCCTGCTGTAAGCAGAGGAATCCCCCCCCCCCCCCCGAAAAATCGCTCATCTCCCCTTGCCTCTCCTTTGGTGACTGGAGTCCTTGTGGGCAGGCACTCCAGAGATGCTCCTAGTCAACAGAATGGATTTTGTAAGACCCTTGCTTTGTGTGGAACTGATATACAGAAATAAACTACTTTTAAAGGCAGGAGGAATGAGCATTGGGTGTGGTGGTGTAGCCTTGTTTGATGGAGACTTTCTCCCAACTTCTGTCATTAAATGACCCATCCTTGATCCTGAGTATTTGAAGGCCCACACAGTTTAAACCCAACTTAGATTCCCTCTGCAGGAAACGTGGAAGGAAAGTTCCTCTTATTTTAGGTAAGATGGGAATTCCATGCTTGTGTTCACAGCCATTATCTCTGAATAGTCAGTCCCTCGTTTCCATTTGCTGAAGAGAGCAGAAAAAAGCAAGCATTGGCGTATTAAGACAACCTTGTTGGAGAAGAGCTAGTGAAGTTTTGATGAAAGGCTGCCAAATTTCCCCAAATTTTCACTGGTGGAAAAGCAGGCTTCTCTTGCAGATGCCATGTAAGGTGGGAGGTGGACAGTTGGAAAGGGGGATAAAAGGAAGCTGCTGCCCTTCCAAGTATAATTTAGGGAGGCTACCCAGTACCTGTTACCCTCAGTTAAGCCTGCACCAGTCTGCCACTGAACAGTGTTTTTCCTTTGTTGACACCTGAGCTGCTACTCTGAGCCTCCTGGGAATAGAAAGAGCGGATCATTAAGTCTAATTGGGGCGGGTTTGTGTCTGTAATCGTCCCAGGAAGCTGAGGCCCTGGCGGTGGCTTAACCAAAACCAAGCCACGGAGGGGGAGACTTTTCTGGGAAATGGGGCAAACTCTTGCTTCCCTTCCAGAAGCACTGGGCTAAGCTCGAGCAGACTAGCAGAGCCCGTTATCTGGATCCCCTTAGGTGGGGGCAGGGAGCAGCAGCTGTAAGCTAAGGATTGGTTCCATTGTACGTAGGAAGATCCCTCAGGAGGCTGAGGCTAATCTGGAGGAGAACAGTCGATCAGACAGAGAGAGAGAGAGAGAGACTGCTTTCTGCCCCCAGGTCTACAGTTCGGTGTGCCCTTGATCTTAGTGGGCTGGTCTCTGAAAAACGGCCTCTACTGGGTTCCGTGTTCTGTGAGATTGCCAGGAAGCAGCTATTCCCAGCCCAAAGAGCAGATCAAGCCATGGTGCAAACTGAGATGCCCATGGCCGCTTCTTGGCTCTCAGAAAGGAAAGGGTTTCACCCTTGGAATCGAGGAGGGAACCTTGTTTGGCAGAAGTTCCTGTAGCAAATGGGAGTTCTCGGATACTCTGGAGAAACAGCAATGCCAGGAAGGGGCCCCTCTCTGTTTCCTGTCCAATTGCCATAAATCGGGTGGCAAAAATGGGAGGACCATCCTAGAAAGATTTCTTGGATGAGCCACAGTTGATCCAGAGGCAGGGAACATGTTGCCCAGAGCATCAGGGAGCCAGGTGCCTCTTCTCCCCCACCTTGGAGCCCTCTCGGCTGGTTGGCTCCATCTCTGCCTGGGCGGAGATGAGGGCTCTCAAGGGGGCATTTCTCCTGCCAGTGCTGCAGGCAGAGCGCATTCAGACAGACACCAAGGCTCCCTGCAAGCGAGCAAGGTAAGTGAGCAGAGCAGGCATGGGGTCCTGTGCAAAACAGGCTGCGGGGTGGATGTGGGCCTGCCAGTTACCAAGAATGACCAGGTTGGGGAGGCAGAAGCTGAGCTGATAGCAAGCCAGAACCTACACACTTGATGTTGGGAGGAATTCCCAGGGAATCGCAGGGAATGAGTTAGCCGAGAGACTGATCCTCTTTCTTGTGCGTGGATTGTGCATGTCTGCAGAGGAGCCAAAGATCGCTTACCTGTGGCTTCTGAGCTGCTGCTGGGCCATTTGTAGCCCTCTGGAGCTCTAAGGCAGGGGTCCTCAACCCCTGGGCCGTGGCATGCCAGCAACCGGTCCGCACAAACAAGCAAAGCCCCATCCGTGGGATGCAGGCAGCACACAAAACCACGCACTCCGGTCCGCAGAAAAACGTTTCTCCACAGAACGGATCCCTGGTGCCCCAAAGGTCAGGCTCTAAGGGGACAGAGGCAGGTGAAAGAATAGGCTGCTGTGTCTTCACCCGTGGCCTATTTACTCCGGTGCAGGCTCAAGCAGGAACTCAATTCAGGCCAAGGTTTTCACAAAATCTGAGTTGCGCCATTGGGAAGGGTCTGAAAGACCCCGATTCCTGGGCAGGTCTCAGCCTGGCTCCTGAACTACCCAGAGGGCTGGCCCAGAGAGGTGGGGATGAATTTGGGACTGGAGAAGGACATGCTCAAGTCAACCCAACCAGCTGGGCGTTGGCTAACACAAGGAGGCAAGGGGCAACTTTCTGTTTTTGATGCCTGTCTGGGCGTCCCTTCCTTCCCTCTGGGGTTGAACCAAACATGCGTTGCTAGGCCAACGCCGTGTGTCACTAACCTGCAGCCCTGGGCCTTCGGGTTTGTCATTTTCCTGTCTCCCTGGCAGCCACAAGTCACTTTGGGGCCTGCCGGGCATCCTGGAAATGAGCCCAGTGCCATCCTAGACCATGCAGCTCACTGAATAGATCGCAGGTTAGCTACCTTCTGAAGGTCACCTCCAATGCCAGCTTATGGAAGAACAGTTGCCTTGTTGGGGCTGCAGGCTGATGCAAATGATACGCTAGAATGGAGGGAGCATAAACCTGGAGAAAGGGGCAATGCCGGCCTCGTTAATAGAAAAAGATCTCAGAATTGGGGTTGATTGCAAACTGATCCAGCAGTGTGATGGGACTGCAAAAAAATGCAATTCTAAGCTGCATCTATAGAAGTGTTTTTCCAGATCAAGAGATGGTTCCAATTTATTTTGCTCTGGTGAAATCTCATCCCAAATATTAAGTTCCGTTCTGGGTGCCCCATTTTAAGAAACGTTCAGAGACACCACCAGAACAGGTTCAGAGAAGGGGCCAACGAAGACTCAGTATGACCACTTACAAAGTGAGTTTTGAAGGAGCTGGACACTCTTGGTGGCCTTAAGATTGAGGGGAATGTGACACCATTTTCTTCAAGCAGCTGAACGGATGTCAAGCAGAAAATCCAAACTGGCTTTCTATCATTCCATAAATTGGAATTTATCAAAATTATATGGAACGTTTAACTTCAAGCAGGTAGATTTTGACTGAATGGGTGGGTGGGGGGTGGAGGTGAGCCGAGCCCTTGTTGGGGGACTTTGAGTCAGGCCCTGCACTGACCAAGGGGTGGCTCAGCCTTCAGAAATCACTTGGTCAGCAGCCGCCCAGTTAATGTACCTTCCTGGTGGAAGCCCCTTAGTCCTGGGTAAAGAACTTTGACTTTGGACCTCTCACCATATAATTGGGGTCCCCAAAAAGCTCTTCATGGTAACACTGCAGACACCCCGGGGGGGGGAGCTCTTTGGAGGGTCTGCTTGGCTCCGGCCAAGGAAAGACCACCTTATTTGACTTGGACTCCCCGTTTCTTAGCCCTGCGTGGGACATCAGGGTTATGGCAGCGTTCCTTAACAAATGCAGACACAAGTTGTTCCCTCCAAACAATAGATATTCACGTTAGTAAAAAATAGTTCAGAAAGCAGATAAATAGGAGAGAAAGAGAGGAAGGACATAGAACATGAGAGTTGGAAGGGATCTTGGAGGCCATCTAGTCCAACCCCCTGCTTAAGCAGGAGACTCTATATTATTCTGAATAAATGTCTGTCCCATCTCTTCTTAAAAGCCTCCAGGGATGGAGCACCCACAGCTTCTGGAGGCCAGCCATTCCACTGGTTGATTCTTCTGACAGGAAATTTCTCAATTCTAGGTTGCTTCTCTCCTTGATTAGTTTCCATCCATTGTTTCTTGTCTTGCCCTCAGGTGCTTTGGAGAGTAGGTGGACCCCCTCTTCTTTCTGGCAGCCCCTCAAATATTGGAACACTCCCCTAGTGAAGGAATGCAGAGGGTGCTTTGTCAGTTCTGGCCACTGGTGCGATCGGAGGAGCCAGGAAGCTCAACTACTTGCTCTGGACTGTCCCTAGCTAAGCTGGGGAAATACAGTCACGACCCAACCACCACGGGAGCTCCTCCTTCACCCTGGCTGTGGTGGGATGCCTTGACAAAGAGCATTCCCACCACTGTGGAGCGCCCAGCGTCAGCGGTTGTGGCAGGACAAGTGGTGACGCTGCAGCGATCAGGATTCAGCAGCTGGTGGGCTTGCCCTGTCCCATGCATTCAGCAGCCTGGCTGGGTGGGAGCCTTCCCGTGGCCTGGCATGGTGTGTGGAACATGTCTGCTTTTCCTCTGCAGCAAAAGAAACACAAACCTCTGCAGGGAACATTCCTCCCCTCCATCTAGAGAAGCCAGTCATGTGCGCCAGGATGATCCACCCCAACTTCCAGATCCTTTCAGCCCAAGGTGAGAGGCCTCTTCCTTAGGTCCTTGGGGAAGATGGCTGGAGGAATAGACAGCCTGGCACCAGCCAAGACTGAAGCATGAAATCTACCCTTCCACTCTACTTCCATTCTATTCTACTTCTGCCCTACTGAATTTCTGCCTACCAAACACTGACGTCTTGCCCCAGGGGATCCCAAAAGACACACCCGGGCTTTGAAAGAGAGGGCCCTTGAACTGGGCCCCTGTAGATTACTCTCCAAAGAACTGGAAATGTTGTTCTCTGGTTCTCCCACCTCCCTCCCTTGAAAGCCCACCTTCTCTGTCTGTCTGCAGGCCTCCTTCTCCTCTGCACTCTTTCCTACTTTGGCGCCCGGGGTCCTTACGCAGAAGCAGGTGAGATGGATGGCTGTGAGACCCAAAGCAAAGGCCCAGGCAGGCCTCAGTGGGCAGGGGGGAAGAGGGACCACTGGACCTTTCTACCACTATTTCCCTTGCCGCTCCGAAATTCCCAACCTAACTCCTGTTCTACCCCGCAAGACCCCCATTGGTCCAGCTCATCATCCCATTTTGTCTGCTCTCACTTTTTCCAGAGCCAGATGCGATCTCTGGAGCAGCCATTTTCTCCAACCATTCCCTGAACGGGACAGGTGTGATACCTGTAAGGAAACTGGGCCACTGAGCAGAAGGCGGAGCGTGTTCGCCTTGGTTGGACAGAGAAATGGGGGCCCTTTGAGGAAGGGGGAGGCTGGGCTGGGTGGGAGGAGGCAGCAGGGAAGAGCCATGGGGAGGTTTGTGGGATGCCACGGAGGCATGGCTGGCCCCCAGCATGTGGGCACAAGAAAGGGTTTGGCCTGGTCGCTGTGGACCTCCAGCTCCCTCTTTTATGGCAGCTCACTTGCCAGAGTTTCCAGTGTTCAGGAGAGAGGTGCTACCAGGATGAGGCCCATGGCAACAATTCCCAGCTCTGCCACAATGCTTCACACTGCGAGGTAAGGGCTCCAGGGACGCCTAATGGAGGGCGGGGGAGAACAAGGGGTGCTCCTTCTTGAGCCTCAACAGGGACTCCTGAAAAGCCGCTGCCAGCTCTGCTCATGCTCTGCGGCTTTTGCAGCTCTATCGTCTCAACAGCACCAGCTACACAGCACGATGCAGCAGTGACTGTGGAAGTGCCAATGCCACGGAGATGTGTCTCCAGAGTGGCGGGCCGGGCCTGGAGCTCTGCATTATGGAATGTTGCCAGTCGCCCGACTGCCTGCAGCTCAATGCCACGGCATACGGTAAGCTCCTCTTTGGGGGGCTTTGCTCCGCGATGGGACAGATCCCTGTGGGCTTTCTGCCACTGCCTGACCCGCTTTGCCAGAGGGTGGTCTGGCTGGCTGGAACTGTTGGCCAGAGGCATTCCTGGTATGGCTTTCCCTGGCTCTCTCTCTCTCTCTGACCTCCTTGGAACAGGAGCTGCCTGCCCAGAGGTTTCAGTGGTGTTGAGGGCCACCCTGGGGGGCTTCCTGGGGGGGGCAAGGAGTCAAACTTTCCTTCTCTCTTCCAGGTGACGGGGCACCCACCACCACCCCAGTTCCCACCACTACCACCACCATCACCACCACCACTGCACCACCCCGCAATGTAAGTGTTCCGTGGGATGTCCTCTTCTCAAATGGGGCCAACTCATCAGAGTCGGATCGGCTGCCACATGGGAACCTCTTCTGGGCCCTCAGGTGTTTGCGGTTCTAGAGCAGGGGTCCTCAAACTTGGCCACTTTAAGACTTGTGGACTTCCAGAATTCCCCAGCTAGCATGGCTGGCTGGGGAATTCTGGGAGTTGAAGTCCACAAGTCTTAAAGTGGCCAAGTTTGAGGACCCCTGCTCTAGAGGAAGACCTCCCTGCCGCACGGCTGAGCTTTTCTTCCTGCCTTCCTAGGGAAAGGTTTGCTCGAGCTTCACCTGCCATGGAGAAGGCTGCTACAAAGGTCAGAAGTCCTCAACCAGCTGCATTGTGGGCCACGACTTCTGCGAGGTAGGATGTCTGCCAGGACCTCTGAAAGCCCAGCTTGGCTCTGTCCGCTGCTTCTTTCTAAGGACAGATGTTAGCACAGTGAAGGTCACTTTCTCTTGCAACCCCCCCCCCAAAAAAAAGCTGATGGCAGAACAATGTCTCGGGTTGATACCCTCCAAATGTGAGCAGGTGCTGCTCCTTAGATACACTAGCTCAGGGGTAGGCAACCTTGGCTCTTTTATGACTCGTGGACTTCAACTCCCAGAATTCCTGAGCCAGCCATGCTGAGGGGAAAGGGAGAGGTTTCCAAGCTGAGCCATGCTGGCTCAGGAATTCTGGGAGTTGAAGTCCACGAGTCATAAAAGAGACAAGGTTGCCTATCCCTGGTTTAGGCCTGGGGTGGGGAACCTTGGCTCTTTTATGACTCGTGGACTTCAACTCCCAGAATTCCTGAGCCAGCCATGCTGAGGGGAAAGGGAGAGGTTTCCAACTCCCAGTTGGCTCAGGAATTCTGGGAGTTGAAGTCCAGGAGTCGTGAAAGAGCCAAGGTTGCCTACCCCTGCACTAGCTAGTGGGCTTTTTGTTGACTATAAAAAGTTACTCTTTCTGTTGTCTTGGGATTTCCTGGTTAATTAGACTTCTAACTACCCCAGACTTTCGGCATTTATGATTGAATTGTTCAGTTAGCTGATTTTGTACCCAGCAGCTGAGGGAGGGTGAGGCTTCAGACCACCGCATCTTCAGTAAGCTGACCTTCTGGATTCATGCAGCCAGATCCACAAAAGCCAGAATCTCCCTTTCTAAAAGAAAGATCCAGCCCTTGGTTCCCCCACGGCATTGCAGCTCGTCTCCCAGCTGTCTTTTAAAGGGAGCAGGCTCTCCCACCCACTGCCCGGCTTCCTGGAGAGGGAGCATTGGCCGCGGGGTCTGCTCCTGCCTCACTCACCGACTGCAACTTCTCTCTCTCTCCTTCCAGATGAAAAAAACAGGCTTCCATTTTGTGGCAGGCTGTAGCCAACATTGCAAAACCAAGGGCCACCCGTGCACCCACAAATCTACTGCTGCCTGCTACCAAGAGTGCTGCCAGGCTATGCCCAAAACCAGCTGCCTGAAGCTGGACGGGAAAGTGCACTTCAACAGGGCGAGCGGCCTGGCTTCGGCTTCTCTGCTCCAGCTCCTGGCCTGGGCTGCCCTGCTCAGCCTCAGCTGCTCCATCTCCTTCTTGGCTGGGATCAACTGATCCACTGCTTGGTGCCTTCAGCCCTCAGATCCGCTGGGCAGGAGGGAACTCCTTCCCCATCCTCACCCAAGTTGCTTCCATTCTGTTCTCCTCGGCCTTCAGGAACGTGCTTCTCTTCTTTCTATGCTGCTAGTGCTCAGGTTATTCTGTTTTCACCTCAAATATCAGCTGGGCGTGTACAACGGAGTTCAAAGGCTCAGCAGAGGCATGTAATGTTCTTCAGCCAGGCTGTAGGGACTCTGGCACGGGCTGAACCTGAATGGCCCATATCCTTGGAGCTGGAACGAGGGATTCTCTTGGGTCTGCGGGAAACCCTCTTCCAGGACAAGCTCTTGCTGCTACCACTAGGAAGTGGTCTTCCTTGGGATGACTGTGCTGAGCCCCCTCCAGGTAGCCCTTCTGACTCCCTTGCTGGGAACTCTTGGATTCAGGCTGAACTGAACGGCAGAAAGGACCCAGAGCCAAGGGAAGGATGCCTTTGAAAAGAAAAGGACATCTAGCTAACTCTAGTTTACACCTCTGTCTCTTTCCCTCACCCTGTTTCTTCAAAGCTTTGCTTCTGGCTGCTTCCTTTATTCCTGTTAATTCTTTACCACTTATTTCTTTGTCCTTTTACAGGGCACCACCAACCTTTTCCCAGCCTTCCCTTCCCTCACGATTCAGTCTTTAGTCATAACACTTTCCACATGTGACCATTCTTGCTACGTCCACTCCATATTCTCACAAGACATTCCATAATTCAAGCTTCTGTACTTTATCATATGCTTTCTCTAAATAAAGCAACATACAAATAACTTGCTTTTCTGTCATTCATACATTTTTCAATGAACAGCAAAAATATGATTTGCATACTCCCTGCCTGCTTCTTATACAGTTACAATCCGAATCGTGTCACTTGTTTTCCCAGGTTTGCAATTCCCTCTGGTTATACTTCTCTTTGTATGGGGAAGCCACGGTGGCAAGCTGCAAACCGCCAGGCAGAGAAACAATCTTCACACACATTGCACGGTTCCCACGACCACTTTCCCAGGAATACAATCTACAAGTTACATCAAATATCTCCGTAGCTGTGCCATTTGTCAACATTCTCACAGCACGTACGGCTTGCTTTCTACCTTCTGTTTTCACCACTAACACGTTTATCTCAATTCCATATTTTGACATGTCACTATTGTTGGAATAGTCCTAAAGGCAATTTGCTCACACCACTTTCATCTCCAGTCGTTTCGTCCCTTCCGCATTTAATTCCATTCACTCTGCTGGAGGTTCCTTCTTTGGCTGTCTTCACTCACGTCCCAAAGTGTTTACTTTCCGCAAACATTGCACTGCATTTTCTCTGCCCCTTTTTAATCGGAGCAATCCCTTGCTGCCTTCTATTTTTTTATGCTTTATACAGCCTTCCCTCCAACCGTTAATTCTGTTATTTGCGTTTTTCCTCCTCGGGAGCCAATTTCATTCCTGACGTTCCGCCGAGCGTCCTTTTTGCATTTGCCAGGAGCTGCTGCGACCTTCTGCAAGATCACTTCGCGCTCTTCCTCCCCTTTTTCTTAGCTCCCCTTTCAACCTGTTTCGCAGCGCTTTGGCAGGACCCCAAAGGAAGCGGCGCTTTCCAGGCAGGAGAGGCCCCCGCTGCCCCCGCCCTCCACTGCGCAATACTCCAGCCAGGTTACAACGCGGCCGCTCCGCTAAAGCGAGGCAGCATAAGGGGAACGGGGGGGGGGGCGGGGGCGGATGCAGGAGCTACTATCCCTCCTCCCTGGACAGGCTCTTCTCGTTGCTCGCTGTTCAACGCGCGCCGCTTCACCTTTATTCACCTGTGCAAATAAAGTATCCGACACCCTGCAGCGATTCGGGCGTGTGATTCGCCTGGGAATCCGGGGAGGGGAGGGGAGGGGAGGGGAGGGGGCCGCCGCGCAATTAGCCGGCGTGTTTGTGTGTGTGCTCCGCCCGCCGACTCCGCAGCAGGTACAGGACGGCCCGAGAGGGGCAAGGAAGGGAGCCGCCTTCCCGGAGGGAGCGCCGGGACCATTCCCTGGACGGACGCGTCGAGAGGTCCCGAAAGCCAGCTGCTCGCGCCCGGAGCTCCGCGCCCTCGGGGGGCCGGGCGGTAGCGCTCTCCGTCGTTCCTCCCTCCGTTCCTGCCACGCGGCCCTCGCGGTCCCCGCCCGTCCTGCTCATCCCCCCCCCCGGCGCGAGACCCGCCGGCCCCCAACGCTTTCGTCAGCCTGCCCGCCCCCCTCCGCCGTCGCTGGCCGGAGACGCCGCCGCTGGGCTTCGCGGTCTTGCTGCGCCCGGCGGCCCGCATGGACCAGTCGGGGGTGGTGCAGGAGGCGCTGGCCGCCGGGCAGACGTGCCTCGCCGTATCCTTGGCCGAGGGAGGCGCCGGCGGGCGGGGGCCGATGCCGCGAGCCCGGTGGGACCGGGCGGGGCGGGGCCTGCGCGGCTGATGTGGCGGGCGGCTCCTCCGGCTCTTCCGAAGTTCTCCCTTGACCGTCCGGCCCAGGCCGCGCAGGGCAAGCTGGTGGTGGGGAAGGCGGGCCTGGAGAGCCGGCTGCTGGGCCTGGTGGAGAGCGGCGGGAGATGCCTGTGAGTGCCCGACGCCGCCTGCCCTCCTCGCGGAGGGGAGCCGAGCCGGGGCTCTTCCCGGCACCAGCCAGCCGGAGACGCTCGGGAGGGGGCGGTGGACTGAGTCCCCAGAGGCGCCTTCGCCCGCTTGCCCGGCCGCCGCTTCGGATGGCCATCGGCTTCGCGCCCAGCGACGGTGCCGGGCTTGGAGGGAGGGAAGCGGTTCCCGCAGGCGGCCCCTCGGTCACTTGAGCCTCGGTCCGAGGGGGCGGCGGGGCCTGCCGGGGAGAGCAGAGGCGGCGGCTGCCGGGCTGGAGCCGGGCCTGCCTTGGGGCCAGGGCGACGGGGGCCCGCGGGGGTGATGGGGCTCACCGGAGAGGGGCTCTCCTTGCTGTGACCGCAGGCTCTGCCTCTACACCCACCGCCGCATGGCCATTGCCGCCGAGGACCTGGCTCTGGAGCGGGTGCTGCGCCTGCAGGAGGGCTTTGCGCTGGAAGAAGGTAGGGCTCTTGGATGCCTGCGGCTTCCCTCTCGCCGGGATGTGGCCCGTTCGGCCTCCGGGCCCCCTTTCCGCGTCTTGGGAGACGAACACGAACCCATCCGTCCCCGGAACTGGGTCCCCCGAACAGCCTTAGCCGGTTCCCGAATTGATCCAGATTCTGGGCTTGCAGAATGCATGAAAGCATAAAGTCACCAGAGCAGCATGCCAAGCCCGCTAAAACCAAAGCAAGGGTCAAAGGCTAGCAGGTCAGGAAAAAGCTGCTGCTACAGTTTTTCACTGGCTTAGTTAGGCACATCGTACATATCCAGGTAGCTGGCCCTGCACAGACCAAGGGCAACATCAGCTTTTGCACCCAGGTGTGACTCACCAGTGATCTGCTGGGGTGTGTGTGTGTGTGTGTGTGTGTGTGCACGCTTGTGGCGCTTCCACTAATGCAGACTAACTCCTATCTCTCTTCTGGCAGTGGTTACGGAGACGGAGCTGCCCACTCTAGGTAAGCAGACTGCCTGCCTGTTGTAACTTTTGCAAATGAAAATCCTTTTTCTTTTTTGGGAAATCCCTTTGCAGGATTGCAAGAAGGGCATTACTGTCACAATTATGCACCAGCATAAAAATTGCCCCCCCCCCACACACACACCCAAATTGTGCATCTAGGAAAACCAACCTCTGTAGCCTGTCAACCGATATGCAGAAGGCTGTTCCCGAGCGGAAAAATCTAATTGTGCAAATCAGGAGAAAAGAGGCAAGAAACTCTGAAGTCATAGAAGGAAACCCCCTCCTAGAGGGGAGAGACCACTCTAAACCTCACCAGCCCCTTTTTTTTCTTGCCTCGTGAGGGCTAGAATCTATTTATATTTATCCCATTTGTTTAGAGAGTCACTTTTGTCTTGATAATTTGACTTGTATAGCACCACCCTTCCGTAGAGGTAGTCCTCGACTTACAACCAAAATTCAGCCCAAAGTTTCCGTTGCTAAGCAAGACAGTTGTTAAGTGAATATTGCCCCATTTCATGACCTTCCTTGCCACGGGTTGTTTACTAAACCACTGCAGTTGTTAAGTTAGCAACACGGTTGTTAAGTGAATCTGGCTTTCCCATTGGCTTGGCTGGTCAGAAGGTTGCAAAAAGGGATCCCCTGACAGTGCAACTGTCGAAAATACATGCCAGTTTCCAAGCGTCTGAATTTTGATCACGTGACCACGAGGATGCTGCAATAGTCATAAATATGAAAAAGGGTCGTAAGTCACTTTTTTCAGTGGTGTTGTAACTTCAAACAGTCCCTAAATGAACAGTTGTAAGTTGAGGACTACAGAATATACAAAGAATGTCATTTTTTATTCACAGCACCCAAAGGCTGATAATGGTGAGTTTCTGTTTTGAGCTTTAGCTCTGCAGATCGTAAAATCTCAGAATTTGGAGGCATCATTTAATCATGAAGCCAGATGCTTTGCTTCACAAATGATGGTTGTCCAGCCTGAACATGAACACTGTGGGGAATAAAAAAGAGCGCACCATTTCTTTATTACACTTTTTCTAATGTTCCATTGAAAGCAGCTTTCCCGCAGCTTAAACTGATGCGCATCCTGTCCCAATGTGGAATAGAATAAATCTTGACCTGCATGATTTCCTTTCAGATAAATGAAGAGTTGTCATCATTTTACTCCCAAGTCTTGTCTCTGAAGGCAAAACGTTTCCAGTTTCTTCAATATCTCTTCAGAGAATTTAATTTCTCCTTTTCTGACCATCTTTATAGTTTTTCTGTGAACCGTTTCCAGTTTCTCCAAAATCTTCTTAGATATGGTACTCAGACCTGGGCATAATTTTCAAGGTTGGGGTCTGAACAAGTAGAATAAAATAGAACCAATTGTATCCCGTGTTAGTGCAGGACCCACCTCTGCAGCATTCCTTGGGGCAGATGGTCCTCATCGGCGTCGGCTGTAACATCTCCAGCAAAGGGAAGTCTGTGGCCACCTGAGCCAATCAGTTCCAATGTGTTTCACCCCTACTATTACAAAATCATTTCTGGTACCCAGCCTAAATCTACTTATTGTAATTAAAATCTTGACCTGTCTGCTGGAGCAGCTCTGAACAGTTCTACTGCATCTTTTCAGCCCTTCAGATACTTGAAGACCTCGGTCATGTCTCCTGTAGTCTCCACCTCTTCCTCCCCCCTTTTCTCTTACCAGGATAAGCACCTTCAAGTGAAGTTCCTCCTATGTTGCTTGCCTTGGAATGCTCCACTTGTATCAAGGTCCTTCCTTAAATATGGTACCCATCACAGAATAGTTCTCCAGAAACTTTCAGGAAGAAGAGAGTTACTGATACACTGAAAGGCCCCCCATGATAGACCCTGGAGAGGAGAGAGAGTACAGAATCTATTGCCAAGTGCCACCAGTACAAACAGAGGCCTCTGCCTTTCTCTGCTTATGTTCCCCTCCTATCCACGGACAATGGTGGCACTTTTTGCATTTGAAAGTCTCCTGCTTTCCTACCTCGATATTTCCTGGGAGTTAGATTGGGAAAGTTCTGTCATGAATGAAGCTGGGTCAACTTTCTGCCCTAAGGAGACGCAACTGGGAGAGGCCCTTATCTGCAGGAGTCAAGCCATACAGGGCCGGCGTTCCTGTTTCTTCCTTGTGCAGGGTCCAGACTCTCCGGTTGGACTTCCTCTTTCTCCCCTGAAGGCCCAACTGCATTCACTTCTTCTGCGATCGCCTTAAGAACAGTTCTGAATTCAGAGATTCTAATTGCAGAAATATGTCCCAGAGCAGGGGTAGGCAACCTTGGCTCTTTTATGACTCGTGGACTTCAACACCCAGAATTCCTGAGCCAGCTATGCTGGCTCAGGAATTCTGGGAGTTGAAGTCCACGAGTCATAAAAGAGCCAAGGTTGCCTACCCCTGCCCCAGAGTATTATCAGCATGAGCTCAAACATGTCACACGCAAAGTTGCTCCTGTGCCTGTTCAGACTCTGGTCTCTCTTCCCCAGTTAATTGAGAAGTGAAGTTTCTTGCACAGGAGTGCCCATTGATCTTTGCTGTGTAACTTCCCTCCTCCTCTCTGGGAATTCTGCAAACGGTTTACATCTCTTCCTCCTGCAGCTTCTCAGCAGAATTGGTTGCTCAGTCAATCACGGCAAGCCACCCCCTCCCTTTGCTCATCTGCTAGACAATTGTTCACCTCTTCCTGCCAGCTGCCTTTTCCTCTTGGCCCTCGTACTTGCTCAGAGAAGCCCCCAGCTGAACCCTGAAAGAGCACTCAGCTCTGCACACCGGATCGGAGCCCAGGGGCCTGTCCTGCTTGGCCCTGAGGGAGCAAAGGGGCCGCCGGTCGGATGGAGCTGGTCTGCAAGGAAGGACTTGGGGCCCTGAGGCAGAGCTCCATGGTACACTGATGTGGCTGCAATGGAGGCCTCTTGCACACAGCAAGGCCACTCTTCTCTTGCCTTCTTCACATGCAGGATCAGATGTCACCATCCGGATTGTCTCACCTGAGGCCAACTTGCTGGTCCGGCTGCCTTTTGGCTCCCAGACGCAGACGTTCTTGAGGGAGGTTAGGAAACGCTGTGGTGGAGGTAGGAATTGCTGCTGCTGCTACTGCTGCTGCTGTTGCTGTTGCTAGGGGGATTTGGCTGGCATTTAATTCGGCAGTGCAAAAAGACCTCCCCCTCCCCCCAGGTCCCAGCACAAAAGGGTGGCTGATTGGAGAGCCACAAATGCCAAGCCACCCGGCCATTAGAATTGAGAACATGGGGATACACACGGGAGAGGGAGCTGGGGCTGCCAAAAAAACAACAACCCAGTGCGGTATAGCATCAAGGTCACGAGAAGTGATAGTGCCACTTTATACTGCACTAGTGAGGCCACACTTGGAATACTGGATCCATTTCTGGTCACCACGATACAAAAATAATGCTGAGGCCCTAGACAGTGTGCAGAGAAAAGCAGCTAAGATTATAAGGAGTCTGGAGGCTAAATCGTACGATGAATGGTTAAGGGAACTAGCTATGTCTCGCGTAACAAAGAGAAGAATTGGGGCGACATGATAGCTGTTTTCTGGTACACGAGGAGCTACCCCAGAGAGATGGGAGTCAACTTATTTTCCAAAGCTCCTGAAGGCAGGACAAGAAATAACAGCGATCCAACCTACAACTAAGAGAAATTTCCTGACAGTGAGAATAATTAATCAATGGAAAAGCTTGCCTCCTGGAATTGTAGGTGCTTCATTGCTGGGAGCTTTCAAGAATAGACTGGACCACCATTTGACCAAAATGATCTAAGGTCTCCTGTCATGGGCAGGAGGTTGAACTAGAAGACCTCCAAGGTCCCTTCTGTCCTTTTGGTTCTATGCTGTTCTCAAGCCCTTTCTGTATCTTAAATAAAATCAGAGGAGTCCTTTGACCTTCGAGTAATCCCATCTCCCAAGCAGAATCCTTCCAGTTTAAAAAGAGAGACCACCCTCCCCACAGGCTCCCAATGTGGAAATGGAGGAAGAAGGCACACCCCGAGGGGCAGGCTGTAGGGGCAGGTCTGGGTCCACAGGATGCAGTGCTGGGGGTTACATACACCTTTTCATAAACCCATCAGTTCCCACTTCCCAGCTTACCTCCAGCCCTGAAGTATCTGCCTGCCAGTTACTGTGGTTCCCCACAGTTCTGGGGCACCTGATCACATGTCACCCATTCACCCTGTCAGCAAAAAAAGATGGGGTCCCACATCCCGTCCTGTCCTGGAGAATAAAAGATAAACATGGAGAAAATGAAAAAGCTTCTGCAAGGCAGACCAGAGGTTTCAATTCTCCCTCACAAATGTTTAACAATCCCCTTAAAAGTAAGAGACATGAAACCCAATTTACCAAAAAATATAGGCCGTGTTCTGGGCAGACCAATGAATGGTATTGGTTCACTATTAAAAAAAGGAGAGAGGGGAAGAGATGGATTGTGCTTTACAGATTAGATTGCCAAGAGATCAAGGAAAAACATAAATCTTGAACTTCCCTCTTAACGTCCTAACTGTGCAGAGAAGTAGGAATAAGAACAAGTTCTTGAATACGAACAGACATTAGACATTCAACTTAATGTAATATCTAACCAGAACAGTTACTTGCTTCCCAGAAATAAGTAAAATCCCAAAGGAAAGTTTTCCGCTTCTTTGTCCTCCTCTGGCTCCTCTGAGTGATTTCAGCCGATCTCTACTCCTGGTTCAGGCACAGAAATCTCCTCTCTCGTGTGCCAGAATTCAGCCGTTGCTCTTGAAAGAACAAAATTTTACTCAGAGAGGAGAGATTGAGGGAACCTCCTGAGGATATGTGCCCCAGGCCATGCCTGCAGATGCTGCCTGGCAGCCGGACTGACAAGAATATTGGCAATTCAGCCACCAGCCCACCTTCTGGTTCTGCCAAAGGGATGTGATCCACTCCAGAAGTGGTAAATTACTCAAGCCCCTTCTCAGGGACCCACTCTCTAGGGCTCCACTTCAACTTCTTCCCCTCCAGAAAACCCTCGCCCCCCACTGTTACACGCAGGCACCCATGTCTGCTCCACACAGCTAGAAGTGGTTCAGGTATCCACACCTCAACTGCCAGCAGTTGAGATACAATCGTGCAATGTTGACCTGTAGGTAAAAGAGCCACTTCAGTCAGTATTTTCCACTTCCAAACCCATAGGGCTGGTCTAGAAAGACCCAATGATTGATAAACACTGTAGAAGGGCAGCCTATTGTAGCCAAAAAGCCCAGATGGAATCCGATTGCCCCCTTTCCACTAACAAACGCTATTGAAAAGCATGTTTTCATGACTTGCGTCTCCATTGATAGTGTCAGAAACACGAAAATCCTATTCCTCCTCTCCCAGTAAAGGGAACCGCAAAGGAAATCTAATGCTAGATGGTTTCCAAGCCAAGTATGGACTCAAGCTGGGCTACATCCTTTCAGAGGCTGAGGAACCAATGAGAAACACTTGAATTTGAGGCCACCAGCTTAGTCTCAAGTAATTGACTTAGAAGTGTATTTTTATAACTGGGCACAGTGATTATGAGGACTTGGGTCAAACACCTCGTTAAACACAGCCCCAGGAATCCATTCCATTAAGTGATTCCCTGACTCAACAGGAGAATCCTGGAAGGTTAATAAGAAATGAGTGAATCAAATTTAAGAGAGTATTTGGTCAGCTGTATTGTCGCAAATGTCCTCGGGCCACATGAGTGGGACTCAGATTGAGGGTAAAGATCAGCCACCAGAGCAGAGGCCCTAAAGGTAGTCCTTGACATATGACCGACCCCCCCCAATTGGGACTAAAACTCATTGCTAAGTGATGTGGCTGTTAAGTGAGGCATGCCTGATTTGATGACCATTTTTCCCACGGTCGTTATCCAGCTTCCCCCATTGACTTTGCCCATTGAGAAGGATGCCAATGGTGGTCATGTGACACCCCCCCCCAAAGATGCCCTCGTAAAGACATACCAGTTCGATCACAGGCCCACCGGGATGCAGCAACATTTGTAAGTGTGAGGACCGGTCGTACGTCACTTTTTTAAAGTGCCATCATAACTTTGAACAATTATTAATGGTCATAAGTCAAGGACTACTGTATTGCCTAAACCTGATCTGGCTGCGCTTGTGGTGCCCTTGGGAACAATTTAGAGGCTTTGGTATCTGTTGGGGGGCAAGAACTGGCAAACACAAGTTCTTCAAAAGAAATTAGGGTCCAAAGCAACAGACAGGAGGGTAGGAATTTTAGGAAGGGGATCCACCCAAGAGCAGTTACTCCCTCCAGCCTCAGCAGCCTTTTGGCTTTTGCCTTGCCAGCTTTGCTGCCCTGTTGTGGTGGGTGTATATGTGGGGGTGGCTGGCCGGCCTCTCCTCCATGCAGGCAAACCCACTCTGGCCCCACGGGAGCAGCTCCCAGGAACCCCCACCCAAAGGGGCCAGTCCCATGTGCAGAGCTGCTTTTTCCCTTCCTTGCAGGAGGAGGCTATGTTGGGAGCCGGAAATGGGACAACTCGCTGTGGGCAACTTGCTGCGGGACAGTTAATTAATTTCGATGGAGCCGTGACCGATAATAATAAAACAAAGAAAGTCAATCCAGAAACACAAAGAGTTATAATAATGTCAATGAAAACGTGGTCACCAATAATACAAGTAACTGAAACGATTAATACAACGTTGAATTGTCCTGTGGCAAATTGGTTGCAGTGAGCTGGACGCGGTGAGATGGCCTCGGCGAATTGGCCATGGCGAGTTGTCCGACCTAGATCCTTGGCAGCCTGCTTTACAAGCCCCCAGCTTCTTTGGTGGTCCTTCCTTCTTCTCCCCCTCACCCCCACTGAAATCCTCCTTCCTCAGCTGAGGTGCTCCAGGCATCAGCAGCTGCAATATTTTCCTAGGAAAAGGAAACCAGACTGCTTTTACCTACTTACTCACCGAGAATTCTCTAAGGCTCCCAACTGAAAACAACTTTTGTTCCAAGATCCAGTTTTGCAGACCGAACCACGTAGGCCTTTCCCCAGCCTGGATGGAGCCAGCTGCCCCCAAGTCTGGGAATTAGCCCCAAGGAGCTTTGCTCTTGGAACCCCTGCTACCTATTTGCAACCACTGCTGGAGTCCTGCTATTCATCTTCCTTCAGATTGAGTCAAAACTGACTCATTTCCTCTTCCTCATTACTGCAACACACCCTCCCCCCCCCCCCAAGTGGAGTAGTTCTGAAGCCTGTGGGGCCTGCAAGAAGACCTGGCCGGGCTCCATCTCAGGGGTGTTTGGTGTTTCCAGGCATTGCTGAGAAAGAAGACCTCCCACCAGAGGGGCAGAGCGTGCCTGGTGGGGCCCCCAGGTAGGTGGCTCACAATCACCCAACCAACCTTGCAAAGCATTCTCAGATGGCTTGTGTTTGTGTGTGTGTGTGCTTTACCCTGTTTTCACTGTGTCACTTTTTGCATCTGTCCAGAGAGTGGCTGTTGTTGGGCAACTTTAAACTGCCATTACTTGACAGTATGTAGATGCCTCTTTCTGATCACAGTGGGGGCCCAAATCTTTTGGAAAGCAAACCTCACTGGCAGAACCACCCTTCCATCTGAGTGGTGGAAAGGCAAAGTCTGGGTACCTTCTGAATTAGTCCAAGCAGAGGCGTCCTAGCATTGTCCTTTTTTCTGTCTAGCACTAGAAAACATGCCTTTTAATTGGTAGGCAAACTCTCCCTTGAGTCCTGTTGCCTTCAGGACCCCAAGCAGCTCTAGAGAGTGTTGGCCATTGCCTTCCTCCAGAATAATTCCACGTTCAACCTAGCCAATGGCTTTTTCTGGTGGTTTCCCATCCTAGCAGGGCCAGGCCTGCTTAACTTGCTGCAGAACAGCAGCAAAGGATGCCCACGTGTAGCTCTTACTGCCTCTTACCTTCGCCAGGAAAAGCAGCTCCCTTCCCAGAGCCTTCAAGGCTCATGGGAACAGAAGCAGGCAGGATATGTGTGTGTGTGTGTGTGTGTGTGTGTGAGAGAGAGAGAGAGAAGGCAGGTTCTGGGCAGAGGCCTTTTGAAGTTATTGAGGGGCTCTTTGCTGGGAAGAAAACCCAGTTGCTGACCAAAGATGAAGGGAACAATCGTACTCTTTTTAATTTACTGACGTGAGCACCAATTTTAAGTTCATCTGTGCTTTAGGCTCCTCCTACCCCCTCCTGCCCTCCTGGAAGACTGTCCCTCTCTCCCTCCCTCCTCATTTCTAGGCCAAGCAAGCCCCACAGAGAGGGAACCTCGGATGTGCCGGTGTCAGGTGAGACCCTGGAGCGGAGGGGACCCACCCTCAAGTCCCAGCTCCTGCAGAAGGAGGACCTGTATACATCCCTCTGCCACTTCAAGTAAGGGGATGGGGTGGTCTTGTGGCTGCTGGCACATGCAGAAGCTACTTACTCCAGTTAAAACGGCAGCAGACAGGAATGAAATTCAAATGCCTAGCAGAGAGAGCTTGCCAGAAAATGCCAATTACAGTCCAAGAAGTAATAGCATAGTCCAAATATGTTCCCAAAGTCATCGAGAGCCAAATCAGGTAATCAAAGAGTTAGGAAGAAGTAGGAATGAGTCACAAACTAGTATTACAAATGGTTGTTTCCAACAAAAACTGTAAGCAAAAGAGGTACCTAATTCTGTCTCCAGGCAGCTGGTTGCAGTTACTCATGCCTCGTCCTTTACTTAGCAAGGAGCCTTATTGAGGAGCTTTGCTCTGCTCGCCCCTGTATGCACCTAGACCTAGGCTTAGGGTGTGCCTCATCATTTGACTGCTCCAGATGAACAGGAGATGCCTGTGTCTGATCAATCTCAATTGAATCCTGACTTGCTGGGTCCAGAGGCTGACAATCTGGAAGCACAAGCTTAGCTGGAGCAACACTGTAAGATTCAAGCTCAAAGTCAGACTCTGGATCATGGGTCACAGCAGGTCTTGGGAGGAACACGGGATGGGCAGGATACCCCCTCCCTCCGCTTGCTTGCAAGAGGCTGAAAGGCTCCCAGCAAAGGGCTGGGGTCAGCATACTCCAGAAGGCAGAGGGAGCGATGGTCTCTCCAGTCTGGCAAGATGGAGCAACAAGTGTTTCCCACAGATTCTTTGTTGGTTCATACAATGTGAATGGTCGGGCACCCCAGGAGAGCCTTCTGCCCTGGCTGAGTCACGATGTGGAGCCTCCAGACGTCTACTGTGTGGGGTAAGCCAGCCTCTCTTTCCATGCTCCTTGGACCTTGTTCAGAACGCTTTGCTCCAATCTTATTTTTGCTTCATGGGCACATGAAGTGCTAAGTCATAAGGCAACTTGATTACCTGGTTTTCTTTTCGGAGCTGGGAGAAGATGGTTTCCTTCCCACAGGGAATCAAGGACCTAACCGTCCCTCTCTGGAACCCAGCTTTCAGGCACTGGATCTGAACAAAGAGGCTGCTGTGTTTAATGACACACCAAGAGAAGAGGAATGGTTTGAAGCTGTGACCAAGAGCCTCCACCCGGGAGCCAAGTATGCAAAGGTAGGGCTGGCGGCTTTAGCTGCCCAGGGACTTTTCTGCTCTCTGCATTGCCCATCCTGTCATACTCAGCCAGGAGGCTTCACTTCCTCCCTTCCCTTGCTAAGCTCACAAAGAAGTCACAGGAATGTTGTGTATTGCTTGCTTCCCCCATCCCAGACAGCCAGGGGACATGAATTCAGGGCACAGGTGCTTCTGGCTGGACCACTGGAATGCCAGGGCTGTGCTCTGTTGGCTGCTGGCAATTTGGTTGAACTCTGAACAATCAGGATGAATTTGCCCGTGATTTGTTGATGCTGTAAGGACCCACCTCAATTTACATCTTAAGAAGACAGAACTCTTGGAACGTTTCTTCCAACAGGAATCTTTATTAAGAAAAACTGACTGAAGGCATGCTAGACAGGATCTGAGGGACCCCCCTGATCATTCAATGTTTTAAAGTGTTCCCAGGCAGCCCCACCCCACATTCCTTCCAGTCAATTCAAATTGGCAGATGGCTGGGAGTTAAATCCATCGGATCCCAAACGTTGCAATCTTCCCCCCCTTTTTCCTTGCTGCCGGTAAAAGGAGGCTTCATAGGGAGTGAGATCAAAGGCTGATGGCCACATTGTTATGGTTAGTTCTCTCGAAGGGAATCCACAGAGGATGTTCCTTTGTAGTTGATGGGAGGAATGCCAGTCATAAACACCCGTGTTTACTCCCCCCCCCCTTTGTAGTATGGCAGAATCCAAAAGAGAGTAAAAATTGGGTTTTCTCAGAGTAGATAGCTAGAAATAAAATATAATTGGATTCTGACAGATGCCTTGTCTTCCTGAGCACTCTGGCAAATGAAGTAGCAGAAGGGATGCACAAAACACTGCTGAAGAAGGACTAGAGGTGAACTTCACCAAACCTGGTATCAGGGTAGCCAAATGCTTCTTCCCTTTCGCTCATTGCAGCCAAAGTGGCTTGTTCAGGTAGCCACCCTCTTCTAGAAGGGCCAAGATTTGCCCTCAGCTGCAAGTCTTGACTGTGCAAGGCAGAATCGTTGCTGATAAGAAAGCTGAGGTTGTGCAAGGTTATCTGGGATCTGTTCCATCCTGCAAATTCCAAGAAGGCATATAGGGACCAGCTCTTCAAAATCAGGAAGCAGATCTTTTTCTAGAGCCCGAGGTCCTGGCTATGGGCACCCTGGTCACTTGCCCATTAGGTTACTGCCAGGCACCTTGCATGGCACTGCTTTGGCGACATGCTTGGAAGCTGCAGTTGGTCCCCCTTGACTGCTTGTGGGAGGGCAGGAACAGCTCTTCATGCTTAACACCACGTGGCCAGAGGCTCCGCTTAGAATTGGGACCGGCCAGCCGAGGTCAAGCCTTCACGTCCACCGTGGGCGTCCCTGGCTGGGATGCTCTAGGCTCCTCTGCCCCGAGAGTCTGGGGCAAGCGAGAGAGCCGGGTTGCTCATCTCCGTGGCAGCCCCACCTGGAACAGCTTCTCACCAGGCAGCCAGATGGCTCCATTGCTGAAAAAGCCTTAACCCCTGAGCTCTCCAGAAGGAGAATTCATTGAAGATCCATCATCAGCACGCCTACTACTTTTGGTTATATTTTATGATATGATTTAGTGTTTTAAGGAATTTGTAGTTATCAAGAACAAGTCATGCCCTGAGGTACTTTCCTGAGCAGTTTAGTTGAGCAGGCAAACGTGGTGGGCAAAATATTGACTCAGCAAAATATTCAACAAAACCTGACGTGATTATTAGCAGAGAAAATGGCAGACTGAGTTTCTCACCTTAATTCGATGTGGTATTAGTTGAATGTATGACTGTATGTGTAAGGACCCACTTCAACTGACCACCCAAGAAAGCAGAACTCTTGAAACAGGCATTGTCTCAAAAGGAAACTTTTATTAGGGGCCAATGACAGTAGGGAAGTCAAGGCGAGATCTGGGGGAAATCCCGCTTGAACGGTATAATTAAACCAGCAATATTCCTCCTCCCACCAAAGTCGTAATGTCCATTTGAAATTCAGCCAATCCACGGGTGGCACGATGTTTGGGTAACTGGCACAGCTGGGGGGAGCAGATGGGTGTGGCCAGGATGGGTGTGGCCCACTGGGTGGGTGTGGATGGAGTGGGTGTGGCCTACTGGGTGGGCATGGCCAGCTCTACATCGTTCGTGTCAAGGGGGCCTGTGGGGGCCTGGGCAGGAGTGGGACAGATCTGAGGGTCTCTGGCAGAAGGGGGTGGGACCAGGGCAAGTGCCAAGGCATGGTCCACTGGAGGAGCCTCCCCAGCATGCACCCAGGGGACGGGGCCGACGGGGCAGGGGCTGGTTCCTCGCTGTTTCCAGATGGCCTTGTGGAGCTAAGACTGAATGCGTTTCAGCATAGATGGCCACCACAAAATTGTACATTGGCTCCCGGCCTGGGCCAGGGCCAGGGCCAAGGCAGCGGGGGCCGTTCCCTCACTGTTTCCAGGATGGCTTCGCGGGCCACATGAAACCACTTCGCGGGCCGCATCCGGCCCCCAGGCCTTGTGTTTGACATGTCTGAGTTAGATGAATGATTAGAAAATATGACTTTCAGATGACACAAAAATACAATGTCCATCATTTGGGTTAGAAAGATAAAAAGCATCTGCATGTGGTGGGGGGAAGGGAGTCAGGAAACCATACTGGCAGCATTATCGGTAAAAAGATCTGTGTGGCTTAGTGGATCATTAACTGAATATGAGCCAATGGTGGGCTGTAGCTGCAAACAGAGCAAATGCGGTCCTAGGCTGCCGTGTCAAAATGAAGATCATTTGTCGCTTATTTGGCATTTGGTTGGACCACATCCAGATGCCCTCAAAATTTAAGAAGAGTATCGACAAACTGGAGCCTCTCCAGAGGAGAGCAAGCAAGATGATGCGCTTGGAAGAAAAAGCATGGAGGCGCTTACTATATTTAGTCTAGAGATGAGAAGGCTGGTAGAAGACCCGAGAGTGATAGAATAGAATAATAACTTTATTGTCACTTTGAATGTACACTAATCGGCATACATTAAAATGAAATTTCGTGGCATTCAGCTCTCAAAGGGTCACCACCTCCAATATACACCACATAAGGCTCTTCGTGTACCTGAAAGGTTGTCATGCCAAAGTTGGGAAGGAATTGTCCCACAAGAGAGAAAAAATACTATAATGTTTTTAAATTACAAAGAGTAGATTTTTTTTTTATATATATAACAAGTTTTATTGATTTTTTTTGTTTTACAGCCAAGTGCTTAGGACTCATCGTGGAGATAGGGCACTCCATAGAACAAAATAGAAAATATAATCATACATAAACAATTTAAAATTTCCCTCTCTATTTTATCAATCAAAAAAAAAAAAATCAATAATATTTCCACCCATTTTCGAGCTTAATTAACTAGAGTAGATTATTTTGAACCAGGGGATTTATAATGTGTCCAGTCTCTTCTGGTCTGCAATTGGGACGTGAACTTGAAGGGTGGGAGGCAGGCAGCTCTCAGCTAGACTGGAAGGTTGGACTGTTGCTGAGAAAACTGCTTAATTCAAAGCATTTTCTTTCTGTTTTGGGTTAGGGTTAGGGTTAGGGTGGCATTTGGGCGACACCCCCTCAATCGTTCTGTTTTGCTGTTGATGGTTTACAGATCAAAGTTGTTTGGCATGTTGGAATCTTGCTGCTGCTCTGCATGAGGAGGGAGCTCGCTGCCCATGTTTCAGATGTGTGCGGGGTGACACTCGGCCCCCTGGGTGCCACGGTGAGTCTGTTCTCAAGGACAATTTGGGCCGGGAGCCTGTCCTTCCCAAGACATGGGCAAAACTCTAGAATGGCCCCATATAGAAGGGATTGGGGGGGGGGGCAGGATTCACCAGCCCTGCAGAGGAGAATCAAGCAAAGGGAGAGACTTTCTCTGCCTGGCTCAACCCTCCAGAAGCAATGCAGAACCTTAGCCTGGCCCAGCGTGGTATGAATCTTTGGGGCACCATGGGTCTCGATGCACTAAAGGAAAAAAGAAAAGAAATACAGCTAGTCCTCATTTAGTAACTGCAATTGATTCCACCAATTCAGTTGTTAAGCCAAATAGTCGCTAAGTGAACTCATGTGGCAGAGAGAAAAGTGCAAAGATCACTGATTGTTGCCAAGATAAAGTTCAGTTTTTAAAAATAACTTTCATTAAGGGTTTCTACACAGATAAAAAAACAAACAAATTGAAAATAGGTAAAGAAAGCGAAAGAGAGAAAAAGGAAGAGAAGGAAATAAGATAATTCAAGAAACAAGAAACAGAGAAAGCAAGGGATTCCTGGCCTTTTGAACAAACTTATTATCCTTCCTCCCTCTTAAGCATTAGAAAAATCCTTTCCGCTCTTTATTCAATCGTTTTTCAATTGTTAAATCCAAAAATCATTTTCAATAAAAAGTTCATAAAGGGTCACGCCAAACCAATCTTATTTCATTCTTTGACAAAGTGACTACATTAGTAGACCAGTGGAACATAGTATATTTAGACTTCAGTAAGGTATTTGGCAAATTAGACAACAACCTACTTCTTGGTAAGCTAGAAAAATGTGGGATAGACCGCATCACCATCAGATGGATTTGTAATTGGCTGACAAACTGTACTCAACGAGTCATTCTTAATGGTACTACGTCTACATGGAGGGAAGTAAGCAGTGGGGTACCATGAGGCTCCATCTTAGCCCAGGACTCTTCAATATCTTCATAAATGATTTAGATAAGGGAATACAAGGGGAACTCATCAGATTTGCAGATGACACTAAACTGGCAGGAATAGCCAGCACTCCAGAAGACGAGCTCAGAATGCAAAAAGATCTTGACAGACTTGAACAATGGGCCCTATCCAACAACATGAAATTTAATGTGGAGAATTGCAAAGTTTTACATTTAGGCAGGAAAAATCAAAGGTACAAGTACAGATTAGGTGAAACCTGGCTCAAAAACAGTAACTGTGAGAGGGACCTTGGAGTCCTAGTAGACAATCACTTAAATATGAGCTAGCAGTGTGTGGCAGCAGCCAAAAAAGCTAATATAATCCTTGGTTATATAAACAGAGGCATAGAACCAAAATCACTTTATAAAGTCTTAGTAAGACCACAACTGTAATACTGCATCAGTTTTGGTCACTTTCTAGTGAAATGGGTGGCAAACAAATTTAATAAATAAATAAATAAATTATGCTATTTGTGAGGTACAGTGGGGCAAAAAAGTATTTAGTCAGCCACCAATTGTGCAAGTTCTCCCACTTAAAAAGATGAGAGAGGCCTGTAATTGTCATCATAGGTAGACCTCAACTATGAGAGACAAAATGAGAAAACAAATCCAGACAATCACATTGCCTGATTTGGAAAGAAGTTATTTGCAAATTATGGTGGAAAATAAATATTTGGTCAATATCAAACGTTCATCTCAATACTTTGTTATATATCCTTTGTTGGCAATGACAGAGGTCAAACGTTTTCTGTAAGTCTTCACAAGGTTGGCACACACTGTTGCTGGTATGTTGGCCCATTCCTCCATGCACATCTCCTCTAGAGCAGTGATATTTTGGGGCTGTCGCTGGGCAACATGGACTTTCAACTCCCTCCAAAGGTTTTCTATGGGGTTGAGATCTGGAGACTGGCTAGGCCACTCCAGGACCTTGAAATGCTTCTTACGAAGCCACTCCTTCGTTGCCCGGGCGGTGTGTTTGGGATCATTGTCATGCTGAAAGACCCAGCCACGTTTCATCTTCAATGCCCTTGCTGATGGAAGGAGGTTTGCACTCAAAATCTCACGATACATGGCCCCATTCATTCTTTCCTGTACACGGATCAGTCGTCCTGGTCCCTTTGCAGAGAAACAGCCCCGAAGCATGATGTTGCCACCCCCATGCTTCACAGTAGGTATGGTGTTCTTTGGATGCAACTCAGCATTCTCTCGCCTCCAAACACGACGAGTTGTGTTTCTACCAAACAGTTCTACTTTGGTTTCATCTGACCATATGACATTCTCCCAATCCTCTTCTGGATCATCCAAATGCTCTCTAGCAAACTTCAGACGGGCCCAGACATGTACTGGCTTAAGCAGGGGGACACGTCTGGCACTGCAGGATCTGAGTCCCTGGCGGCGTAGTGTGTTACTGATGGTAGCCTTTGTTACGTTGGTCCCAGCTCTCTGCAGGTCATTCACTAGGTCCCCCCGTGTGGTTCTGGAATTTTTGCTCACCGTTCTTTTGATCATTTTGACCCCACGGGGTGAGATCTTGCGTGGAGCCCCAGATCGAGGGAGATTATCAGTGGTCTTGTATATCTTCCATTTTCTAATTATTGCTCCCACAGTTGATTTCTTCACACCAAGCTGCTTGCCTATTGCAGATTCAGTCTTCCCAGCCTGGTGCAGGTCTACAATTTTGTTTCTGGTGTCCTTCGACAGCTCTTTGGTCTTCACCATAGTGGAGTTTGAAGTGTGACTGTTTGAGGTTGTGGACAGGTGTCTTTTATACTGATAACAAGTTCAAACAGGTGCCATTAATACAGGTAATGAGTGGAGGACAGAGGAGCCTCTTAAGAAGTTACAGGTCTGTGAGAGCCAGAAATCTTGCTTGTTTGTAGGTGACCAAATACTTATTTTCCACCATAATTTGCAAATAACTTCTTTCCAGATCAGACAATGTGATTGTCTGGATTTGTTTTCTCATTTTGTCTCTCATAGTTGAGGTCTACCTATGATGACAATTACAGGCCTCTCTCATCTTTTTAAGTGGGAGAACTTGCACAATTGGTGGCTGACTAAATACTTTTTTGCCCCACTGTATGTATCAACCCATTTAATAAAATTTCCCCCAAATTCCGTATTTTACAAAATTTTAAACAAGAAAATCCAGTTCAAATTGTCAAATTCTTTCTTTGCCTCAGGAAATATTAAGACAGCTAGTTTTTCACTATGATATTCCAAATATTCTAAAATATTAAGACTATTTCTAATATTATCTTTTAACTGACTTTAGGGGGGAAATTGTCTTTTAAGCAAAAAGCCACATCATGTTTAAATTTTGTAAGATGCTTTTCATCCTTTTAATTAGAATCATAGTAAATATTTTTTACAATCATTATTCAATAATGATACTGATTGGTTTTTTCCATAACCTTTAACTGGGTGAGACATTGCATCATAGGGAATTTTTTTTTTTAACCAAGGTATCTCAGATGGGCTAACTTACAGAATGTGTCCAAAATTCAGGACCCATGAGACTCTTGTGGAATGGGAATTGGGACAAGATTATAAAAGATTTAATGACATAAAAATATCATAAAGGATTTTATGACATCAAACAAAATGTCATAAAATATTTCCTGCATTAATTCCTGATTTTTGATTATGCTGTACAGTTTAACATGGGCTTATTTCAAGGTGGATACATCTCTAATATCTGCCTGAATTTTTAAGGGAGGGAGGGAGAGAGAGAGAGAGAGAGAGGTAGAGAGAGAGAGAGAGAAGGCCCTAGGGGTGGCTGAGTGGGACTGGGGTCTTCCAGCAATAAGGGGAGCAGGGAGACGTGCTGCTGGGCCCTCCTTGTCCTTTCCTGTTTGCTTCCAAGCAAGGACCCCTTTTGCCATCTTCTTCCATGCTGTTATGTAGGTCTTACTCCCCTTGTGTCTTGCAGGACATCAAGGGGGCCGTGGCCATCCGCTTCAGGTTCCACAGCACCACTATTTGTGTGGTGAATGCCCACCTGACAGCCCACTCACCGGAATCTGAGCAGTACAACCAAGACTTCCACGACATCTGTGCCCACCTCCAGTTTTTCCAGCAGGATCCCAGCCTCCCAACCATCCCTCTCAGCCAGCATGAGTAAGTGGGGAAGCCTCTGAGGACAAACAGGGCAACAGAATGCATGGCTTGGCCTGGCTTGGACTTCCATTGGCCAAGTAGTAGACTCAACACGCTGATCTGGGTTGAAGTTTGCTGGGCATCTGTTTTGCATTGGGGGGTTCAAGGGCTCCTTGAAATAGGACTTGTGGTTTGCTGGTGCTGAGAAGATGGAGCTGCAGCTGGTGTCAGTCATTTTCTTACCAGAATTCCTTCCTGATAGCATCGTCCTATGGCTGGGGGACTTGAACTCCTGGCTGAAAGAGCAGGACATGGAGCATGTAAAGAAGCTGGTGGAGGACCAAGACTTCCATGCTCTTTATCAGCATGATCAGGTGAGGTCAACTCTCTTTGTTATGCTCTCTTGAAAAGTTTGGGAGGAGCAGACCCTTGATAGCTGAGTTCATACAACATGCAAAACTGTAAATGGGGGACACTCCCCTACTCAAGGGTGGTCTTCAGTTTGGGAGTTATCTTGTATTCACAACTTCTGAGTAGGTGGCAGGAAGGTCTTTGCCCAGTTCATCTGGTGCATCAGTTGTACCTTTTCCTAGATTGGGTGGTGGGGGGCTTCAAATATTCACTCATGGCCTAGTTGCCTCATGGCTTGGCTACACAATATGTTCTACATAGGGCTGCCCTTGAAGGTCATCTGGAAATTTCAGCTGATCCAGAATACAGCAGCACAGGCAGTAATGGGCATGCCTTGGTATGCCCATGGAACCTCTGTTTTGTGAGTTGCACTGATTGCCAGTATGATTGCTTTCTGGTGTGATTCAAGATGCTGGTTCTACATGGCACAGGATCTGGCTACTTGAGGGAGCGCCCATCTTCCATAGTATCTGCCTGGCTGGTTCAATCTGGCTAGGTTGGCATACTCCAAGTTCCTTCAGTTGTTAAACAATGACATCTGTTGTGACCCCGGAAGCACACCTTGTCTCTTGCATTACTTGCCTTCTGAAATGAGGTTCCCCCTGACATTTGAACAGCCACCATCCTACCAGTGTTTCAAAGGACCCAAAAAATTGGCGAGAGTTGAGTGATGCCCTTTTCTTCTTTTTCTTCATTCCTATCAAAGGTTTGTTATCTTGGCTATCTTTGTTTCTTTGTTTTTCTTGTATTGTTACTTGTTCCTCGGTGAATTTGCTTCTTGGTTGCCCCACCCCCCAGCTGGAGACTCACCTGGTTGCCTTCTCAGCTCAGCTCCAAAGCTTTCCTGCAAGTCCCAGCTGTCCAGAGGATCAAGGGGGTTGATTTTGAAGGCTTCCCCTTCCCAAGAAAATGTTCTTCAGGATTAGAAACCGGCTAAGAAACTAGCCAGTGGAAAATCTTAACAACCACTGCAAAAAGTGTCAGGCTTGGTCATGTGACCAGTGTCACATGACCAAGTGTCACAAAAAGTGTCAGGCTTGGTCATGTGACCAGTGTCACATGACCAAGTGTCACAAAAAGTGTCAGGCTTGGTCATGTGACCAGTGTCACATGACCAAGTGTCACAAAAAGTGTCAGGCTTGGTCATGTGATAACCCACTTACAACCAAAATAGGAAGGCTCCATTTACAGTTGTAGTAAGTCAAAGGCTACCTGCGATTTTTCAGTTTTCAGGTCTTGATACTTTGCACTTTTCTCCAGTTCTTTGTCTTCTATTCTACTATCCCCTGGCATCGCCACGTCAATTATCCACTTTCTTTTTTTCAAACCCAATTAAATCTGGTGTGTTGTGAGCCAAGACTTTATCAGTCTGTATTGGGAAATCTCATAATATTTTAACCTCATTATCAACTACTTATTCAACTTTATGTTCCCACCATTTTTTCATTACTGGCACATGGCAATTTTTACAGGACCTACAGTAAAATAGTAGCTACAGTATCAAATGTTTAGATGGTTGGCAAAACTGAATTGTTGGTATAGGGTAGGCAGCAAAAAATTTTCTATGACACGTACAACACCCTGGGACCATCTAGTCCAAACTGAGAGCATAACAAATGCTGTATGGCCACTTAGCTGTTTTTCGTACGGAGAGCAAGTTAGACGGCATAAATCCATAGCATTATTTTCAAGGTCAAATCACAGCCTAAGTAACTAAGGACTTTTCTATTCAGCTTCCCTAAAATGCTCTGCCCATTGAAAGAGGTTGACGTAAAGAAACGCTGACTGCAAGTCCAGCCACTATGGTGCAAAAGAGGGACTCTGTCTTGTGGAGTGTGTTTGTGTGTGTGTGTGGGGGGGCAGAAATGCCTCCTTTGGTGCCAGGGAACCTGCTTGTTGCCCGAGAGACAGATTGCTGGTGTGTGGAGCTGTTTTGTCCTGCTGGCTCATACTTAAGTGATTGTCCACTAGGACAGGGTTCTCCCACCTTTCCAGCTTTGAGGACCTACGGGGGGGGGGGGGAGAGGGGATGGTTCTGGGCCAGCAAACACACGCACACGCAGTTCCATTTGTGC